>CM076575.1:527236809-527319358 GCA_034641835.2 Pinus albicaulis | reverse complement strand
TTGAAAGCTAGTTTTGAGCAGGATCAGAGTGAGACATTCAGGGGAGTGCAAGAAGTTTCTCACTATGAGGAATAGAATTTTATTGTTTCATGATATTGGCCATATGAAATATATAGATAGAGGGGTTTTGAGCAGTTGATTTCCCCATATACATCTTGTGTTGTGCAATTGATAATTTCTTTCTCTTGATTATATGTGATTGTGCTATTGTGTTTTTCTTTTGTAAATTGTAGAAAGGATTATGTATCTTGTTTTAGTACATCATAAGATCATATTGAATCCCATGGGTAGATTTTTATACATGGTATCAGAGCACCATGAATCACAATAAAATAGAATAAATTAATTTTCCTTTGAATGGGTTCAAATTTTCATATTGATTCTTCAGGATCCAACAACATATTAGGATTTATTTTGATGTCTTGAGACTCAAATATTCTCTTGAGGGAAATTTGAATTAAATAGCATGGAAGGATAGGATGGAGGCAGTGTTGGTGGAAAATGGGTTGAAGGAATTCATAGATGCTGATATCCCAGAGCCCTCAGCAGCAAATTGCTAACTTCTTGATGCATGGAAGAAGAAGGTAGAAAAGGTGAGAAGGATCTTGTTAGAGGGAGTTCGAGATCACGTTGTCTCGATTCTCCATGCAAAGACAACTCCATATGATATTTGGAAGGCTTTGACAGATATGTTTCAAAAGAATGACAGCCAAAATAATTTTTCATTAAAGGACAAGCTTAGAAAGATCAAGATGAAGCAGGGCGAGATGATACCATAATACTTAGGGAAGTTCACTCAATGTCAAGATGAGCCTAGAAGTGTTGCTGTGACAGTATCCTAGGATGATTTGATGAGCCTAGAACTTCTAGGCCTTCCAAAGAGCTAGAATAGTTAATAGGACTCTCTGAATGGAAGGGATAAGTTACCAGACTCTGGGCATTTGTGGTCCGACTTGGTAATAGAAGAGATAAGGCAAAGTACCAGGGATGGGACCTCTGGAAAAGACAAAGAAGAAGAATTTTCATTGGTGGGAAAAGGCAAGAAATACACGAGAAAGAATTCCCAAGGTGAAGAGGGAAAGAGATAATTGTCCATGATCAAGTGTATTCACTATCACGAGCATGGACATTATGCCTCGAATTCTCCACGGAAGAAGGTGTTGGGTGTAGGAATTGTATTTCAACGAACTCCTTCAACGCTTAATTGTAACCCCAGGGATATGTAAGCTTAGAGGAGTAGCACAAGAAATGAAAAAAAATGATATGAATCTTCTTTAGGTCTATTCCTACTTCTTTAATTACAGTTTCCATAATCAAAAGAAAATATCAAACGACAATCAATACCAAGAGAATTCTGGTGCTAGAAAGAAGTGAAAAGTACTTTTCAGAAATTCAAATAAAAGGAACTATCAAATCGTCATGCGCAAAACCAATCAATAAAAATAAATAATTGAGATTATATTCAGTGTGGTCATAAGGCAGAGTAATAATTAAACTATTTAGAATATCTACCTTTCTCAAATATTTTCCTTCGTACACTAAACTGTTGTTCCTGCACTGAAACTAAGTTTTTGCACTTGAATTATATTTTGTACCTGCACTGAAGATTTATCCTTTATATAGGATCTTTGAGTCCTTATACTAGAGCACTCTATTCCTATACTAGGATATCAATTCCTGTACCAAAACAGAGGTTCTTATACTAGAAAACCAGTATTCCTGTACTAGTTTGCAAATCACTTGCAGAAAGGAAAAATCGTGTTAACTAAAGAAATAAATTTCAAGGTGAAACAGAATTAGAAAATGAACTTTCACAAGTAAGAATAATATTCTACTTATCAAATATTCAGAGATGAAAAGAACTTTAAAAGTCAAATGAAATTATTGCTTAAAATAGGAAAGTTCTTGCATATAATAGATAAATTGTCTGACCCAAATACCAGCAGGCTTCTTCCTGAGATGATTGTTTGTTAAGTAAATCAGATCTGCACTTTATTATGAATAAGTGTTTTAACTCAGAAGTCCCTTTAATAAATTTAAGGTTAAGTTAAAACTATTCCACAAGGACAATAAGTGCAAGCACAGATTTATATAATGCAACATTATTTCATTAAAAGTTCATTGACGTCAGTTAACCCTTAAACCAAATTTGAATGCTAAGAATGTTTTTTTACTGAGAAAAAAAACACCATTTGCAGAAAGGAAATAATGACTTTCAGGAGATGGAAGAAAACTTGCAGAAAATAATTAAGGAAACTTTAACTTGCAGAAATGGAAACACAATGGTGCAAGCAACTAAACACACTCTTCTTTGCAGAAAGGAAATGCACCACGCATCAAAGGAAGGAAAAGAAAATGAAAAATAAACTTAACTAAGCTCACAAGCCTCGGATCCGAATCACACAACTCATAAATAAATTAAAGCTTGTTAATATGAAAGAAACCACAAATAACCTTCTTCAACCTTGCATAAATGAAATAAGTTTAACACACCTTCCGAAAAATGGGAAATGAGCTGGGTTGGTTGGGCCCTATCCAACCAACTCGTTACCCTGCTATGAGATCTGGAACCTCAAGTACTCAAATGCATCACAATAATATTAAGACAGTGTTAGCCACCCATAAATTCTGTCATATCAGGTGGTGGCTAGATAATGTTGGATAGCCTTCAAGAAACAATTTTATTACTAAAATTGCTGATGCTTAAAGTCTTTTGATAATATCCTATGCTTTGGATAATCGTCACTGATGTTTCCCTTCAGAACTTACAAATCCTGCTAATTTCCAAGCCAAAATACTGCTGCAAGCATCATTTCCCTTTTCCCCTTTTCCAAAAGCTAACCTCATTTCCTATCCCTCTATTTCCTATGAAAACCCCTCATTTTCATGTTTTTTCCATTTTTCCTTCATCAAAATCCACTTTTATAAGATTTAAAACCCACTTTTAAGCCTTATCGGAACCCTCAATTTCCCTTTGAAAATCATTGAAAAACTATAAAAACCCACATTTTGGGCATATATGGGTCCTAGCCCCTTTTTCCCATTAACCCCCGGTTACATCATTTCCCATGCGCCCACGGCCCCGCAATTGGGCGCCTATCCGCTTCAAATGAAATAATTCCCGGCCAAAGTTAAAACCTTGGTTATATATTAAAATTCATCAATTTTATTATTTTATTTATTTTTCAGCCAGTTTCAATTTTAAACCATTCCACACCATCAATCTGATCTGAAGATCGGACGGTGCGGAGTCTGTCTCCCTATGGTCCCCACCATCCATAAGCCGATTGCCCAAAACTGGCGGTATCCATCGCACTGCCATTGGGCGAAAGCTGTTTTCCCCCGATCGCCAACGATTCCATACATTGCATGACACGCGTCCCATGTACTTTTTCACAACTGCTTGCCCATCACACATTATTGTTCGGATGTGGACGCCCAGCGATATTGCTATCCACCGTCTGATCTGGGGCGGGCCATCCAACGGCTATCGCTCACCGAAGATGCCTGATCGATAACTGGGCTACGACACGCCATCCAGTTAATCTCCGTCGTCGATCTGATCTGCAGATCGACGGTCCATATTCCATCACCCTGATTCCATCGCCTAGTCAACAATTCTCTGTTTTTGACTTTCCCCCTTGCTCCCGACCGTCGATCTCTACGCGATCAACGGCTCTGATTTAATCTTTCTTTTGCCTTCTCCGATCAATCCTGACCGTTGGATGATGCCATCCAATGGCCACGCTTCCTCCACATGCCTCCGTAGCAATAAACCTATAAATGCATGGATTTTATAATTTTTGTTTGTATTTTGCAGGGTTTCGAGGTTTTCTCACCATTTTCAAGGAAAATTCGAAGGTAGAGGATGACGATCTTCCTGCCTTCGTTTCGCCAAAGGAAATACTTCGCAGGGTATAAATTCATGTTTCTTCAGTGTTTTCCTCAGGCATTGATGCCACATAACCCTGCGCAGCCCTATTTATCAGAAAAAACCATGGATCGGGCACAGTCAGAGAGTATCAGTGATGAAGACCAGAATTTACCAAAACAGAGGATTAAAGGACATATTTGTGGGGATTACGTCTAAGATTCTTATCCAAGGCCTAATTCCCAAGTAAAACATAGTTTAAAGACAAACTCAAGGGTTTCTTCAATAGAAAAGCCTCCACCGCCACATCTGAGGCAAATTGATTCCTCCCAGCTGCTGAAATGCCACCTGTGCCTCAATGTATTCAATCAGATGCCAAATTTATTGATCAGGATCAGATATTTGTCTCAAAACGTGGCCGAAGAGTTACTTCTGCAAGGAACTTCAATACAAAAATATCTACAAAGTTACTTCGACGCCACACAGAGCCTCAAAGGTCAACCAAAGCTCCCACCGAGCTTAAATCTTTATGAAAAAAAATTTAATACAAAGTACACCCATGTAAGTTTCTTCATTGAGCCCCCCAAAGGCCAAGAAGCCATTAAGTCTGTATTAATTGCAATTAGAGATCTTTTATCAGATCTCACCTCCTCATTCTTCTATATATACCTCTGTAGAAGATGAGTGAGGGGTTGGTTGTTGTTTGATCACAAGTTGTAATACTGAAACTCTTTGAAATAAATACATAGTCTGTTGAAGTTGAAGGAGAAATTGAAGTCTTGGAAACCTTGTTGATGTTGTTGCATGCTTGTTCCTGAGAAGGCTCTATCATTGGATCCATGAGCTTGGCTGTTGGTGAAGTATTCTGAATTTTTTTATGTTTTCCCCTATTTTCATTATGTTCCATAATTTCTTACTACAGTAGGTTGAAAGTATTAGGCTAAGAAATGACTCCTGGAAGCACCTTAGACCTGTTCATCCTTCATTGTTTCATGTTTTCTTCTGCTCAAGTATTCTAGAGTCTTTAATCTCTCTCTTTAATCTTCATGATTGTTTATTTCCTTAATAGTTCGAACAGTTGGTTTCAGCATGATTTATGGTTCTCCCTGCTTGTCTGTTGCCACTTAAAAACTATTATTGAAGTCTCCCTTTGAAGTTATTTGGTTACAGTGAATCAAAGAGGTCGGTTTTGATCTTGCCCTTTGTCCTCACTTAAGCAGTTGGCTTAAAGGTCTTTTATAGTTGTGATCATAGATGTGTTAGGTGTTCCCTTTTCTATGACTGCAATTATCAGTGAATCTTTTATGTTTTCTAAATCATTTGAAATAAAATCTTTGAGGAAATAGGGTGTTCCCCGAATCTTAGATTTTCATTTTAAAATTTGTTTTGAAATCATTATTTGCTTAAAGGTGTGATTTGTAGAATTTATGGTTAGCCCTGTCTATCAAAGAGCTCTTTATTGTTCAAATTATGCTTTTGAATTCCCTTTGTTGAGAATTAAACCTCTCTTTCCAAATCATTAATTTTCATCTCATTCCAAAAACAAAAGAATCCCGTGGCCAAGTTAGATTTGCCCTTTGATATCCCATATCCATTGATGAGTTTGTTATGACCTCTTCTTGACTCCATTGCCCAATGAACCAGATGTTTCTCCATTCTGTGTATCTTTCCTAGACCTTTCATGTTCTACTGTATCAATTCAACCCAAACAAACAAACAAATGAATACCTGCACTTAATAACTAGTTAAAAACCAATATTCAAAGCACACAAGATAAACCTTTGCAAGCAAAATTTTGAGAGATCCCTCTCTGAGAACAGGAGGACTAGATCCTATAACTCTAAATATTGGTTCTGATGTTGCCTTGTCTTTTGATTTGCCAAACTATCAAAACACGGGACACCAACATAATGGCGATCACGGTGGGACCATTCTGAGTCAGTGACAATCTAAGTACCCCTTAGGACTCCAGAAATCCCTTATTTTCAATGACTATCCAGTGATTATCAGCCACGTCATCGCCACCAACATAATGGCGATCACAGTGGGACCATTCTGAGTCAGTGACAATCTAAGTACCCCTTAGGAGTCCAGAAATCCCTTATTTTCAAAGACTATCCAGTGATTATTAGCCACCTCATCGCCACCAACATAATGGCGATCACTGTGGGACACTAAGTAAAATCTTCAGAAAACAAAACACTTACTGTCTAGCATAACATAAGTAACCTTCTTCAAGCACTACCAAGCATAATGGTAATCATGATAGGACCTTTGAATCAATGACAAACTAAGTAACCCTTATGATTCTCATAAATCCTTTTCAAACCTTGAAGATTTCAGTTACCAAGCCATAAGAGTAAACTCTGTACGTTTTGACACCCTAGCTAAGTGTTAAATCAGACTTAGAACACTCTCTTAACCTATAAGACCAAAATAACTTAGAAAAACCCAAAACATTTCAGTTTGGCTTCATAATAAACTTGGTGGTGGACCATAAAACCTTTTACCTCCAAAAGAGCTAAAAATTCCCACCTGGCGACTCCACAATCCTAATTTCAGACCTTAAGACTCCACTAGGAAGACCCCAAGTCTTAATAGCATCTTACAAACTCAGCTAGAAGGCTTTAAGAATAAAAATTTTCCTTCTTCTAAAAATATCAGTTAGCCTATTAAAAATTGTCATATTTGGCTAAAAATTTCTTTTTAACTGGGTCTGAAAAACATAGCATAGTGGCTCCTAGAAAGATTCATACTAGAGCCTACCCTGGCCCAAACCCACTGGGAATAGTTGACAACCCTGAAAGTATTCTTAGGAATTCTCCTAATATAAAATTATCAATTGTTTTCAGATCACCCTTGAGAGCTAATTCAGTTCCCTAAAATCTTTCAGCTCTACAACAATCTCAAGTTGACTTAGTAAATCCATTTAGAACTAGGTCTCTTGGTGATTTAGATCAGTTAGATTCTGAGTCTTCACTATCATCTCTTGAAACAAGTGAACCTCTTGGTAGTAGAGAAACAACACCTCCCGATTTACATTTCCTTCACAACTTAGGTGTCTCTCATCCAAGATCAGCTCAGCGGTCTATTCCTAGTCCATCCACTTTTTCTCACCCTTCATCCACTGTCCAAACCACTACACCTCAGCCCACTATTCCTGTTATTAATCCACTCCTTGTAAATCCACCCCCACCACCTATCATGGCAGTATGGTATGCTCCCCTAGTCCTTCCTGTACCATTAGTCAACCTTCCACAGGACTATCAGTCCAAAATTCCATTATATGATGCTAGCAATGCTACAACTGCATCACAACATGTAGATAAAATGAATGACTACTTTGAAAGAAATTAAATTGATGATGATTCTGTCAAGCTTAGGTTATTTGCTCAGAGCCTAGGGGGAGAAGTAAGAAAATGGTTTAAATGTTTAGCCCCCCATAGTATTAATGATCTCCAAGGCTTCCATCAAACATTCTTAAAAAAATGGGAAGTAAAGAAAAACCCTCTCCAAGTCCTTTCTGACTACAAGAACCTCCATAGAAACACTGGGGAAAGTGTGCAAGCTTATTGCACTAGATTCAATAGTGTGTATAATGCACTTTCCCCAGAACTAAAACCTCCACAGGGCTCATCTTTAAAAAAATTCCTGAAGGGTTTGACTCTGACATGACCTATCAGCTGAGAGAAAGAGATTTTGCAACTCTTGAAGATATGCAAAATGACGCTCTTTCTGTGGAAGTCAACTTGATGGAGAAGAGAGCAAGAATGAAAACTGAGAAGAGAGTATCTTTTAGAGAAGAGTCCACTCCTTCTACTTCAAGCTCAAAAATGGAGAGAATGTTAGAAGAAATGATGAAAGAGATGAGCATAATTAAGAGAGCACAAGCAAATCAAAATCAAACTACTCCTCGAAATAGAAATCATAATTATAGAAGAGAAAACAATCAAGACAAACAGAACGAGAATGACCAACAGATTAGACCTCCCTTCCAAAAAAACTATATATGTAGATCAATATGAGGAAGATAGGGAGTTGGAAAGGTTGGAAGAAGATCATGTAAACTTGATTGGATCAGACAGTGGAGATGATGTTTTCCTCACTGAGGAAGAACAAGGATTCTTCTCTTATGATAAAAATACAAACACCTATGAAGACTCTGATGACTATAGATTAGGTTTTGAAAATGCAATTATGGAAGTACATAAACAGTATGATCTTAGGAGTAAGGGAAGCATAGATAACTTAAAAGACAAGAACACTAATATTGTTGTCAAGAAAAATGTAGAAACTCAGTCCAAAAAGACAACAGAGAAGACCAAAACTTTGGCTGAGAAACCCAACTTAAACAAAGACAAAGGGGTCCAGCCAAATATTGAACACAGTATCCCTAGCACTTCAGCTAGTGGTCCTAATAAAACTATCCCAATTACCAGTCCAAACAAGGTTCAGCAAATCAAAATTGCTGAAAAGAATTCAGTTGAAAAAACAGATGCAAATATCAACAAATCAATTATTCCTTTCAGTTTTGAGGGAGAGATTGCTAAGATAAAAATTGTCATTCCCCTAGCTGAACTAGTAACCCAAGAAGTGTACAAAAACCAAGCTTTGAAAGCTTTGAACCTAGGAAGTGATACTGACACCTTAAACTTGACAGATGACAAACCCGAGTTGTTGTTTGGTCTAGAAGTTGAAGGAAAATACCAAAAAGGGTCTGTCCCTCCCTTCTATGTTAGCTTGAACATACATGAGAAAATTTTACACAATGCTATGTTAGACTCAGGAGCTTCACACAATATAATGCCCAAGGTAGTGATGGAAAGCTTAGGCTTAGAAATTACTAAACCATACAAAGACTTTTATTACTTTGACTCAAGCAGAGTCAAGTGTTTGGGTTTAATCAAATATTTATGTGTTACTCTAGCTCAGATCCCTGCTAAGAGTCTAGTTATGGATATAGTTGTAGCTAACATTCCCCCTAAGTATGGCATGCTCTTATCAAAATCTTGGGGAGCCAAACTTCAGGGAAGCCTTCAAATGGACATGTCTTATGCCACCATCCCTGTTTTTAACCAAAACAGAAGACTATATAGGGAATCTCACATGAAGTACATGGTGAGCAACATAGACAAACCAAAAAACTCTCCAATCTATTCTATTCAATCAAGTTTAGATTCCTTTATCTTATGTAACGAAGATGAAATTACTCAACAAGATAAAGAAAACATAGACCCAATCATTTCACCACAACAATCCAATCTTCCCTTCAATCAAATTCAAAACATTACCAGTCAACAGCAACAAGAAAATGAAAATAAGTATGGCATACTTTGGAAAATAAATTTTGATGGATCTTGTAATAAAACAAGTGTAGGAGCAGGTGTGTGGATTCAAAATACAAAATAGAGTTTTTCATACAAATTGGATTTCCCATGCACTAACAATATTGTTGAGTATGAAGAACTTCTCCTAGGCATACAACTACTTAAACAGTTAGAAGCCCAGAAGATATCAATCTTAGGAGATTATGAACTTATCATAAAACAAATCAAAGGAGAATACTCAGATATAAATCCAAGGCTTAGGGAATATCGAAATGCTGCCCTTGATCTTTTGAAAACCTTTGAAAAGTATGAACTTATTTTCATTCCAAGAGAATTGAATCATCTAGAAAATGAACTCACTTTAAATGCCAGCAATTGCCAGATACCTGAAATAAATGAAAAACTTAGTGTGAAGGTACAACACAGGCCTGCCGTGCCTGATAACGAAGATTACTGGCAAGTGTTTGATTCTGACAAACACATAGATGATTTCTTGAAATCAGAAAATGATTTCAGAATACCAATATCAGAAACCAGCCATAAATAAAATTGTTTGTATATTGAACAAATCCCAGAAGTTGAAATGACATATACTGCTGATATAAATCATTATGAAAATCCTTTTGAAGAAGAGGTAACCGACAATGCAGACCAAGAAGACTTGGAAGTTTTACAGTGCAAAAATGATAAAATTCCAAGAGGTCTAGCACCTTTACAACACCTTTTTTACTTTAACGATGTAGCCAAAGAACCAAGAATGGATCCTGTGGAAACAAATACAGAAGAGCATAACATAGGCACTATAGTAGAACCCAAGATGATCAAGTTGTCCAGCACTCTCCTAGCTCACATAAAACTGCAGTACATAGAGTTGTTCAAAGAGTTTAAAGATGTTTTTGCTTGGGGATACAAAGACCTAAAATCATATGACACCAGCATCATCCAGTATAAAATTCCTTTGAAAGAAAATCAAAAGCCTTTTAAACAAAAAATAAGGAGAATAAACCCTCTTTTACTCCCTTTAGTTAAGGCAGAAATTGAAAATATGCATGCTGTTGGAATCATAGTACCCATTAGATTTTCAGAATGGATATCAAACTTAGTTTTTGTTATAAAGAAAACAGGGGAAATCAGGCTCTGTATTGACTTCAGAAATTTAAATAGATCCTCCTTAAAAGACAACTACCCCTTACCAAAATGGACCATATACTTCAGAAGGTAGTTGGGTCAAAAAGGATTTCCCTCTTAGATGGGTTCTCAGGTTACAACCAGGTGTTAGTGCTCCCAAGTGATCAAATCAAAACTGCTTTTACCACACCTTGGGGCACCTTTATGTATGTCAAAATGCCTTTCGGATTAATGAATGCAGGGGCCACTTTCCAAAGGGCCATGGATATAGCCTTCTCTGAAGATATTGGCTATTTCATAATCATCTACCTTGATGACATAACCATTTTCTCAAAAACCGATGAAGAACATCTGATTCACCTAAGAAAAGTTTTTGAGAAGTGTAGGAAATTTGGCTTGTCATTGAATCCCAAGAAGACACTCTTTGGTCTCCAAGAAGGTAAACTTCTTGGACATATAATTTCGGAAGAGGGAATCAAAATAGACCCTACAAGGATAGATGGCATATTACAAATCACTCATCCAAGAAGCCTCAAAGAGTTGCAATCTTTCATCGGAAAGATTAATTTTTTGAGAAGGTTTATCCCTAACCTTGCTGAGCTATTAAAAAACATTACAAACATGCTTAAGAAATATGTGGGTGTAAAATGGACTTTACCAGCTAAATAATCATTCGAACTGGTCAAACAAGCTCTTACCCAAACACCGGTCCTGATTAGTCCAGATTTTACCAAAGACTTTTACATCTTTTCCTTTGCATCTGAGCATACAATAGCTGCAGTTTTACTTCAAAAGAATGATTTAGGGCAAGAACAACCAATATATTTCTTTAGTAGGGCCTTAAGAGATGCTCCTCTCAAATATAATATCATGGAGAAGCAAGCCTTAGCATTGGTGAAAGCATTGAAATACTTTAGGGTCTATATTTTACACTCTCACATAATTGCTTTTGTTCTACATACTGTTGTCAAGGACATTCTAAGTCAAGACCCTGATGGTAAAAGAGGAAAATTGATTGAAACTATTCTTGAATATGACTTAGAAATTAGGCCCACCAAACTAGTCAAAGGGCAAGGACTAGCAAAACTTATGGCTGAGTCTAACTTCCAAGCACTAGACATCAACATGGTAGATGTGTTGGAAGAAATAGAAGAATCTACTGCTCCTTTTATTGAAGAAACATTTCTAAATTCTCCTTGGTATGCTGACATTATTTATGTGCTTTTATATTTAAATACCCCTCCTTCTCTGTCTAAAACTAAAGCTAGATTTTTGAAACAAAAAGCTTTGAGTTTTTGCATATTAGATGGAGTATTATATTGTAAAAATGTTGTTGAAATTTTTCTTAAATGTTTACTTGAAGATGATGCAGAAAAAATCATGCATGAATTGCATGACGGAGAATGTGGAGGACACCTCTACTGGAAGGCCACAGCAAACAAAATTCTTAGATCCGGTTACTATTGGCCTACCCTCTTCCTAGACACTCAAAAGTTGGTCATGGCTTGCCATAAATGTCAAATCTTTGATGGCAAAAGAAAACTTCTTCCCTTACCCTTACATCTTATCAGACTTGAGGCACCTTTCCAACAATGGGGTTTAGACTTCATTGGGGAAATTCACCCATCCTCCTCAGCTCAACATAAATGGATCCTCACAACCACTAACTTCTTTACCAAATGGATAGAAGCTATACCTTCCAGAAATGCCAATGACTCTGTCATTATCAAGTTCCTTGAAACAAATATCCTATCCATATTTGGTTGTCCCAGAAAAATCATAACAGACAATGCTGCTGCTTTTAAATCTAAGAGGATGGTTGATTTCTGTTACAAATACCACATAACCTTGGGCCATTCCACTGCTTACTATCCCCAAGGAAATGGATTAGCTGAATCTTCCAACAAAAGCCTCATCAATATCATTAAAAAGCTGTTGGAGCAAAATCAGAAATCATGGCACAGTAAACTGGTTCATGCCTTATGGGCTGATAGGCTAACTACCAAGAAATCAATAAACATGTCCCCCTATCAGCTAGTCTATGGTATGGACACAGTTTTTCCCACCTCATTAGGAGTTCCAGTTATGAAGCTCCTTCAAGAAGTGCAGATTGAAGAGAATGATATGTAGAGAAGAATCAACTAGATAATCCATTTACAGTATACCGGAGAGGAAGTATATGAAAGAACAAAGTTAGTCCAAGAGAATATAAAGAAGCTGTTTGATAAGAGGACTAAGGCAAACAATTTCCAAGTTGGAAATGTTGTTATTAAGTGGGATTCAAGAAAAGAAGAGAAGGGAAAACATGGAAAATTTGATAACTTGTGGAAAGGGCCCTATATTGTTCATGCTGAGAGGGATCACAATGCATTTTTCTTGAAAGAATTGAATGGAGAAGACCTATATGGAGGTCCTTTCAATGGCAGGATGCTCAAACATTACTTCTGCCAAGAATCTTAAGTTTCAAAGCATTTTATTTTTTCATTGTAAATATCATAGTCTAACCATTGCATTGAAAGTTAGAAAAATCAAAATACAAAAACAAAGAAAGAAAGAAAAGAGGGCAGATTGTGAAAACAATAAAGGTATATCCCCATACCAAAAAGTGAAACAAATCTGAAAGTGTGCAAACTCAAATGCCACTCCTGAAAAACACACTTCTAGTTAGTCAAACTGCCTAATCTTGACTAATTAGCCTTTAAATTTTCTGCTGATAGGATAGTGAATTCGATTTGCCAAGCTGTTTAATATTGGCTTATCAATAGATAGATTAGGATAGAAATCAAAGGTTCAAACATGCTCAAAATCTGAATCTAACATTTCAAAAAGAGAATGACTCAATTTTTTTTTGTTTTCTGAGTCAAAAAGGATAAAAATCTGGTTCTAATTAGCTCAAAATCTGAACCAGAGAACAAATATAGCTCAAAACAAAGATCAAAACAAAGCTATGAAAAAGGATGAAGGAAGTGCTTTGAATTTTCAGATCCTAAAACTTCATCATTTTTTTAAAATTTTTCTGCAAATAATAATCTATGTGCAACTTGTTTTTATGCCATAGATGAGCATCAAGTTAAACTGTTCAAACCTAACTTGTATGTTTTTTAATTTCTGTTGTAGAATTTAGAAAATAAAAGTTTGTTGGACAACTTAATCCCAACAGATAATAGAATAGGTAGAGAAGCATCTAAATTCAACTGTTTAATCTGAGTTCAGGGAGAAATAAGGAGTATAATTAGATTAGTTTTATGCTTTCAAAAGAATAAAATGTTGTGAAAAGAGTTTGCCAATCCAAGTGCACTCTAATAAAGAGAAAATGTTAGATCAGTAGGATTGGGTAGGTAGAAAGCTTGTTGATGAGAGAACCATTGTTTTTATGACTGATAATATGTTTCAGAGAAAAAGAAGATCATCCACAGAAAGGAAGACAACCCAATGGAGAAGGCAACTGATCAACCTCCCAGAGAAAGCAAGTCTGAAATTCTTGATGCCTTCAAAAAGGCACCATCCCCAAGTGGAGCCACTGTTAGCCACCCATAAATTCTTTCATATCAAATGGTGGCTAAATAATGCTGGATAGCCTTCAAGAAAAAAATTTATTACTAAAATTGCTGATGCTTAAAGTTTTTTGATAATATCCTATCCTTTGGATAATCGTCACTGCTGTTTCCCTTCAGGACTTCAGAAATCCTGCTGATTTCCAAGCCAGAATATTGTTGCAAGCATCATTTCCCTTTTCCCCTTTTCTAAAAGCTAACCTCATTTCCTATCCCTCTATTTCCCATGAAAACCCCTCATTTTCATGTTTTTCCCATTTTTCCTTCATCAAAATCCACTTTTATAAAGTTTAAAACCCACTTTTAAGCCTTATCGGAACCCTCAATTTCCCTTGAAAACCATTGGAAAACCATAAAAACCCACATTTTGTACATATATGGGTCTTATCCCCTTCCTGCATAAATCCCTGGTCGTATGACCCTTCATATGACCCTCGGCCCTGCAATCGGGCGCCAAGCCATTTTAAATATTAAACACACCCGCCCAAAGTTTTAAAACCTTTGGTTTTGTTAAAATTTCGATTTTTATTATATTACAAAGTTTCCACTGGTACGAATTTCAAATTAATCTCCACCTTCAATCTGATCTGCAGATCGAGGGTGCAGAGTCTGTCTCCCTATGGTCCCCACTATCCATAATCCGATTGCCCAAAACTGGCGGTATCCATCGCACCGCCTTTAGGCGAAAGCTATTTTCCCTCGATCGCCGGCGATTCCATACATCTCATGACACGCGTCCCGTGTACTTTTTCAAAACTGCTTGCCCATGATGCGTTATCATTCAGATGTGGACGCCCAACGATATTGCTGTCCACCATCTGAACTGGGGCGGGCCATCCAATGACTATCGCTCACCGAAGATGCCTGATCGATAACTGGGCTACAGTGTGCCATCCAGTTAATCTCCATCGTCGATCTGATCTATAGATCGACGGTCCATATTCCATCGCCTTGATTCCGTCGCCCAGTCAACGATTCTCCATTTTTGACTCTCCACCTTGCTCCCGACCAACGATATCTGCGCGATCGACGGCTCTGATTTAATCTTTCTTCCACCTTCTCCGATCAATATTAACTGTTGGATGATGCCATCCAACGGCCACACTTCCTCCACATGCCGCCGTAGCAATAAACCTATAAATGCATGGATTTTATAATTTTTTTTTGTATTTTGCAGGGTTTCGAGGTTTTCTCGCCATTTTTGAGGAAAATTCGAAGGCAAAGGATGACGATCTTCCTGCCTTCGTTTCGCCAAAGGAAATCCTTCGCGGGGTATAAACTCATGTTTCTTCAATGTTTTCCTCAGACATTGATGCCACATACCCCTGCACAGCCCTGTTTATCAGAAAAAAACCATGGATTGGGCACAGTCAGAGAGTATCAGTGATGAAGACCAGAATTTACTAGAACAGAGGATTAAAGGACATATTTGTGGGGATTACATCTAAGATGCTTATCAAAATCCTAATTCCCAAGTAAAACACAATTTAAAGACAAACTCAAGGGTTTCTTCAATAGAAAAGCCTCCACCGCCACATCTGAGGCAAATTGATTCCTCCCAGCTACTGAAATGCCACCTGTGCTTCAAAGTATTCAATCAGATGCCGAATTTATTGATCAGGATCAGATTTGTCTCAAAATGCAGTCGAAGAGTTACTTCTACAAGGGACTTCAATACAAAAAATATCTACAGAGTTACTTCGATGCCACACAGATCCTCAAAGGTCAACCAAAGCTCCCACCGAGCTTAAATATTTATATAAAAACATTTAATACAGAGTACACCCATGTAATCTTCTTCATTGAGCCCCCCAAAAATCTAAGAAGCCATTAAGTTTGTATTAATTTTAATTAGAGATATTTTATCAGATCTCACCTCCTCATTCTTTTTTATATACCTCTGTAGAAGATGAGTGAGTTGTTGGTTGTTGGTTGTGTGTGATCACAAGATGTAATACTGAAACTCTTCGAAATAAATACATAGTCTGTTGAAGTTGAAGGATAAATTGAAGTCTTGGAAACCTTGCTGATGTTGTTGCATGCTTGTTCCTGAGAAGGCTCTATCATTGGATCCATGAGCTTGGCTATTGGTGAATTATTCTGAACTGTTTAATGTTTTCCCCTGTTTTCATTGTGTTCCATAACTTCTTAATACAGTAGGATAGAAAGTATTAGGCTAAGAAATGACTCCTGGAAGCACCTTAGACCTGTTCATCCTTCACTGTTTCATGTTTTCTTCTGCTGAAGTATTCTAGAGTCTTTAATCTCTCTCTTTAATCTTCATGCTTGTTTATTTCCTTAATAGTTCGAACAGTTGGTTTCAGCATGATTTATGGTTCTCCCTGTTTGTCTGCTGCCACTTAAAAACTGTTACTGAAGTCTCCCTTTGAAGTTATTTGCTTACAGTGAATCAAAGAGGTAGGTTTTGATCTTTCCCTTTGTCCTCACTTAAACAGTTGGCTTAAAGGTCTTTTATAGTTGTGATCATAGATGTGTTAGGTGTTCCCTCTTCTATGACTGCAATTATCAGTGAATCTTTTATTTTTTCTAAATCATTTGAAATAAAATCTTTGAGGAAATAGGGTGTTCCCCGAATCTTAGATTTTTGTTTTAAAATTTGTTTTGAAATCGTTATTTGCTTAAAGGTGTGATTTGTAGAATTTATGGCTAGCCCTGTCTATCAAAGAGCTCTTTATTGTTCAAATTATGCTTTTTAATTCCCTTTGTTGAGAATTAAACCTCTCTTTCCAAATCATTAATGTTCATCTCATTCCAAAAACAAAAGGATCCTATGGCCAAGTTAGATTTTCCCTTTGATATCCCATATCCATTGATGAGTTTGTTATGACCTCTTCTTGACTCCATTGCCCAATGAACCAGATGTTTCTCCATTATGTGTATCTTTCCTAGACCTTTCATGTTCTACTGTATCAATTCAACCCAACCAAACAAACAAATGAATACCTGCACTTAATAACTAGTTTAAAACCAATACTCAAAGCACATAAGATAAACCTTTGCAAACAAAATTTTGAGAGATCCCTCTCTGAGAACAGGAGGACTAGATCCTGTAACTCTATATATTGGTTCTGATGTTGCCTTGTCTTTTGATTTTCCAAAATATCAAAACACGGGACACCAACAGACAGGAAAATTCACAACTGGCACAGTCCTTTTTATTAAACTTCATAATAGCAAATATACATCATGGATACCAGATCTAGCCCATAAAATGGCGATACCAAAAGATCACAATCTATGTCAAAATTTCTCATAGCATCGCTACCTAACATCTACTATAAAATCCTATTAAATACATATTCTTGGCCAATGGTTGCAACATAATATACAATAGAAGTTTAACATGAGTGTTTCAGTTGTTTAACAAAAGACTAAAAAAGATTTCACGCCCAAAGTACTGATCGGCACATCCCGCCTACTCCTCTATGCTCTAAGCCCAGCAAAGATATTGATCTTCTAACATGAGATCTGCATAATTTTTTGAGTTGTCTCGAACATATGCGTTAAACCAAGCTAACACTGACAACTACCTCAGAAGTGTAGGAACACCGGTCTGTACAACAATTATTCCTGCACCAACCATCTCCCATATTGATTAATACTTTTTCTTTACCTAATTAACTTAGGAAAAGATAATATATTATTTGAAAAGGAAAATAAGAAATAAAACCTATTAATTTAATGATTAAGTCCATATATAACCCTTAATACGAAAAACATGAAAAGAGTGCAGGAATGAGTACAAGTTGCAAGGAGTGAAGGAATGAATAGGCTTCCAAGGTTAAAATAGAGACCTGGTAGTGTGTTCAAGGTAAGATAGACGTTAAAAAGTTAGGCAATTATTCCAACCAACATCCTCCCATCCCTATCATGTTGTGTGTCCTCACACAACCTTACCTTCTACAAAAAAACAACATGGAGACCCTCCTTCAATCCTGTATCTGGATGCTGATTCCTGCCTTCAACATCTTTGACTTCTTACCCTGAGGATTTTTAAGTCGTCTGACCACTTTTCTAAGGCAACCATAGCATTTCAATGCTCAAAATTTCCATACTTTTTCCTGCCACTTCCGTTCTTGCACTTCCCCTTCAGCTCACTATTCCTCTGCTGCAAGGTTGTACTTTGTTATTTCATGGCCTAGTTCAGTACTTTGAGTCCATAAATGCGTTGCTTCAGTTCCTCGATCTGATTGTTCAGAGAGAGAGTAGGTTCTTCTCTATCAAAATCCTCCTGTGTCAGATTCTTTTCAATAGTAGACTCAAAACAAGTGTTGGTATCGTCAAGGCCCTCATCACCTTGCTTGTCAACATCCTGCATTTCAATATCACATTGTGTTTCAGCACCCTATGTTCCTTCATCACCTTGACCCATTTTCGGGTCCTTCCCTGCATTCGCATCAGGTGTCTTCAAGACTTTTCTCTTCTTCATTTTCTCAATTATAACCAACATATGAGTGACATCTTCCTCTTATATGTATCCTACACTGAACACTGTGTGAACCGCGACATCTGCAAGGAGCGAAAGATTATCTTCAATTGTTGAACGATGCTGGGAATCATCTACATATATCGGAGAGGTCAACTGAGTGTGGCCTAATTTTAAGGAGGAAAACCTATTTCTAACAGATCTTCTAGTTTTTATTTTTAGAAGGCACAAGGTTTCAATTTTGGGTTCTTGCTTTTCTTCCTGCACCTACTTCTTGGACGGGGTTTTCTTCTCCTTAGTCTTGCTAGTCTGCGGGGTTAGGTTTTTTCCCTTATGCTCAGAATTCTCCTTTTTTCTCTTTCCATTATTCCCCAATGAATCCACTATGCTACCTTCCTGAAATTATTTCAGGAACCCTTCCCAGGTCATATTTTTCCCTTCTAACTCCTTTCTAAACAAAATTTAAATTAACTTAATTCCAACTTAGCTTTCCCAACTTTTCTGGACACCCTTGGAAATATTTTCTAAAAATTTTAATAACAAATAAGGGAAATTTATGAGCTTTCCTGATTCAATATATAATAGCAACTAGATATGGTATAACAAGGTTAGCAAATAATAGCCTTCACAAGTGAGAAACTTTTGCAATATGGACAATAAATTTTTCTTGTCTTCTTTCATGAAATTGCACTATAACCTAATATTCCAATGCACCTTTTGCTTCTTGTTAACCACAAACCTCTTCCAAGCCCCATTTTATATCTTTCCTTTCTTGAACGACTCCTCACCGGTGGCTGCCAATCCTATAGCCTACGAAATGGATTGCTCTGTTACTTCGAACTCCAAAGACCCCACCTTAGCTCTGCTCCAATCAAAGGTTTGGGCGAATTATAATGCTACGACCGAATATAAACCATCAAACTTGAGCAAAAATGGGAGAAATATTGACTCCTACAACAAAGACAAACTATTCTTGTACCCAGTCATCTGTTATACTTCCCTTATAGACCATAGTTTGATTCAAACAGGTGCCATTAATGTTCGAATTCACTCGTTTTCTCATAATTTGGAAGAGTTGCTCAACAGATGATTTAAGACTCTTGTCTGGAGGAATTTGAAATCGATTTAACCGAACACCACTATATCGGCCATCCTTTAATTGTCACACACTCATCATAAAAATCTAAGTTTTGGAAAAGGTGAGATATGACATGATCCGTCGTGCATGCAGCAATGATGATTGGTAGAGGCAACAGTTATGGAAAGGAAAAAATAACTCAATTTATTATGTAGGATTGGATCATCATTAATTGTTGAAAAGTCTGTGTAGTATTATGAGAGGATTTCATACACATACCCCAATCGATTCATGATTTAGTATAGTGTTACACCATTTTTTGGTCATCTTACCCATTATCATTAGATGAACCCAAGTACACCATGTAAGACAATTTTACCCCAAGTAAAATCGCTTTCACCATATTTGTTTTCATTTCTTGGTCATATTTAACCCAAAACAAGGTAATCAATTAAATAAATCATTATTTATTTAATTATTTCCTAAGAATAAGTTATTTAAATCACTATTTAAATACTATTCCTAGTTAAAAATTTGACTAAATCATTTTTTATAATTAAATAATCCATTATTTATTTAATTATATTCCCCTCATCTCCCTTAAATAATAAATAAATCATTTATTTATTTGTTATTTATAAATAAAGGAATTGACCCAAGTCAAAAACCCTTTTCCGTCCAACAAATATAATAAAAGATTCCTAAAGGGTGATTCTAGAATGTGATTAATAATATTTTATTCATGCACCAAGTTCTAGAAGACCCCAATATTTTGTTATAAATAGAAGGGTTTTCCCCATTCATTAGTCACCTCCATTGCATTAGATCACACTAGATCTACCCTTGGTCACCAATTTCATTTTGTTTGCATTTTGAACTCCCATTGAGTTCCATGTTTGTTAGGGTTTGTCATATCAACCAAAGAGAGGAATTTTAGATCTGAAACACTGAGGACTTCCAAGAACCCATCCCACTGAGGAGAACTGGAAAACACCTTTCATGTTTTCCTCTCAGGTGCCCCATTCTTTAATATAATATAAGATTCTTTTTATACATTGTTCTTGTCTTGTCCATTGGATGCATGGAGCCATTTTACATTTTATCTGCTTAATGTATTTTATGCTTAGATCTAATTTTATGCAGCAAAATTAAAGATATTTTGCAGCCATACTTGATGTTAGGTTTACTTGGTATGCGTAACTAAAGTGATCTTTTACGACAAAAGAATCATACTAACAATTGGCGACTCCACATGGGTTTTCTTTTGCGACCACTGTCGTTTTATATATTCCTGCATATCCAGATGTTTCAGACCCTAGGGTTTCTCTTCAATTTCATATTTTTCCTATTTTTATGGTGCTTTTCACCTCTAAAACCCTCAAACATTGAAATTTTTAACTTTCGTGTGTTTCCGGCCCTATTGCGCAGGTGACAGACATCAGCCATAGCTGAGACGACATTTTTTTTCAGAAATCTGCCACCGAGAGTGCCAAAAGTGTAGGTCGCACTTTTTGGCCCAAAAAATGTGTCCTAGGTAGCAGAAAACAGCCCAAAAACTGCGACCTAAGCGAAAAACAGGTCAAAAACTGCAACCTGGACTTTTTTCTGGAATTTTTCTGCAATTTTTATGGGTTTTGTCTGAACCTCTGTCAGGGTTGTCTGACCTCCGTCTCCACCCATTTAGACCTTTTCTTGCTCTGTTTTACTCAACTAAGTAGGAATTTAGCCCCCTAGGGCTTGAGTACCCTCCACTTTTTGTGGAAGAGTTTTAGCTGCTGTAAGTGTCTAAATTTTCAGAGTTTCAGCCATTTTTTTTATACAGCTGATACCTCCTTTTCAGATCCCTTTCGATCAGAACTTATCCCTCTCCAATCACCTCATATCATTTTGTTTGGGTTCCTTTCTAAGGCCACCGCCTTGTCTCTTCTATTTTTAGCTAATCTCCTCCGTTTTAGTAGCAACCTTGCCTCTGCCTATTTGTTGTTCTCTGCACCATTTTTCAGTAGATTTACCCTTTAGATCCCAGTCCCTCCGGACCTTAGATCTATTAGTCTCTTTTTAGCGTGCTTTGCCTTGTTTTTTTCCTCTTATAGACTAGTTTTGAGAGACCCGCCTTCTTGGGTTTGATTGCTGCATTTTCAGTTGTTAATTTTCTGTTCTTTCTTATTTACTGCAGATTTATTTTCCATTACGCAACACACTTTTTCTTTTATTCTCAAAATGTCTAGGTTTAATCAATTAAAATTAACACACGCCACACACTGACCCTAAGTGACGAAGAGCCTGGTTAACACCGCCTGGCAAAGACTTTAAAATTAATTGACACTGCACCTCCCTGCCCCTGTCACGTCTTGCCTTTACACCTGGCTGCCCTTATCGGTCTTCCTTCTTCCTGTCATCATTCTGCCACCAAGACATTTATCCCCGAGACTTCTTGGCCTTCACCCTCCGTTTCCGGATGGTCGACTTCCTCCTTCCCATCATCATCAAGTTAGTTCTCCCCCGAGTCCGCACTCTGACTCTGATTCTTTGGTTCCTCCCCCTACTTTTGGTTCTCCCTATTACTTTCACCATGTCTGGTCCAGGGCCTAATGCTAGTGGCAACCCCGGCCCTAATGCTGGGACTATTACTAGCGGAACCGCCACAGGCACTCCCTTGATTTCTCCCTTGCTCCCCTTCATGGCAGGCCTCAGTCTTCCCAATTTCAATAAGTTAATCAATGATCCTATCTGCCACGATGTTAGTTTTCCTACTATGCCAATCAAGCTCCCCTCCGACATTCCCAAGTTCAAAGGCCTTGCTGGAGAGGATCCCTCCAACCATATCTGATCTTTCCACATGTGGTGTTCCTCCAATTCCATCACCAATGATTCCATTCGTCTTTGGTTGTTCCAACGCACGCTTACAGGCGAAGCTTCTAAATGGTATGCTGACCAGCCCACCTCTTCCCATACCACCTTTTCGACCCTTTCCGGTGCCTTCTTATCTTATTTCCAGCTTCCCCCTCGTTATGACACCGATATCGAAATTTTGACTTCTTTCTGTCAATCGTCTGCGACCCGCCTATTCGATCATGTTAAAGAATGGCAGAGAAGAAAGAGCCTATGTCAAGCCCCTACCTTCAAAGACCGTGTCTATATGGACTGGTTCCTTCACTCTCTCTTACCTCCCATTGGCAAAGATGTCGCATCCCACTTCCCTCAAACCGAAGAAGCCACCCTCCAAATAGCCTTGAAATATGACCTGACCTATGCTCAATCTGGTTATGTTTATACCGTCCTTCCTGACCTCCCCAGACCCAGTGGCACTACCGCATTGGGGGCACCTCATGCCACCGATAGTTTTGTTGGAGCTCTCTCTTATCCATCCACCCAACCTCCCATGAGCTATGGTTTTCCTGGGGGAGGGGGCGCCACCTCCTACCCTTCTCCCCCTCCTGGCAGCACGCACCCAGGATCCGGCATGCCTCGTGTTTCTGCCCAACCTTCAAATTACCTCACTGTTCCCCAACCTCATTATCATCCATATCCACAGCCTAGTGCTTCAGCTCCTCCAGCATTCACCCCTCTGTCTCCCTTGTCTTTTCAACCCCCGCACCAACATTCACCACCCCCGCAAGAGCAAGTGGATGCATAGCAGGGATTTGTGGCTACCCAACCACCTCACAGACCAGTAACCACTCAGCCTCCTCCATCTGGTACCTCTGATTACCAGATCCTCATGATGAACTCTGACCAACCTATAACTGTCGACCTTAACCTTCAAACTCAGTCCCGTTCGTACCCCCAACCTCTTGCTCCATCTACCCCCAAGTCACCTTCTTTAGGTTCTACAGAGCCTCTTTCGACCACTAATGGTCCCTTGCATATCCCTCCGCCCAACGCCGAGGTTCATACCAAGATTCCTGAGGGACCATTACGCCGAAATGCTGCTTCCAACCGCGCTGCCCATTCGTTTAGCATAGTAGATGAACTGGCCCAATCTCATGTTGCCATTTCAATGTTGGAACTCCTCCAGTCGTGCCCCTCCCAAAGAAAAGCTCTACTATCTGCCCTGGGTGTTGTAGATCCAGCAGATGACCAATTGATTGTTTTCAATGCCCATTAATCAAAGTCTCCTCCTCTTCCTACTTCCGTAGCTTTCCAAATCTCAGTCAAAATCCGGAACGCTAACATTTCCCGGTGCATCATTGACGAGGGGAAATCCACCTTTGTAATGTCCGCTTTGGTTTGGAAACAACCTGGATCTCTTGAGCTGGCCCCTTCCACAATCACCCTTCATGCATGGGAAGGCCATACCTCCCAACCCATTGGCCTCTTCCGTAACTGTCCTATCACCCTTGCGGGCAAGATTGTTTGTGTCGACATTGAAGTTATCGACGCCCCTCTTGACTACAACATTCTTTTGGGGCGTAGTTACACCTATGCCATGTCTGTCGTCCCCTCCGCAGTCCACCACAAGATGTTTTTCCCCCATAACGGAAAAATTGTCACCGTCGACCAGTTAACTTATCATGAACCAAAATCTCAGTCTTCCCCTAAGTCCACTATTTCTGCTGTCACTAACAAGCCAACCATTGATTCTTGGCCTAGTGTTTCTCCCGGCGTCTATAAAGACTCCCCCTTGCTTGGAACCTTTCTAGACCCTCCTCCCGTATCTGATCCTAGCCTGGCAAACGTTTGCATGATTCAATCATCTTGGGCTGACCTTACACAGCCCACTTTGGCTAGTAAGCAACCTCAACCCCACCCAACCCCACCGGCTCCTAGCCCCTTGGCCCCGCTAGCTAACCCTCTTCCTCCGGAATCTCCTCCCCCAACTACTCCTCCTACTGCTAACACCCATGTTCCTCTCTATCCTCTTGGGTTGGTTCCACCAGGTCTCAACCATCTTGGAGCCATCCCTCCGGGCCATTACCCTGCTAGTCAACTACCGTTCCTCGCTCCCCCACCAGGAGTGTACACGGTACCTGTCATGGCCACCCTCTCTCTTCCTAACCTGACCCTTGGGATTCCCATCTGGTACATTGATCCTCCAGCTGCTACCCCACCTGGTCAACCCAAACCTTATCTTGCTTTGACCCCGGTCCAACCGGTCCCCATGACTTCTCCCGCTGCAACAGTGCCTCAGTCACCTCAACAGGACCCACCTCTTGTTGCGACCGCTTCAGGTAAGACTGGAAAAGCTCACAGGGGGGCATCAAAGGACAAGGCAGCCCCAACAAACCCTGCCCCTCCTCGGCCTCCAAAGCATACCATCCTGTGTGCTTTGTGTGATGTTGTTGGTCACACCACCCATACCTGTCCTGAACTGCCTCATCTCCAGCCCATGGTTAATGTCGCATTCCCTGAGTCCACGGTCCCAGAAACCTTTTTTCCTTCCGCGGCCGTGGACAATAACCCCCAGACTATTCACACCAACCACCCCTGTGCTTTGTGTGATCTCCATGGCCATTACACCCACCTTTGTCCCCGCCTCAAGGACTTCCGCATCTCTCTAGCCGCAGTCTGCCAATTCGAGGCCAAGCGTCACGAGTCCACCTCTCCCCTATTTGCGTGTTTTGCTTCAAAAAAATTACATGACGGCTCTCATTGACATTCCCCCTCTTGATGTCGAGATGACGGAGCCTTCGTCCACCATATTCTACCTATCATCATCCATGCGACCCTCGGGGAACATTCCCTCTGAATCCTCCCTTGTTGTTTCACTTGACCTTCCTTCAGTGATCACCCTGGGCTCAACATCATCAAATCCCTTATCTGCTTACTCTCCTGTCACTCCTTATGATGATGCGCATGTGAACCTCTCTTCTCATAATGACGAGTCAGGTAGCTTCGCCGCGTCAAGTGGTATTTCTTCCACCAATCACCTCATCCTCTATCACGATGACGACATTATGGAAGAAATCTCCACCCCTGAATTTATCTATTCCCCCTTACATCGAACCCATGCGTTCACACCACATACACCTTGTGGCCATTACATTGAAACCCAATGTTTGAGTAAGGGGGCACCCATATTTGAGAGACCAAGAGAAACAATTCTCCACAACTCTCCTAGTGTATCTGGTCATGCCAACTTTAGTACCATTATTCTTCCACATTTAGAATAACCTATAGAGTCCCATATTGCTTCAGATCACTCTAGGGATGATACCCCTTATCGTTCCCTCATCTTACATCAGCAACCCAGTCTTTTCGACCTTGTTGTTGACCAACCTATAGGTTTTCTAAGAGAGCATCCGTTCATTATCCCCAAATCCTCTGTTTTGGATTATGGCACCAGGTATGCCAACCCAGAAACTTAAATTCCATTTGATTCATATATGCAGTACTAAAGAGATTGGTAATCCTCCATTTCTTTTCTCATACTGCATAACCATAACACAAACAAATGGCGCATCACATCATTAAAATGTGTTTAGATTCCCCTTAATACATTTTGGCATGACCACAACATGCTTGGGGGCACCTAAGCCCCTCAACCATACAAATCCTAGATCTCAGCCAAAAACAGCACTGAAACCCCCTTTCTCTGACAGGTCGCACTTTTCCGATCATTTCCTGGGATAGGTCGAAGTTTTCTGCCCCATACCTGCTACCCAGGCCATAGCACAAACCCCAAAAAATGTGACCTGGCCTGTTCATGAGCTCTAGGTACCTGTTAATTTTTAGGCCCTTGATACTTCACCAGGACCCATTACTTCTATTCACCTCTCCTCCACATCGAATTTCCTCACTTACAACACTTGTACTAGGGGCACCACTTTGCCTCCTTACTTGTCCTTGTTCGTGTTGATTTTCGTCATGAGATACCCTATGGTAATCATGTTATTATGATCCCCCACTGGACCTTTACTGTGTGGCAACACCATCGAGTCGCCCATGTTTAGAGCATCCGAGTTGAGTCATCATCGTATTCATGAAATCTATCCCGAGTCCCTTTGTATCCTGCTATAGCCCTCCATCTTTCCTTGCTCGGTCCCTCTCTTGTGTCGCACATTATGGCCTTCAGTCCCACTGTCCCCTATCCCTCATGATATTGTGTCAGTCCCTACCAAGCCATTCATGCCCTTTGTGCTCTAACAAGAGAAGTCCTCCATCCGCTACTTAGTATCCCTCATTCCATCATCATCATTAGTGTCTGTTTGTTCGTCACTCCACTCTTTTCTCTCTTGCCTTACTTGGAGTTCCCTCATTGCCTCACCTATGGTAGATCTACTTCTGTCGACAACAGCTCATTTAATCCAGAAATCAGGTCTAGGGGGCACTATACCTTGGTTCGAGCTCTTTTCAGCCTTATCGTGATCTATACACTTGATGGTTCAGTGATGCAACAACAACTATTGGTGATACCTGGGTGTGTGTGAGATGTTTCAACCCTCATGAGGGGGTGGCCCTGCAGGTAGCCCCCCACATACCCGAATAACTTTTTCATTCCAGCCCTTGATGCAGCCCCTCTCATTTGATGATATCGGCCTTAGTCGCTTGCAGCACTTCCTCGATTTTCATGTGTCGGTCCGATTTCGCGAGCCCTTCCCCATGTGTAGGGGGAATTTGGGGGTATTAGTATCTCATGTACTACCATATTATTGTATAAGTCCTGACGCTTATTCCAGGCATCACATGTGGGATTCATTGTTCTTGTTTTCTGGCTCATGTTTAGGCCAGCACTAGTTTTACTATTGCATTCCGTGGTTTTCCGGGCGCCTTATTCTTTGTACTATTGTCTCGGCGGGCATAGGTATGCCTCCCCTACCGCCTTTCACATTGGTACCACATAATACACTTGAGACTTGTTGCACCTGTAAGTCTCATCTCCTTAGGGTCTAGTCCTCCACCACTTTAGATTACCTCACCTTCCTCTCTTTCATTTCTATCTTACTGTTTCGTGATTTAGTTCTTACAACGTACTTCGGTCATACGATTTGCTCCTAACACTCGTACGTTGGGGGGCAATCTGTTACGCCATTTTTTGGTCATCTAACCCATTATCGTTAGATGAACCCAAGTACACTATGTAAGACAATTTTACCCCAAGTAAAATCACTTTCACCATATTTGTTTGCATTTCTTGGTCATATTTAACCCAAAACAAGGTAATCAATTAAATAAATCATTATTTATTTAATTATTTCCTAAGAATAAGTTATTTAAATCACTATTTAAATACTATTCCTAGTTAAATTTGACTAAATCATTTTGTAATTAAATAAACCATTATTTATTTAATTATATTCCCCTCATCTCCCTTAAATAATAAATAAATCATTTATTTATTTGTTATTTATAAATAAAGGAATTGACCCAAGTCAAAAACCATTTTCCCTCCAACAAATATAATAAAATATTCCTAAAGGGTGATTCTAAAATGTGATTAATAATATTGTATTCATGCAACAAGTTCTAGAACAGCCCAATATTTTGTTATAAATAGAAGGGTTTTCCCCATTCATTAGTCACCTCCATTTCATTAGATCACACTAGATCTACTCTTGGTCACCAATTTCATTTTGTTTGCATTTTGAACTCCCATTGAGTTCCATGTTTGTTAGGGTTTGTCATATCAACCAAAGAGAGGAATTTTAGATCTGAAACACTGAGGACTTCCAAGAACCCATCCCACTGATGAGAATTGGAAAACACCTCTCTTATTTTCCTCTCAGGTGCCCCATTCTTTAATATAATATAAGATTCTTTTTATACATTGTTCTTGTCTTGTTCATTGGATGCATGGAGCCATTTCACATTTTATCTGCTTAATGTCTTTTATGCTTAGATCTAATATTATGCAGCAAATCTAAAGATATTTTTCAGCCATACTTGATGTTAGGGCTACTTGATATGCATAGCTAAAGTGATCCTTTACGACGAAAGAATCATACTAACATATAGGGTACACATGACACTTATATAAAGATGATATTTCGTAACTAATGTCTTTGTAATTACAAAAAAATATTTCCTAATCAGTAAATGATAAACAAATTTCAATCAAATATAGAGAAAATTCATTGCATGCCATAATTTAAAATAATGGACTTATCTACACCTGAACAGGTTCTCTATAAAAAATAAATAAAATTCTTGTATTCCTGGACCAAATTTTGCTTCAGACATGCATTATTGTACTAGACATATCCTGAACCATAATAGACATTCTTTCACTCAAGAATCCTTGGTTCCTACACTAAAACACACATTCTTGTACCGAATACCATCGTTATACATACACGAGAACACATGTTCTTGCACTCAGGAGCACTCAACAGTGCGTGTTCCTGTACTTAAAATTCAAACATTCTTGCACTGAAACACACATTCCTGCACTGAGGAATATCACTTCTCCTGAAACCAGAGGTGTTGCGACATATATGAAATTTACAAGATGAATCTTGAAAGATTTGCAGAGTTTTCTAATAAAATGAAATTTACAAGATGAATCTTGAAATATTTGCAGAGTTTCTAAAGGAGGTTTTATTCACCAGTTCTTGGTATTATCACATGCCTTCCGATCTGATATCAGATCCTGCAATACAATCCATGGGGGAAAAAAGAAGCGAGAAGGGGTAATTTTCAGAATGGGAAGGAAATTCAACAGGGAATTAAAAAGTGAGACCAATCTACGAGGGACATAAGAAGAGGGACAAGGAAAAAAAATTCAGCAGAAAAGAGGAAAACTACTAAATCATATATGGAAAATTTCTTTTGAAGAAAGGGGTGGTCAATCTCAATAGGACAAAAAAGAAGAATATAAAGGGAATTTTATGAAAATGGGAATAAGCGTAAAGGCACAGTTTCACCTCAAAATATACTTGAAATAGTGTTGAACCAAAAATAACTACAACGGGAATTTAGCGTTACTTGCATAAATATTTCTGTGTCAATTGTCTCGAACTTAGATAAGGGCTCGGTTCCCTACGCTGAAAAAAAATGCTTCTTCTCTGTGATAGTTAGCACATATAAAGATCACGAAACATTCCCATTTTATTAAAGATATGATCCTCCTGCCAGCATTCTTGTTTTCAAGATGATCCTTTAGTGATCATGTCAGTAAATTGATTTTCACAACCTTAGGCAACATATTTTTTCTTTTAAATTTATAATTTTTGTTAATTTTTTTTTGGATTTTTTTTATTTTTATTTTTATTTTATTTCTGGAAAAGATAGAATCAAACTTGTAATAGGCTGGCATATCCACCTACCATCTGCAATTCAAATTGTTGTTGTACTTGATGTATGAAGTTTTCCTTTATGAGAGGTTGAAAACATGCTTTAATTCTATGCCCGTTCACAAGGAATACTAATTATTTCCCATCAATAGTTCTGATTTATACTGCCCCATTTTCAAAAACTTTAATCACTTCATAAGGTGCCATGTAGCGTGTATGGAATTTCCCCTTAAAATGTTAAAATCTAGAATCATAAGGGAGTACCCAATCACCTAGTTGGAATTTCTTCCTTATGATAAATTTGTCATGCCACTTCTTGCGTTGTTGCTGAACTAACACATTCTGCTAAAAACATCTCTTTTGAACTCATCCACCTCGTTTTTCTACAATAGACATTGTTTTTGTGCTTCTGAGAGATCTAGTCCCAATTTGGACAACAGTTTGGAAAGTCTTTATCTGGAACTTGATGGGAAAAAGGACTTGTTTCCCGTATACTAGCTCATATGGTGTGTGCCCCATGTTGTTCCGCCAAGTGGTTTGATAAGCCTATAAGGCTTCAAACAATATGTTGGCCCATACCTTCCTATGCAGATTCATTTTTTTAGTGAGGATGGATTCGATCACCTTATTCGTAGTTTCCACCTAGCCATTTGCTTGCGGGCGATATGGTGTTGATTTCATGTGTCAAATTTTATATTGATCCATCACACCCTGTACCATATTAGAGACAAATTGTGATCCATTATCAGTAACAATCTCTCTAGGCACACCAAATCTTATAAAAATTTCATTAAACAAAAATTCAACAACTTTTTCAATAGCGAAAGAAACAGCTTTAGCCTCTACCCATTTTGTAACAAAGTCCATACAAACCAAAATATTATTTTTATTTAAATACGTTGGATTTATTGGTCCTACAAAATCAATAGCTCATTTTTCAAAGGGTTCAATCATGACTTGCAGACATAAAGGCATTTCATTGGCTTGGACAGCTTGGCCCATTCACTGACAACTATCACATCGCTTGACATATTGTTTGGCATCCTTAAACAAGGAAGGCCAAAAATAGCCAGCTCGTAAGATTTTGTACGCAGATATTTTATCAGTGAAATGGCCCCCACAAGGTTCATCATGGGAATATTTTAGAATTTCAAACACTTGTTCCTCTCTTACACATCTATGAATGAAAAGATCTGGCCCAGTGTAAAAATGGTCACCTCGAATCCATGAATACGAAGCACTTTTATTAATTATATTCCGCTTTTCACGAGTAGATAAGTGAGGAGTTGTTTTTATTGTGACTAAATAATTGACTATGTCAGCAAACCATGGGGAATATGTTGACACAACAAAAAGATTTTCGTCCGGAAAATCATCATTTACAGGAATTGCTTCACTGGGGTTATTTAGTCTAGAAAGATAGTTAGTCACAACATTATATTTCCCTAGTCAATCAATAATAGTGACATTAAATTGCAGTAATAATAATAACCATCTAGTCACTCTACCGCTATTTAATGGTTTATTCATGAAGTATTTTATAGTGAAATTTTTTATATGCACAAATACTTCATATCCTCTAACATAGTGTGTGAATTTATTAATGGAAAAAATCACGGCTAAAAACTCTTTTTCCGTTACTGTGTAATTTAATTTAGCAAGTGACAAATTTTTACTGAATAAGTAAATAGCATATGATTTCTGGTTTTCTTCTTATCCTAAAGCTATGCCAATAGCTATATCTGAGGCATTGGAGGAAAAATTAAATGGAAGGGACCAGTTCAGCCCTCGTGGAACTGGTGCCTGCACCAAATTTCCCTTAAGTGTCTCAAAAGCTTGTTGGTAAGCCGTAGTCCAAGAGAAATCACTATCCTTAGCTAACAATCAAAAAAGCGGGGTAGATATCCTAGATAAATTCCCAATGAATCTACGGTAATAGCCTGCATGTCCCATGAAACCTCTCACTTCCCTTTGTGTTTTGGGTGCAGTAAGACACATGATAACCTCTATTTTAGCTAGTTCAACCTAAATACCTTTGTCAGAGATAAGATGACCAAGAACTACTCATGCATTACACAGTAATCTACATTTTTAATCACTCAAAGCAAGGTTAGCTTCTTGGCAACAAAAAAGAACTTTCCATTACGAGATTTTTGAGGTCTAAAATGGGCCTCCTAAGAAAAATGTACAACCAAAATAAACTTTATAAGAACCAATAAGATTCAAGATGATGATGTCAACCATGGGGGATGATTCTCCATTTTTGGAGTAAAATGTAGAAATATTTAAAAATAATAAAATAATAAAACTACTTTTTCAACTTGTATTTTCAACTTATATCCCTAAGTTTTTACTCAATTTTTGAGTAGGAGTACTCGTTGGATGCAAAAAATAATCCCTCATCCAAGGAGTACCCATGTTGCATACTTTAAATGGACCATACTGCAAGAAAAATGAGAAATACATGAAAAAACATGATCGCAATAATGTTTTTTCATGTATTTCTCATTTTTCTTGTAACAGGGTCCATCAAAAGTATGCAACATGGGTACTCCTTGGATGAGAAATCAAATTTTTCATCCAACGAGTATTTCCACTTGAATTTGACTAAACCCATAGTGAGATAAGTTGAAAATACGAGTTGAAAAAATATTTTTTCTTTTTTCCCTCTAAAATTTGATGATGTAATCTAATATTATTTATTATTTCCACTATTAATTTATAATTTCCTTAGGAGGCCCATTTTAGACCTCAAAATTCCCCTAATGTCATGATTTTTGAGGGCTTCCTGAAATGAATCTCCAAATACCGAGAAATCATACATGTAGAATTACACACATTCGAGGTTAGCAAAGATAGCTAAAATTGCCCTTTGAAATGTATTTGGGGCATTGCATAGCCCAAAGGGAAGCACTCAATAGGAAAATGTCCCCCATGGGCATGTGAAAGTGCTCTTATCTTGATCCTCTGGTGCGATCTGTATTTGGTTGTAACCGCTAAAGCCATCTAAAAATTAGAAGTAATTTTTACTGGCAAGGGTATCAAACACCTGATCGGTGAAAGAAAGGGGAAAGTAGTACTTGAGAGTGGCTTTGTTCAGTTCTCTGTAATAAATGCAAATCCGCCATCTCCCATCTTTCTTTGGGACCATCACCAATGGAGAGACCCATTGGCAACCATACATAAGATAAATGAAATCAACGTCTAAGAGTTTTTGTAATTATTCCTTCACAATTTCTCTTAGCACAGGGTTCATGAGTCTTTGGGGATGACTAACAGTCAGGCCCCCTCCTGAATATAAATGTGATGAGTACAGGTTTTAGGAGGGATGCCTTTCATGTCCTCGTAGCCCCATGAAAAGGCATCAATATGGTCACACAACAAACTCACAATATGTTATTGCTGGGATAAATCCAAGTCTGAGCTTATATGTAAAGATTTTCTTGGGCTTATCTCAACAAGAGTGGTTTTAAGGTCGAGGGTACAAATTGGATCTGCTAGAGCATATGGTGATGAGGGTTGAGAATTGTAACTTTCTTGAAAATTCAAACTAAATATTTGATGAAGTGAGTCAAAATTTGGCGTTTTATCTAGATTGTTCAAGAAATCTCATATCTCACCCTCTTGATTTGACTCGGTATGATGGTGTATCGAAGAAACAGACTCAGTCTCCTCATCACTAGTATAGTCTAGCCACAAGGTATCTCGAAAATCTTTGATAGATCTAGTAGGTGGATGTAAGGTGACTTTCTTCCTAGAATATCCATGGGAAATATACATATCGCCAGACTGGCACCCAATATAGGCACCAACTGTAGCAAGCCATGGTCGTCCCAGGATCAATGGATGTCCTCCAATAGGATTCTTTGGCTGAAGCATAATTAAATCTACGGGGTATTCCCAAGATTCAAGTGAAACAACCACATCATCCAATACACCTTTCAGAATGATTTTGGATCTATCTGCAAGTTAAACCACGGTAGGGGTAGGACGAATATGGACCAACCCAAGTTGATCCATGGTTTTCTTAGTCAAAACATTTATGGCCAGCCCTAGGTCTATCAACACATTGGAGGCAAGGACATCACCTATCTGAACAGAAACAATCAGGTTTCTGTTGGAAATACTGAGAGGGGGGGTGAATCAGTATTCCTTTCAATTAGAGCATTAGTTAATCTTCAATTATTTTTATTGTTTGTACAATGATAGAAGCAAACAAAAGGAACACAAATGAACACATTTTTTAAGGTGGAAACCCACTCTGGGACAAAAACCACCTAATGCTTTTCTAATAATTCTTTAATATTCAACTCCAATTGAAAATAAAGCTCCAACTTCCTAGAATCTAGAAAAGAATTCTTCTCCAGCTCCCACTGGATGGATGCTCCAATGCCCGATATTCTTCAGTAGTCAACTAAACGGATGCCCCAACACCTAATGAGCTACAACTCACCCTAGCACCACCCTACCACCCTATAGAAGAATAAAAGAAGAATGGACTCTTGTACCAAGGAAAATGGTCCACTTTACAATGTTATAGAATGATGTAGAAGAATAAGACACACTAGACCATAACCCCAACTATGAACCAACCATCTAATGATGATCCTAGACCTCCCGACACTGCCTCTTCAACTCTTGGTAGATAGACACTAGAACAATTTTTAAAATAATGTATTTACAATGACTTAGTACAATGATACCTTTACAGTGAGTGTATGCAGTGATGCCCACTTAAATACTTCATGTGATGAACTTCTTATTGTTGTTATACACCTTGGTTGCTACTCTTATCATGCTAACCTCTGTTGCACCTTGCTTTTATTTGCTGCCCTAGAAAGTCTGTTCCTTTGCAGCCCTTGACAACACATGATCTATCTTTTTCTTGCCTTCTAGGTGCTCGATATTGAATCTGGTGTATCTATGTTATTTCAAATCCCCAATATTTTATTTTGGGTCCTGTAGTAGTCCTCTAAGTCATATTTCCAATGCCACAGGTTTGACCCAATTTAGATTCTTCAAGAGATATTTATACCCAATCTCTCACAATGCCCTAATTATGTACTGTTTCAGTAGAGCGAACTTGTACGGCATGCCACGTGTCATTGTTTCTTCATTTGGCTTTGAAATGGATAGAGAGAAAACTAAAGTATATGCAATATCTTTCCCTTTTTATGGAATTCCAATCTGATACTCAGAGAGAGAGTTATGACAATTTTCCCAAGGTCACTTCTTTGAGATGAATTTCAGGAGCCTGCAAAAACACTGACTTCCATATATCATATCTCCTAAAATATTGCGCACCTTGATCTGAAATTTTCACAGAACTTTCCTTAGGATTTAGGCTTCACCTCATAAAAATTTCAGCTTCTGAACCTTCATAGAAAAAAATTTAGAGTGAAAATTCCACGATGACCTGTTTCAAATGGCGAAATCCCTTGCATGAGGAGGATATGAGGATCACAATTTATATAAATGATTAGGTTGAGAGGGGCTTCAACAAGTGAACGTGGGAGGGATTTTAGGAGCTTAAAAAATATTAATTATGACTTTTCAATGACCCATGCCACAACCCCATGGGGTTTTAGTCCACTAACTGGGGGTACAAACTTCAAACATGAATATCTCTCAAACTATGAAGAATTACATGGCGTGCCATATATCAACGTAAACATATCAACTAGAAGAAACCATAAAAATAATTCTTGACCTAGAATATAGTTATTTGGTAGGTCAAAATTCCCATGCAATATTGGGTTAGCCCCTGGTGCTGCTTGGGTTGACATCAATGACAACTGCTGATCAACAATCTCCCCCTTTGGCATTTATGGCAACACAAGTACTCCCCCTGCAATCATGACTCCTCTTCCTACAACATTCTCTCCCCCTTTGACATCAATGGTAAAGGGTAACTCCCCCTAAAGCACAACCATCCTATGGACCTGTACACACTTCCACTCCCCCTAACACTCAACCGTCCTGTAGACCTGCAATATAATGAGAACTTGGGAGAATCCCAAGCTTCTGACGAAGATATTCAAATGCTTCACGAGGTAAAATTTTAGTGAAGATATCAGCAATTTTTTCTTTTGTACAAACATAGTCAAGTTTGATATTCATTTCAACAACTTGTTCTCTAACAAAATGATATTTGATCGAAATGTGTTTTGTTTTTGAATGCATGACAGGATTCTTGGAGATGCTGATGGCACTAGTGTTGTCACAGAATATGGGAATAGGCTCACTGAATTGTACTTGAAGATATTGCAAAGTTTGTTTCATCCAAAGGACTTGAGTACAACATGATGCTGCTGCAATGTATTCTCCTTCCGCTGTAGATAATGAGATTGAGGTTTTCTTTTTTCTCAACCATGATTCGAGACAACCACCTAGATAGAATGCTGCTCCACTAGTACTCTTACGATCATCAACGCTTCCTGCCCAATCTGCATCTGTAAAGGCTTGAATAATGAGATTGTTACCCTTTCGATACCACAAGCCATATTCTTTTGTGCCCTTTAGATATCGAATAATTCTTTTGACGGCAATAATATGTGATTCTTTTGGTGCTGCTTGGAATCTTGCTACTTGTCCAACTTCTTGCATAACATCTGGCCGAGAGGCTGTTACATATAGAAGACCACCAATCATAGATCTATACAACCTCTGATCCACATCCTTAGATGAGTCGTCCATCCTTAATTTGCAACCTGTTACCATCGAAGTAAGGACAGGTTTGCAATCTTCCATTTTGAATTTCTTGAGCATTTCCTTGATGTACTTGCCTTGACATATAAATATTCCTTTCTCTTGCTGAGATATTTGAAGCCCTAATAAGTATGTCAGCTCACCAAGTAAATGCATCTCAAACTCACTTTGCATCTTTGTAGAAAAGTTCTTACTTAATCGATCATCATTGCTACCAAATATTATATCATCCACATATACCTCAACAATTTTTAAATTATCTTTATCTATTTGTACATAAATATTGCTATCAACAGTACCTTTCTTGAACCCTTTTTGACGTAGATATCCATCAGAACAAGCATACCATGCTCTAGGATCCTGCTTGAGACCATATGGAGCCTTCTTTAACTTGCAAACATAGCCTTCTTTCTCTGATAATAGAAAACCTTCAAGTTGTTCGATGTAAACTTCTTCTTCCGATTCTCCATTCAGAAATGCTGACTTAACATCCATTTGGTAGACTTTGATTTTTATTGAACATGCATAGGCGAGAAACATTCGTATGGCTTCCATTCTGGCAACTGGTGAAAATGTTTCGTCAAAATCAATTCCTTCCACTTGTGCATAGCCTTTGCAAACCAATCTTGCTTTGTTTCTGGTAACCTGCCCATCTTCGTTCAATTTGTTCCTAAACACCCATTTAGTCCCAATGACATTTTTATCTTTTGGTCGTGGAACTAATTCCCAAGTGTTATTCTTCTCTATTTGATCCAATTCTTCATTAATAGCTTCTACCCAATGTTCATTCTGGCTAGCTTCCTCAAAACTACTAGGCTCAAAGGTTGCTAGAAAATCAATGTGAGCTTGTTGTGATGAACGAAGCTGTCAACCTTCATTTATGCACCAATGATTTGATTTGATGGATGGTTCTTTTGAATCCATTCTTTTTTTCTCCTTGGAGGAGCTTCTTGTTGTTGTTCTGGTATATCTTGATGATCATTATTTACTTCTTCCTCGTTGATAGTTTCTCCTTGTTCTACAATTTTATCCATGTCTCTTCAGCCTCTGTCTCAATTTTCAAAGATTCTAGATCCTCATCATTATTCGCTAGAACACCATCTTTGTCAAATGTAACATTTATGCTCTCCACTATCTGTTTTCGTCTTAGATTATAACATTTATAGGCCTTTCTTTTGCATGAGTAACCAACAAAGATACCTTCATCAACATGTGATTCAAACTTACCCAAATTTTGATCTTCTCTTTTGATATAGCATTTGCTTCCAAAGATTCTGAAATATTTTACATTATCTGGTTTTCCTTTCCATAATTCAGATGGGGTCTTGTTTCAATTATTTCTGAGAAGACTTCAATTGATAATGAATACTGCCGTATCAATTGCTTGAACCCGGAATTTTTCTACCCAATTTTGAGTCCTTCAACATTGTTCAACCCATTTCCTGTATGGTCATGTTCTTTCTTTCAGCAACTCCATTTTTCTAAGGTGTTCGTGCTGTTGAAAATTGTCTTTTTATTCCATTTTCGTCATAGTATTACTGAAATAATTTGGAAGTGAATTATCCACCATTATCTGATCTTAGACACTTTATTTTCAAACTGGTTTCATTTTCAACCAACTCCTTGTAGATCTTAAAGCACTCAAATGCTTCAGATTTTTTCTTTAGGAAACTAATGGTTGTCATCCTGGTATAGTCATCTATCATTAACATGAAATATAATTCTCCATCTAAGCCTTTTGTTCTCACAGGACTGCATAGATCATTATGTATCAATTCCAATGGATGTGATGCAAAGTGTTATTTTGTTTTAAATTGGACTTTTGTCTACTTGCTGTGTCGACAGGCCTCACATAGTGTGTTGGAAGGTTTTGATTTTTTCGGCATTTCTCGTACTGATTCCTTTTTGCTTATCCTAACAAGATTGTCAAAGTTTATGTGACCTATTCGTTTGTGCCATAACCAGCTTTCATCTTCTTTAGCTAGTAGACATGCTTCAGTTGCTTCATCCAGAACATATATGTCGTTTGGAGCTCGACTTGCTGTAGCCACAATTTTACCATACTTGCCTTTCGTGATTTCACATTTTGTGGAGTTGAATAGCATTGTGTGTCCTTGATCACACATTTTTCCAATAGTGAGCATATTGTGATTCATGTTTTCAACCAATAGAACATTCTTGGCTATAACATCTTTACTTCCGAGAGTGACGGTACATGATCCTATAACATTTGAAGATCCATCATTTCCAAAGGATACGGTTCCATCCTTCTTCTCTTTCATAGATGCAAGTTTCTTTCTATCTCCAGTCATATGCATTGAGCAACCGTTGTCAACATACCACACATATTTGTTGTTTTGAGCCTTGAGAGCGAGAGCACAATTATCAGTCTTCTTCTTCTTCCACGTTCGTTCATTCTGTGGCTTCGAAGGTTCTTCTGGAGGATTTTCAACTCTGCAGTCTCTAGCTATGTGTCCAAAGTTATGATATTTGTAACATTCCATATTATTTCTTAAATGTTCAAATCTATTGATGTTTCGTTGAGCCCTGGGAGGTTCATATTTGAAGGATCTCCTGGAATTGTATTGGTTCCTAAGGTACGTGTGAAATTCTACAGCTTTATGACCAAATTTTCCACATGAATAACAATAGCCATGAAAAATATGTTGGTACCTGGATGGAAACCTTCATCGAGGAATCGTCTTCCAAGGATGTGCTTGTGAATCTTATCCAATGAAGTCTACATGTATGTCAAATCTCATAGGTTCATTGTATTTTGTTGTAGAAGGTCCTGCTTCTTCTTCTTTGTAATCGAGGTCAGTTCTGTCATTGTAAGATTGTTGATTGTTGATGAGTTGTTCCAATTCCCTTGAGATGTTGGCATAGTCTTGGATAGTTTTTCCCTTCTTCACTTCCTTACGCAGCGAGACTACTTCGGCTTCTAATGCTTCCCTTTCTTGGTTGCTTTCTTCCAACTTCTTTTGAAGTGACTCTTCAATACATTTGTGTTCTTCAACTTCAATTTTGAGACCTTGAACTTGGTCTTCAAGAGTATTGGAATGGATATTCTCAGCATTGAGCTCTTTTATAAGCCTCATTACCTCCTCAGAAAATTTTTCTATGGTCAACCCTTCTTCTTCATTGTTTGATACCTCTTGTTTATTGTGCTTGGCCATAAACAATACTTTTTCATTGGCTTCTTCTTTGCTATCACTTTCTTCATCGGATGATGAGCTATCTTCTTTAGAGAGAAAGTTCCTTTTGGATCCTTTATTTTTGCCTTGCTTTTTGAATTTCTTAAAGCCTTTCTTTCCTTTTGATTTGCCATCACTTTTATTCGGACATTTTTCTGCGAAATGCCCATCCTCACCACAACCAAAACATATCAATGGAAGTTTACCTTTGAATTTTCCCTTACCAATTTTTATTTTTCTCGTAAATTAAGCATATTCTTCATCTGAAATACCTTCTCCATCATCTCCCTCTTCTTCACACTTCCAGGTGCTTGTCATTTCAGTTGATGGTTGTTTTTCCTTATTGGTTTTCTTAGATGGAACGAATGCAGTTTCTAGATTTGAAGTACCCTCTTCTTCATCAAGTCTAATTTCATATGCTATGAGAACTCCATGTAATTCCTCTTTGATAAGTTTGTCCAGATTTGCACTATATTCTAAGACCAATACCTTTGGGTTGAATCCCCTTGGTAACATTCTAAGAATCTTCCGTATAATAGTCTTCTCGTCAACTGGCTCTCCCAATACTTCCAGATTATTGGTTATTTCATCAACGTATTGGAAGTATGTAGCAATGTTGTAATCTTCTTCCATTCTGAGTTGCTCAAATTTTGCTCTATAGATTTGAAGCTTTGCTTCTTTGACATTCGAGTCACCTGCATATAAATTCTCAAGCTTGTCCCATACATTTTTGGCAGTTTTACAACCCAACACCTTATGATAAGCAAATTCAATAAGTCCATTGATAATAATATTCTTTGCTTTTGCATCATTTACCAAATTCTTCTTACCTTTTTCATCCGCGATTGATGTAAATCCCTTTTGAATAGTGTACCATACTTCATAACCTTGTGCCAAGAGATAGACCTCCATTCTTCCTTTCCAAAGTGCATAATTATTTTCATTGAACAAAGGTACACCATTCTTGGTATGCTCCATGACTTCCTTCTAGCTATTAAACTGCTATTGAAGGAACCAAGCTTTGATCCCAATTGTTGAAAATACTGAGAGGGGGGGTGAATCAGTATTCCTTTCAATTAGAGCATTAGTTAATATTTAATTATTTTCAGTTTTTGTACAATGATAGCAGCAAAAAAAAGGAACACAAATGCACACAGTTTTTAAGGTGGAAACTCGCTCCGAGACAAAACCACCTAATGCTTTTCTAATAATTCTTTAATATTCAACTCCAATTGAAAATAAAGCTCCAACTTCCTAGAATCTAGAAAATCATTCTTCTCCAGCTCCCACTGGATGGACGCTCCAACGCCCGAGATTCTTCAGTAGTCAACTAAACGGATGCCCTGACATCTAATGAGCTACAACTCATCCTATCACCACCCTACCACCCTATAGAAGAATAAAAGAAGAATGGACTCCCGTACCAGGGAAAATGGTCCACTTTACAATGATATAGAATTATGTGGAAGAAGAAGACACACTAGACCATAACCCCAACTATGAAACAACCACCTAATAATGATCCTAGACCTCTCGACACTGCCTCTTCAACTCTTGGCAAATAGACACTAGAACAATTTTTACAATTATGTATTTACAATGACTTAGTACAATGATACCTTTACAGTGAGTGTATGCAGTGATGCCCACTTGAAGACTTCATGTGATGAAATTCTTGCTTCTATTCTACACCTTGGTTGTTGCTCTTGTCATGCTACCCTCTATTACACCTTTCTTTGCTTTTCTGCCCTAGAAATTTTGGTCCTTTACGACCCTTGACAACACATGATCTAGATTTTTCTTGCCTTCTAGGAGATCAATATTGAATCTAGTGTTTCTCTATTATTTCAGATCCCCAATATCTGATATTTGGTTCTGTATTATTCTTATGAGTCATATTTCCAATGCCATAGGTCTGACCCAATTTCGATTCTTCAAGAGAGAGTTATACCCAATCTCTCACAATGCCCTAATTATGGATTGTTTCAGCAGAGTGAACTTGTAATGCATGCCACATCTCATTTTTTCTTCATTCGTCTCTAAATTTGATAGAGAGAAAACTACAGTCTGTGCACTATCTTTCACTTTTTACGAAATTCCAATCCGATACTCAAAGAGAGAGTTATGATGATTTTCCCAAGGTCACTTCTTTGAGATGAATTTCAGGAGCCTGCAAACTGACATCCACAGATCATATCTCTGAAAGTATTGCGTACCTTGATTTGAAATTTTCAAAGAATTTCCCTTAGGATTTCAAATTCACCTCACAAAAATTTCATCTTCTGAACCTTCATAGAAATAAATTTAGAGCGAGAATTCCACGATGACCTATTTCATATGGCGAAATCCCTTGCATGAGGAGGATATGAGGATCACAATTTATATAAATGTTTAGGTTGAGAGGGGCTTCAACAAGTGAAAGTGGGAGGGATTTTAGGAGCTTAAAAAATATTAATTATGACTTTTCAATGACCCATGCCACAACCCCATGGGGTTTTATCCCACTAACTGGGGGTACAAACTTCAAACATGAATATCTCTCAAACTGTGAAGAATTATGTGGTGTTTCATATATCAACGGAAACATCTCTACAAGAAGAAACCATCAAAAGCATTATTGACCCAGAATATAGTAATTTGGTAGGTAAAAATTCCCATGCAATATTGGGTTAGACCCTAGTGCTGCTTGGGTTGACATCAATGACAGTCGCTGATCAACAGTTTCCAGAGTCAGTATATTTCTCCACTTGCACACACCCTATCATTAACTAGACTACTCTTCCAATGAAATGAATGTTTTGAGGGTCTACTCTTTTCCTTCATATATTTTTAAGACAAATTTACCTAATTATTTTTGTACATATGGGGATCTCTTTGATAGCCTGAAGCAAAGGGACCTTTATAGAAATATTCCTAAGCTCGAAAGCCAAGGTAGACTCGGGACTAGGGTCATTCTTCTCCATAACTAGCCTCTTTGGGTAGGGAGTTCGGTTTGAAGAAGATGGAAAAAGCCCTAAATGTGTGAGGATGGGTTGAATGGTGACTTTTCCTTTCGAATGATTAGGATTTTCCTCCTCACCTTTATCCTCAATAATCACCATAGGTTGTTTTTGTTTTTTGGTGTTTACTACCCTCCCTGATATCAATTGAAGGTCATTGACCCCAACTGGTATGGTATGATGAATGGAGGGAGGAATCAGTTTCATAGAATGAATCATCTCACCTGCTTTGTTGTTGGGATTTGGTACTGGTTGATTTGGCAGTTGGGGTGGTCGAAAATGTGGAGGCAAAGGTAATGGTGGCATAGGTTGAATTTACGGAGGTAAGGTTGGCAATGATGGTTGTGGCATCAGATAAGGTGCATATGTAGGAGGATATGATTACATGGGTGCATGATAGGAATAATTAGGATGGTTTGATCTCCTCCATACTTGTTGCAAGGTTGAGGAGATTTCCCATATGAAAAGTGATTCCCACCCTACCACGGCTGAGAATGATTTGTATTATGATAAGAATATTGTGGTGCATTATAATTGAAATAATGTGGCGTTTGTTGAGGAACCATACCTGCACCTTCCTAAGGCCAAGTTTTTCATGTGCCCATAGCATGTAATGGCTCAGATTTGAATCGATCTCCTTCAAATGCTGCTTTCAGTCTAGGTATAGAAGGGCACTCCTTGGTGATATGTTTTCTTGCACAAATCACACATTTATTAGCACCTTTAACATCAACATGGCATTATCTTATGTAATATTCCCAAATGGAAAATTAGTAATATAAGCACCAGAAACGCATTTTTCAGAAAATTAAGTTATAACAATCAATATCAACCCATGGATCCATTATTTTATACATTATAGTAGCCAAATATAAAAGGAGATCAGAAAAAAAAAAAAAAAAAAAAAATCATTATTGCTTAGTTAAACAAGCCTCCCAAGCCCATAATAGCCCAAAAACACTACAACCCTGTGACTACTGCAACACAGAAATAATGCAGCAAGTGACAGTGCAGTTTACTGAGGGTTTATGCAACATAATTAGAGAGACAAATGGATCTGCTGATATATTACTAAAAAGAGTTTAAAAACTGAGATCTAGTCTCCTTTACACCAATCCAAGGGAACCCTGAAAGGGTTTTTGACAATACATCCAAATGAAAAAGGTGATATACAACCCTAGGACTGAAGATTCACTACAAACTAAAGCTCATGAAATAGAAGGCTTAAATAATATAGATCTAATGTAGATCTCCTCAAGGGTCTCCTCCAATGAAAGGCTAAACTCCTCACCTACAGGAAAGCACTCTAAAAGAGCAAATAGATCCTCCTCTGAAACTGCCCTCCAAAATAACGCAATTCCCAGCTGAAATTGCACTATAAATGATGGGGATAGGTTGGGCTACTACCAAATATCTGAAATGTGCTCATAATCCCTCCTGGATGATCTCCCAAGAGAAGGAATCCTTCCTCCTATGAGAAACTAGCTAAGAAAATGGGTTTATCAACCCTCCACTGCAACACCCTGCAACACAACACGATATTCTGCAGAAACTACACTGTAGATGAAGACTTAAGCTTGGCCAGAACGTCAAAAATGTGGAATGATAGATCAGTACTCTCCCAATATGCCTCTCAAGAAAAGAGGTGGGATTCCTGACCAGGAACACCTTATGCTAAACAGCTGAAGAGAGAAAAAGTCTAAACAGACATATCAAAATAATAATAATCAGCGAACCCCATATGGCTGCCATCCTCTTCCTTATAAAAAATGTGAGCCTTATCACTTTGGGTCCCACTTATTATGGTTTCCATCATAGTGTAATAATCTGCCTCCAAAACTGTGTTGTCCCATCATGAATGCCACTCCTCCATAACAGCATTGTTTGATTTGGTCAAAGTTGACCTATTCAACATGCTTCAGCCCCTTTTCACACCTAAGGGTCTTCAATCCAGCTTTTATATGACCTCGATTCACACTAGGAGTGTCTTTTATTCCTTATAAGGAGATTTATGGGTCTCCATACCCTCTTATTCCTCTATCTAAGAGCAACATCAAAATTTAATATTCTAATTAGTTTCCTGCTAATTTAGGAATATTATAGTCCTCCCCTCCCAAATATTTCTTGTCCTCAAGCAACTGCAAGGATAGAACTAAAGAGCCTCTCCTCTTCCTCCTGTAGCATTTTCATATGATATTTTCCTCCAAAGAACGAGATGCTCTCTCAACAATATGTCCTCAAGTTGCTCCTCCCAAGTGTATAAGTATTCTTTTGGTGAAAATTCCAATTGGTTCTCATCATGAACAAGTGGGATATCCATGGAAGAAAAAATATGTGGCCTAGATTCCTTCTTGAGGCATGGAAACTGAGATATATTGGGAACTATAATTCCCATGTGAAGCTTCCATCCCCAAGCTATCATCCACAAAAAGTGAGTCACCTCCCAACATGGTAACTCCTGAAACATCTCCTCCACCTTAGGTTCCTACAAAGAAGGTGGGCTGCATAGCTGAATATTATGGATCAAATTGTCCATCCTATGTTGTCTCTCTCTCCACTTATGATAAGTGTAGAGTTGCTACTGAATATGGGTTGCAATAATGTTTCCTTCATGGAGAAAAAAGGCACTAAGATCCTCAAAGATCCACTCTTTGGTTGTTGCCCAAATCATCCCATACAAAATTAATATGACATTAACATCATAGGGAATCCAAATAAGAGAAGTAATAAAGGTTTTACATAGTACTGGAAGGTACCAAAAGTTTCCCAAGTAGTTACAGCACAGTTTTACCAACTGTAGTTTCAGAACATGATCTAGAAAATTCCCCCCCAACAAATTGCTAGTTGTGCAAGTCATCACACTTACTAGTGAATAGTAAATGGCATTATATATCAACTAAGCATGCAGGAATTAGTACAACACTTGCCCAAATCCATACAAGAAATGACTCTCTCTATCATAGATGTTGGTCCCAAATGACCATGAAGCCCAAATAGATGTTTGCCCTCATGTATAGCAATGCATTGTATAAGGGTGGTAAGAGAATGAAAATACTGTGTTAGATAATCATGAAATGAAAAAACATAATTCTTACCATGTATTGAGAGCAAGACGATAATAAGATCCATAAGCAAGCCCTCCATAGTGGTATGATATACTCCTATGAAGAGGAATGTACTATGTATTGTATGAAGATCTTTCTTCTTATGCTTAGAAATCCAAGACAAGAAGATCATATCATGGCCTTATTCTTTGGAGGAACCTATCATATGGCCTTTGTAATAAGGCTCCTGTCATCTCATAACTCCATTATTTGACATACCACATGTCAAAGCCATCAATCATAATGCTGCTATATATGGGAGATTCCTTCAAAAGTGGAAGTGCCTCCTGATCCTCCAAGGCTAAGGATTAGCCCCTTTGCACCATGATAGTGCCATCTCCTACTCCTGCAACATCATGTAAAGTATGGGAGAAAATCAGCCCATACTCTCTCAAGAACCTCCAAAGAAACAACAACTCTTGTTGCCGCCCCACACCATCACCATATAGACTATGGAGTAACATCATGATGGTTGACATGAAATATAACACATCATCCCAATACCTCCAAACTCCTTGCAGCCATATGATGCAAGTGCCATGCCAAGGTTCACCGACCAACCAGTTCCTTGAAATAGAATGTGTCATATAATGACCAAAATCTTCGAAGAGTAACCAATGCAGTCTTGCCTCCTGCAGCCCGGTGTCATAAATCTACAAGTGGCTTCCAAGCCTCTTCCTCATCAACATCACCCATCCAACAAATGGTGATTATCTATCATCATGCTCAAAATTGGCATCCCTCCAATGGAGAATACCATCCTCCCAAATCATATTTCCCTCTTTGTATTTCATGGGATGTTGAAATGCAATCTCTTGGGGATCCCCAAGTGGAGACCACTCATCAATGACCATGTTGAATCCATAGGGATCCAAGTATATTGAAGGCAAGGTCTTCTCATTGAGATGTGAAATTCTCATCAAGAAGGATCCATCATAACAATGGAAGATAAGATGTCTCTCACCAACCATCTTCCTATCCTTTTCTATGCATGTAGAAAGGTCATTGAAATGCCCCGATAATTATTAGTCCCCCAACTCATCACTGCTACTCAATGATAGCGTTGCTGATATCCATAATGATGTATTTTTTGTCTCATGCTCATGCTCAATGTTGAACATATAGTTCTGCATTGGATTGTTTAGGACAATGCCCATCCTATCCTCCAGAAATCCACACCCCAACCCCAGGAGTTGTATGCATCTCAATAATGAATACTCAGGATGATTGTTTATCCCATCATTGAAAAACTCAAGGCTTCACATCGCAGTGAAAGTATGCTGCTCCAAATCAGCAATATGCTTTGACCCTTGGCCATGCAATGGCATATTCCCACAACCCTCCATAAGATGTGTTGAAATAACAGAAAGTGGAAACATATGCATACCTTGGTAAAGCTTGGGAACATATTATATTGTAACAAGGGTTCCCTCCTCTAGTGTGATGGTTTCCCCAACTGCTGATGATGATGGCTGATCTTCCATAGTTGTATCAGCATTGGTACAAGTCTCCTCAAGTGGTGGTGAAGGCCTCTTCTCCTCTGATTTCTTCTTGTCAAATTTCTTGATCAACCTTTGAGTAAAATCTGCAAATGTAGTCACTCTTGCATGACTCAAATGGTTGAACCACCAAATGTTTGCTTCAACCTAAAGGTGCATCACTGCAATCTCAACAACTTCCTTTCTCTCACTAGATGTAGTAGGAAGAATGCATCCAACCTTGTTGTACATGTGGATGAACCATCAAAGGTAGGCAATAGAAATCTATTGCCCTTTATTTTCCTATTGCTGCAAGGTCTCCTTTCTTCTTCAAGATGAATGAACTATGGGAGAGTTAGAGTCTCCTTGAAAGGTCTAGGTTGAGACTTATATTCTGCTAGGTATCCACTTAGGATCTCATGTTCCAAGTGCCCTCCATCTCCATGCCTCTTTCCTTCTTCCTCAAAAGAGAAGGGTATAGTGTATTGCTTTGGAGTTCTATGCAACATTGGTTCTCTCTTCTGATGATAGGAAGTACATGGGCCTTCTTCTTCTTGAAACCCTCTAAAGGTCTCATTATATCTCTCCTCTTTCATCTGCTTAACCTCCTTGGAGAGGTTCTTCATAGATCTAAAAAGTGATGAGACAAAGCTCATTCCTTCCATCATTTTAGATCTCTTCTTCTTCTCTTCTTTTTCTTATATCATATTGGCTAAAACTCACAGGCTGAGCCAAGATTATGCTCTAATACCACTGTAATATTCCCAAAATGGAAAATCAGTAATATAAGCACCAAAAATGCATTTTCCAAAAAATTGTGTTATAAGAGTCAAGATCAACCCATGGATCCATTAGTTTATACATTATATCAGCCAAAATATAAAAGGAGATCAGAAACAAATCGTTATTGCTTAGTTAAACAAGCCTCCCAAGCCCAGAATAGCCCAAAAACATTGCAACTATGTGACTACTGCAACACATAAATACTGCAGCAAGTGACAACGCAGTTTATTGAGGGTTTATGCAATAGAATTAGAGAGACAAATGGATCTACTGATATATTACTAAAAAGAGCTGAAAAACTGAGATCTAGTCTCCTTTACACCAATCCAAGGGAACCCGGAAAGGGTTTCCATCAATACATCCAAATACAAAAGGTGATCTACAGCCCTAAGGCTGAAGAGTCACTGCAAACTGAAGCTCATGAAATAGAAGGCTGAAATAACTTAGATCTAATGTAGATCTCATCCAATGAAAGGCTAAACCTCTCACCTATAGGAAAACACTCTAAAAGAGCCAATAGATCCTCCTCTGAAACTGCCCTCCAAAACAATGCAATTCCCAGCTGAAACTGTGTTGTAAATGATGGGAATAGGTTGGCCTACTGCCAAAGATCTGAAATTTTCTCATAATCCCTCCTGGCTGATCTCCCAAGAGAAGTAATCCTTCCTCCTATGAGAAACTAGCTCAGAAAATGGGTTTACCAACCCTCCACTGCAACACCCTACAACACAACACAATATTCTGCAGAAACTGCGTTGTAGTTGAAGGCTGAATCTTGGTCAGAATTGCATATATTTGGAATGATAGATCAGTACTCTCCCAAGAGGCCTCTCAAGGAAAGAGGTGGGATTCTCAACCAAGAACACCCTATGCTAAATAGTACCAGCAATATTAGCTAAACAGCTGAAGAGAGAAAAATTTTAAACAGACATATCAAAATAATAATCATCAGCTAACCCTTATGGCTGCCATCCTCTTCCTTATAAAAAAAGTGAGCCTTCTCACCTTGGGTCCCACTCATTAGGGTTTCCATCATCATGCAATTAATCTCCCTCTAAAAATGTGCTATCCCATCATGAATGCCATGCCTCCATAACAAATTTGTTTGATTTGGCCAAACTTGACCTATTCAACATGCTTTAGCCCCTTTTCACACCTAAGGGTCTTCAATCCAGATTTTATATGACCTCCATTCACACTAGGAGTGTATTTTATTCCTTCTAAGGATATTTATGGGTCTCCATACCCTCTTATTCCTCTATCTAAGAGCAACATCAAAATTTAATATTCCAATTAGTTGTCTACTAATTTAGGAATATTACATCTTAAAAGATGTTTTTTCTTACACTTTGGAAAATAAATAGACAATGACGCTTGTTCTTACACAAGTTTTTGCTAAAATTTCAAAGAGTTTATTTGTTTGCTAACGATATTCATTATTTCAATTTTCATATTGTCCATTTTATTCTCCAAACCGATGATCATAGCATTTTTAGATCCAAGTTTATTATTTTTACTACGAACTCCTCTACCGGATCTAGATTGGTTCCGTGAGAGCTTCCTGCACAAGTCAAAAATATGATCAAAAGGTTTTTGAGCAATATCCCCTTGTCCTAACAAGTTCAAATTGTTTCTAGCATCATCAGTAAACCCATGTAAGAACAAGTTTCTAACAGAACTTGGATCAAATTTGTGTTTTGACCTGTGGATGATATATAGAAATCTTTCTAGATAACCTTCCAAAGTCTCATCATCACCTTGTACAATGGTGAAGATCTCGTCTTGAATTTATCTATTTTTACAATACTCATGATATTTAAACAAAAAAATTCTCTTCATTTGTTCCCGAGAGGCTATAGTATTCCCTCCCAACCCCATGAACCAGCACAAGGCTGAATCTTTCAGATTTGCAGGAAATAACTTTAACTTCTGGGCATTCGTGGAGTAATCATAGATTCTACATAATATATCAAATTCAAATAAGAAATAATTTGGGTATTCATGTACCTTACCGTGGAAATGAGGGAGATATTATGGTGGAATATTCTTCATTTGGACAACTATGTCTGGATCCACGATTGGAAATCCAAAGGTGGATTGCTCCTCATTTACCTAATTCTCGCCAGTTCCCTCAACATGGTCCTCGTGATCTACCATTTGTGTACCTCCAATCAAACCACTCCCCACAATATCAGAATGTTGAATATGGTTCGAATCATCTTGGACTCCAATGGTTCCCTTATCTCCCTTTGTTGGTTGTGTCACACTCGAACTGCTGTTTCTAGAGTCCATGTGGACAGATCCTGCACGATGGGTCTGTGCTTGTTTGGAATTTCTACCTACAAGAGAAGGCCCAATATGAGAAAGAGTTTCATATTTATCATTTTTTCCTCTTCCCTTATTAGGCTTTGGACCCCTATCATTTTTAGGCATTCATCTTAAAATAATAAAAACAAAAAAAAATGACAAAACTTGAAAGTACAGGAAAATTCTTAAGAAAATTTGCAAATAAAATTTCAACACTAAAAAGAATGATTCAAGCAATAGAAGCACACTGCAGAAAAAATAATAGCCGACTTACCCCTACTGCAAAAAATCAGAAAATTATTACCAATCTTGAAACGCCTCCCCTACAATGGCGTCAAAATGTTGGGTGCAGGAATTGCAGTTCAACAAACTCCAACACTTAATTGTTAACCTGAGGCTATGTAATCTTAGAGGCATATCATACGAAATTCGAAGAAATTATATGAATCTTCTTTAATTCTGTTCCTACTTTTTTAATTATAGTTTGCAGAATCAAAAGAAAATATCACACTGAAACCAATACCAGGAGAATTCTGGTGCTGGAAAGAAACAAAAATTACTTTTTCATAAATTCAAATAAAACAAACTATAAAATCGTCATGAAAATCCCAATCAATAAAAATAAATATTTTAGATTATATTCAGTGTGTTCATAAGGTAGATGAATAATTAAACTGTTCAGAATGTCTGCCTTTCTCAAATATTTTCCTTCCTGCATTGTAACAATGTTCCTATACTGGAACATTGTTCCTGCACTAGAAGTATATATTGTACCTACACTGAAGATTTTATCCTTTATACAGGAGCTCTGAGTCCTTGAACCAAAGCACTATGTTCCTGTACCAAAACAGAGGTTCTTGTACCAGAAAACTAGTGTTCCTATACTAGTTTCCAAATCACTTGCAGAAAGGAAAAAGTGTGTTAACTAAATACATAAATTGCAAGGTTGAACTGAATTAGAAAACAAACTTTCACAAGCAAGAATACTCTTCTACTTAATCAAATATTCAGAGGTGAAAATAAATTTAGAAGTAAAAGGAAATTCTTTCTTAAAACAAGAAACTTATTGTATATAAATAGAGAAATTGTCTAACCCAAATACCACCAGGCTTCTTCCTAAGATAATTGTTTGCTAAATAAATCAAATCTGCACTTTATTATTAATAATATTTTTAAATCATAATTCCCTTTAATAAATTTAATGTTAAGTTAAATCTATTCCACATCGACAATAAGTGCAAGCACAGATTTATAGAATGCAACAGTGTTTAATTAAAAACTCATTGATATGAATTAATCCTTAAACCAAATTTGAATGTTGAGAATTCTTTTTTACTCAAAAACAAAACACCATTTGCAGAAAAGAACTAATGACTTACAGGAGATGGAAGAAAACTTGCATAAATGAATTAAGGAAACTTTAACTTGCAAAAATGGAAACACATTGGTGCAAGCAACTAAGCACACTCTTCTTTGCATAAAGAAAATGCAACACGCATCAAAGGAAGGAATAGAAAATGCAAAATAAACTTAACCAAGCTCACAAGCCTTGGATCCAAATCACACAACTCATAAAGAAATTAAAGCCTATTAATATGAAAGAAATGACAAATAACCTGCTTCAAACCTTGCACAAACGAAATAAGTTTAACACACCTCAAGAAAAAGGGGAAATGAGTTGGGTTGGTTGGGCCCTAGCCAAGCAACTCGTTACCCTGCTATGATATCTAGAACCTCAAGTACTCAAATGGCGCATCACAATAATATTAAGATAGGAAAATGCATAACTGGCGCAATCCTTTGTATTAAACTTCAGAATAGAAAATATACATCATGGATACTAGATCCAGCCCAGAAAATGGCAATACCAAAAGATCACAGTATATGTCAAAATTTCTCATTGCATCGCTACTTAACATCTACTATTAAATCCTATTAAATACATATTCTTGGCACATGGCCACATCATAATATACAACAAAATTTTATCTTAATCCTTTCAACTGTTTAACAAAAGACTAAACAAGGGTTCATGCCCAAAGTCCTGATCTGCACCTCCTGCCTATTCCTCTACGCTCCGAACCCAACAAAGATACTGATATTCTAGCACGAGATTCACGTAATTTTTTTATATGTCTCGAACGTATGCGGTAAACCAAGCTAACAACTGCCTCGAAAGTGCAAGAACGTTGACCAATACAAGAATTATTCCTGCACCAACCATCTCCCATATTGATTAATACTGATGCTTTATCGAATTACCTTGGGAAAAGATAATATATTAGTTGCAAAGGAAAATAAGATATAGAACCTATTAATTAAATGATTAAGTTTATATATAACCCTTAATATGAAAAACCTGAAAAGAGTGCAGGAATGAGTACAAGTTGGAAGGAGTGCAGGAATAAATAAACTTCTAGGGTTAAAATAGAGGCTTAGGTAGTGTGTTCAAGGTAAGATAGAGGTTAAAACGTGAGACAAATCTACCAACCAATATAAGGAAAGCAAGAAGGAGCATGCAATTGAAGTGGGTTTTTAGACAGAGTAGCCCTCAATGAAAGATTTTGAGAAAGACTTCGTCAATCGAGGAGCGGAGCACACAACGTAGAGTTAAGTTAGAGTCCTAAGGGCTTTGGGGTAGGTCAAAGCCCCTTATTTTGTAAAAGAATGAGAATATTTTTTATACGTTGAGCTCCGCCCATGGTTTTCAGACCATGGTATTTTTAAATTAAATACTATATAAGGAGTCTAGGATAGTCCTAAAAGAGTGATTGAAATACTTGATAAGTGATGCAAATGGATGTAAGGTTCTTTTGAGTCTATGTTATATGGGTTGGGTTAGATAAAATGATCCTGCAACTGAGTGTTTGGAGACCTTAGGAAGTTTGCAGCTGAGTGTGCAGACCCCTGCAGCTGAGTGCACGGACCCATGCAGTTGAGTGTGTAGGGTGGAATTGATTATATTGGAAGATCCCATCATTAATGAAATACTTTTGAAGACAAATCTATGTTTTGAGTTTATGTGTTTGCTTTGCTTTCATCTTATGTTATCTATGTTTTTTTACTTAAAATAGCATTGCGAAGCCTTGTTTATCATTTTTTATCATCATTTATGTTGTTTTATGCTTATTGAAGTAAGATCACGCAATCTTCCAGTTAGTTCAACAGAAGTGATGAACTACAACTGTATAACTAGTATATTTATTCTACAAATCTTTGTCAAGTACTGAAAGGAAGAGAAGCCCTAAATCCACACTCCATTATCCCTTTGTATTCATAAACCTAGTTCTAACATCCCCCTATATTGCCTCAGGTGATACTTCGGTTTACGCAGCAAATCGTTGCCAAAAGGACCAATAACAGTGGGTTTTTTGGTTCGCGCAACCATATATTAACCTGGGTCTAGGCCCCATCAAGCCAACAATGGTTCTGTTGCTAGGACTGGGATCTAACTAAGGAATATATGGATGTGACATCCATCTAAGAAAGAGATTCAAGACTGGGTAGATCTAAAAGAACGTGAATTTGTTGTGCAAGAAAACAGAAATTTGCGCCCATCTACTGAAAATTTGTTGCAGACATATATCTTTACATATCAGCACGAGATCATTTTCTCATCATTTGCTAACGAGTTGTACATGTAGTTATCAAGATTAGCTGAGGAAATTATGTGTTTCAACAATAGGCCTATTGTGTGGACTCTAGAGCTGATCAAGCAACTAAGGAAAAATGATAACGAGATTGCAAGGGTTGTTGATTATTGGATCGATAGCATCCTTGGAGGCTTTATTACTGAGTTTGCAATTGATACGTCTATATCCTATAGCGAATTTGAGTGAAAATTTTTCAAAGGCATGTGAGGTAAGTACTTGATTTCATTGAAGCTTTGGATTAAGATGTTATTGTGTGAAAAGGGTGTACTACGAATACAATTAGATTGATGTTCAGAGGAAATAAAACCAGAACTATGGGACAGAGTAAGAGATTTAGGGTATACCATCATAATTATGGTGATTCTAAGTATAGTCCACTATTTGGGTCTAAAAGCGAAGAAGGAGAAAGCCACCCTGCTACCCCTAGAAGTGCGTCGGTAAAATTTGAAGATCATTAGGGTTCTTCTGTAATTCCCCAACTTTCCACACCCATCACAACACATCCCTATATTTTTCCTCCACCTCCACCTCCCCCTCCCCCATTCACCATAGATCACTCACCTAAGATGCATGTTTTCAAAGGACCATATGATCCCAAGAACTTTTGGTTTATTGCAGAAGCAATATGGAGATAAAAAAACATCAGTAGTGAGAATATGAATAAATCTCAGTTGGTCATAGCGATGCAAGACAAAGCGTTGTCTTGGTATATGAAATACACTGCAATGAACAAAAATTCTACGTTAGCTCAGACTAAGGCTACGCTGAATGTTGAATTTAAGAAGCCAAAGTCGTAGTCCCAATGTCTTACAAAGATCAAAGATATCAAGAAATTAGCTACTGAAATGGTGTGGGAATTCAATCAAAGGTTTAAGACACTGTTAAGTCAAGTTAGCTTCGAGATCTCTGACGAGAAGCATAAGGAATGGTTTATCATTGTGATGTTACCTCATCTCAGATTGCCATTATCTCAGCAGAAGGTCGCAACACAAGTTGAAGCACTGGATATTATGATGAAGTTAGAATATTCGCCCATAACATATACTAACATAGGGTTTCAAAAGATTCAAATATTTTTTGAAAGCTTACATATGGAACTTCAAGATTTTAAGAAGGGAAAATAATTCCACACAAAAGTTTGGTGCATAAAGTGCAAAGCGGAGGGCCGCTATAAGGAGCAATGTCCTGGTTTTAGAGATTACTTGGGCATTGGGATGCCAAGTCTTTTGAGGCTTGGGCCATGTACTGGACCAAATGTGGGACTAAATGTCTGATGTGAATTATGTGAAATTTGTAGGCCAATACTCTACAGACTATTTTCATCTATTGTAAAAGTACATCTCGTCACCAAAGAAATTATTCTGTAATTTCTGTAGTTTGGTGGGACATGATGACAAGAACTGCCGAAGCTATGATCTAATGATGCAGAGTCCTAGATCATACCAAGTACAAGTTGAAGGACGCGATGATCCAAGTTCACCAACAGCATGCAGAGGCTTCAAAAGATGAGGGTGTGGCTGAGGAGGAGGCGCTAGATGAGGTCACGGAAAAATCATATGATATAATTGTGGTCATCTTGGACATTTCACCAGATATTGTCAGAATCCTGCTACTATATCTTGTAAGTATTGATGTGCATTTGATCATGAAATAGAGGATTATCCTACATTATTGGCTAAAAAGCAGGAAAATTACAATCCGCAACCTACCCTGAACATACAAATGATGATAGTTGAACCACGTGAAGAATATCTAAGAGTAAACATAGTGACAGGAAGTGGTAAAAATATGAGAGAAGATAAAGTGGAAGGTAAGAAACATATGGAGGATACATGGGTCCGGAAAGCTGGAGACAATAATAGTGGGTTCGATATACAACGTCAATGAGAAACCTTCATGGATGCGAAGAAGAATTTTATGATCCCTGGAGCTTCAACATCAACAATGCAAAGGAAGCTAATTCCATTGAAGAATCAACCAAAGGATATTACTGAATCCTAGGAATTTGATCCATCCATTCTGACATCTTTCTTGCAGACATGTATGAAGTTTCTCAGGAATCATAAATTTGTGGAGGGATTAGAGGATTTGATTGAAAAATGCATTGGTAAAGAAGACCAACAACCAAAATAGAACACAATGCATAAGGTCTACAAACATAAGAAAATAAGTGGCATAGAAATGCAGCTCACTGTGCAAATCATAGAGAGTGAAATGGACCAAGTCATCCTTGATTTGGGATTTGATGCCAATGTTTTTCCAAAATATACATGGGAACAGATGGGGAGTCCTAAGCTACAATGGTCGTTGATTCAACTAAGGATGGAAAATCAGAAGAAAATCATTCTTATGGGTTGAATCCATGGCATTAGCATAGATATTGATGGCATAAGTATATTTTCCAATTTTGAATTTATTGAGATTGTTGATGATAGAAAATCGTATCTTACATTGCCTGGGTTTGATTGGGATTATGACATGGATTTTATAATCAATTTGAAAAGTAGATAGATGGTATTTGAAAATAATACTACTAGGGTCATTGTGTTGTTGGACCCCTATGAAGGTGCGCGCTATACAAAACATGTCCAGCATGAATATGGTGATGTTGATATTGATCAGATCTATAAGATCACTCTGCGGGATGAAGATTGGATTAATCCTACTAGTGATGGAAGAATAATTTTGGAGCGCGATATTTCATGGGTTTCTGACTCTGACGAGGAATTGGAACTCTGACAGAACCGCTTGCATGCAGTCTCTACTAAGTAGTGTAATAGAGTTACCAAACCACTAGGTTGTGTCACATCAGAGGTACGTGACTTGCCTTTTTATGATGGAACTGGGAATGTTGTATTATTATTGGAAGATTTTAAGCAAAAGGTGCCTGAAGAACAATGATATGAAGCTTTGGACTTCTTCTTGAGGTCCACTCCATCCTGATGGTGGGGTGCACACAGTGAAAGCTTAGGAGGATGGAAGGAATTTTGCAGGCTAATAAGGATCAGTTTTGGTCATGTAGACATTAAGATAGCAGAGAAGTACAATGGTAAATATGATCATCGCGAGAATTTATCTCGCTAGACTGTAGCTTGGGAGAAGAACCTCAACCTGAATGGGTACAGATATTCTTTCATACCTTGGATACGATACCTCAATAGTGTTATCTTGAAATGGAGCTGTGCCATGGCACCACAGATAGGTATGAGATGACGGAAGGTTTCTTATTGACTCATAACTTCACCAATGGATGTGATTGTATTAGTGATGCTCTTCAAGAAGTCAAAGCAGGAGTATTTTGAATTACCACTAAGCCAAGGGCTTCAGTACAGCCTAATTGGGTTATGCAGTTGGAACAAGCCCGACAATGTTACACTCTAACTGTGGAATAAGGTGAGGAGGATCCACATAATGTCACTATTCTTGAATTAGAAGGACAATGCGAGGTTGTAGGTCCTGAAATAGAGATGTCAGACATAGCACAACCTATCAAGACTCATTAATTCAACATAGGCTTAGAAGCGGAGCCCAAGTTCGCAAATATTGGGGACTATTGGGACAATGACACGGTGATCAAGGTCACTGATTGTTGCATGAGTACTAGGATCTATTCCCCGCTAAGTTATTTGATCTTAAAGGAATTATAGGAGATTTGGGAATTATTTACATCAATTTGAAGCCTGGTGCGAAGCCGGTCAAGAAGCACCCATATTGGTTGAACCTAAAATATAAAGAAAAAGTGCGGGAGGAACTCGAAAAAATGCTCCTTGCTGGAACTATTGAACCCATAGAAGAGTTCGAGTGGGTTAGCCCTATGGTAGTCTAGGAAAATATAACTAAGGGAGATATAATATTTGTGTAGATCTCATAAATTTGAACGATGCATGTGTCCATGATCTTTTTCCGACACCATTCACTGATGAAGTTTTGGAGAATGTGGGAAGGCAGGAGGCCTAGTCCTTTACAAATGGGCTCTTAGGATACCATTAGATCATAATTGTGATGGGAGATAGGAGAAATACCACTTTCACTACTGAATGGGGATCATTTCAGTACACATTCATGCCATTTGATTTAAATAACACTCCAACTATATTTTGTAGAGTCGTCATTGCAACATTTAAATAATATATCCACAAGTTTTTGGAGGTGTATTTTGATGACTGGACAGAATTTGGGCTTTTAAAGAAGCATGTTTCTAGTCTGCGTTTAATGCTAGATACCTGCAGTAAATATCATATTTCCTTGAACCTGAAGAATTTTATTTTCTACGTGCCATATGATATATTATTTGGGAATATTTTATGCAAGCACAGATTGATGGTAGACCCTGCGAAAATATTTTTTATTATAAATTTGGTGCCACCAACAAATGTGAAGCAGCTACGCACAATTCTTGGGCATACCAGTTATTATAGGAAGTTTATCAAGGCCTACACGTATATCATTGTGCTGATGGAAAAAATATTGAAGAAAGATGTCAAGTTCTGTTGGGATGATGATTTTTTAGAAAAAGCCTTGATGTACTAAAGGAAAAGATGGTAAATGCACCTATTCTATTCTTTCCAGACTGGAAGAAGGAATTTCATGTAAATGTAGATGTGTCTTGCATAGCTTTGGGAGTTGTCTTAGCACAACTAGGAGAAGGCGATATATATCATCCTGTTGCTTTTTCAAGCATGAAGTTGTCTAAGGCGAAGTGCAACTACTCCACCACAGAGCGTGAAGGATTGGCCAATGTATATGCGCCTCAAAACTTTAGACAATATATATTAGGTGCACACTTCAAAATGTTTAAGGACCACTCTGCTTTGAAATACTTGGTCAACAAGCCTATGTTGGCAGGGAATATTTTTCGATGGCTATTTTTGTTCCAAGAGTATGGTTTCCAAGTAATTGTCAAGCCCAGAAGTTTGAATGTCAAACTCGACCATTTGTCTAGGATCGAGATAGGCGAAGAATCGAAGAATATTGATGAAGGATTACCTAATGCACATATGTTCGCTATTCAGGTTGCATATGAACATTTTCTAGATATCATTTAGTTTCTAACTACGAGCGTTGCACATGAAAAGTACACTATGCAGAAGAAGAAAGAGTTGGTAGTAAAGGTAACCGATTTTACTATGATTGCAAGACATATGTACAAGATGGGGGCTGATGAGATTCTGTGGATATATGTTCCTAAACATGAACAACCTAGTATTTTGGTTGAAGCACATGGCATATTTATCGGAGGTCGCTACGTAGGGAAGTCTACTACGTATAATATTCTACAATCTGGACTTTGGTGGCCTACAATGCATAAGGATTCGAAATAATATTGTATCATTTGCGATGTTTTTCAAAGTACTGGTAAACCTTCAAGAAGGGATGCAATGGCACTACACCCTCAAGTTACTTTGCAGGCTTTTGATAAATGGGTAATTGACTTTGTGGGACCAATTGATCCACTCGGGAAGAAAAATGGTGTGCAGTACATTATTAGTGCCACATATCACCTTACTATATGAGTTGAGGCACAGCCAGTGAAAAATTGTAGTGTGGATACAATAGTGAAGTTTATTGTTGAACATATTTTGGCACGGTTTGGGTGTCCGAAGATCTTGATGAGTGACAGGGGTATGCATTTCCTAAATAGCACCATTGAAGCATTGACCATGGAGTTCAGAATGCATCACCATAAGAGCACACCATGTCATCCACGGGCTAATGGGACAATTGAGGCCTTTCACAAAATTCTGGAGAATTCTTTGACAAAGGTGCGCAACTTCAACAGGGATATCTGGGACATGCACATTCCTATAATTTTATGGGCCTACAGGACTACCTATAAGAATTTGATGGGTCAGACTTCCTTCAGATTAGTATACGGACATGAATCTATGATGCCAATGGAAAACATTATTCCTAGTCTTCGCATCACCATAGTTAGAGATATGGTGGACTATGATATTATGGAGAAGAGATTGGAGCAACTTCTCACACTGGAGGAAGATAGGTTCATCGCCAGGTTTCACAAACAGGTGAAAAAGGAGAGAGAGAAAGCCTGGCATTACAGGCATATTAGGCAAAAGATGTTCAAATATGGGGACCTAGTGTTTTTATATGACAGCAAGTTCGAAAAATTCTCTAGTATGCTACAAATTCATTGGTTAGGCCCTTACATTGTCAGACGTGTTTCGGAAGTGGGCATAGTTCAGCTCGAAAAGCTGAATGGAGAATTGTTCCTGGATGTATCAATGGTATCCCATTGAAGTTGTACCAAGATGATGTTGTCCCTAGAGGTTCAAAATGATTATATGGATGGCAAAGAGTCTTAATGCTCGATGCAGTTGAAAGTGAGCAAAAGACTATAAATGATTCTATAGAAGGGTTTCTTCGTCGCAGTCAGAGCACTACGTGGTCTATGGGAAGATGTTGAATATGGATGACACTGCACCGAGGGAGGCCAAACTATGTCGAAGGATGAGTTTTATGAAATTCATCTAAAAAGTGACCATTGGAACAAGAATAGTTGATTTGAAAAGGACTTGGTCATTAAAAGGAGTTGGAATGATGTATTTAATGAGCATATCTGGGTGGATATGCTGCCAAATTTGCATTTATGAGGCATATATGAATGATATCATGGAATTTGAATTTCATTTTTTCTATAAAACAATTATCCTGCTCCACATTCAGACACTTTGCACTCTAAGAGTTAGAATTGAGATCTTGTGCCTATAAGAGCACCGAGCGATCTACTGCATCTTTGGGAAGAGATATGAGGAAATTGAGAAGGAATTTCTCCATAGGGGATTAGGATTCATCATGACGACTAAGCCACCATTAAATATCATAGGGCTGAGGTGACCCAAGAAGCAGACCAATGTGGTTTTGGATCCATCCAAAGAGCCAAAGAAGTCGATGATGAGAACGTTGCCAAGGAAGAAAATTCCAAAGGAAAAAAGGACTAAGGTGACCCAAGAATGATAGAAGAAAACTTGCGAGGTAGAAGAGTCAGATGAATAAGAAACCATGCTAGGAGAGGTAGCGGACATTGATGTAGAGGAGGTAGAACCTATCTCTAGGTTTACCCCATACATTCCACTATGGAAGTCGACAGCGATGAAGCCTAAAAAGCATCCGGACACCGTCAAATATAATATTTTCACTCCATTGCTACCAGAATAAGTACATGTTGAGGGGGATATGTTGGGAAACGTACCCCAGCTGCAGATGGAGGCTTGGGATTTTAACAATAGCACCAAATACCCACAATTAGAGACAAGCCGATATCTGCGCTCCACCTATTGGTTACGGGCAATGTTACCCTAAGGTCCTGGGTTGGTAAACCTCACAGAGCAGGGGCATGTCATCACAAGAAGGATTCAAATTACCAACTTCTATGCTTTAAGCTAGAAAGTGAGGATTGCAAATCTTACACGTTTATCATTCGTTTGTAGTAGATCCCATAGGGTTCAAACCCCTTGCAACTCCTCGTGCTCTAGAACCTGCAAATCAAAAAAGAACAAGCAATAAAACCTAGTTGTACAACATATATGTCCTATATGTTAACAACATGGCATACATAATCTCATAAAGATAACAAGAAATAAAATACTCAATATTATTAAGCATGTATAAGAAACATATGACACATGAACATCAGGAACAAGATGGTACTTCTTTTATTGATAACATGTGCAGAAAAAAATAGTGGAGAAATCACCTGAGATCTACCACAGCCTTGAGCAAAATCATCCTACGGATTCATCCAACCCTAGCCTCAGAAAGCTTCTTCCATGAATGGTGCACAAAGGATGTCACATAGAATGAGGGCAATCATCACAAGGAAACAAGGGCTTCCTGAAAATTTGGGAAGAGCCAGAGGCACAGGTGAAATATTAGACTTGATCAGGGCTATAACAGGCTATAATATTTATAATTCTCTCTCTTCCTCGGGCCATTCCCTTGAGGTGTACTTATACTTCCTCAAATTAGTTTTTTCAATTGGGGAACAATTAGGCCACGGGCTGGGGTAGTTAAGTTACAGGAAAAACCATAGATCCTGCCTCAATAATAGGGAAATTTTATATTTTTTAATATTTTAAATAGCATACGTGGGTTCGCTATAGATGGACCCACATGTACACGCGAAAAAAGCTAGGCAGAGTCATGTATGGATTTCAAAATATTGTTTTTTGAGAAATGTGACCAAATCTGAATGGAAGAGCTGCCCAAGGCCAATGCATAATTCATCGAGTATTTAGTGGTGATAAATGATGCTATAACATATGCCCCCTAATGTATGAGGTCAGAAGGGGTACATGATGGCTGAAATGTATTATGTGCATAGAAAGAACCCTGTGAGGACTAGAGAGGACTTCACCAGATTTCAGCTTGCCAAAAACCAATGATAGAAATTAGAAAGATCGCTCATGTCTGAGGCAGGCATACCTATGCTTAGTGAAAAAGCATGTCCGGATATGAAGTATGGAGCGGATCCAATATCTATGCAACTATAAATAAAATGTAAAGTACATAATGAATCATCTGATCACTGCCTGGAAGTATAAGTCCAAGTATCACATATAGAAGATTTATCAATGATGCTGCATAGATATATGATCACTGAATTCACAACTGAATCTCCAAGTACCAAATCATAAGTGGTGGAACAAATGGTACAACACGCAATTCAGGCACCAAAATATAAGATATTGCTATGATGAAACTGCAACATATAAGGGTGGATGGTGTCACTGGCAGAAAAACGAAGGAGCTATCAAATTCAACCAAAACATGTTGATGCAAACTTGAGGTCTTCACCGATCACCATGGAAAAATTCTACACAATGGGAATAAATGAGTTGAGGTCGACCATGTGAGAAATCATTTCATTACTGGTCATTTATGTATACTGTTAACAAATACGAGACAACCCTCCGATAATGATAATGAGTGTCAAGGTGCCCCTGTACAATATGTTAGCACCTGAATTGGACCCCAAGCTGCAAAAGGAAAAATAGGGTAACAACTAAACCACGCTCAGCCTTATAGCTAGCCCTACAAGGACAGGAGAGGGCTCTCTCCATGAAAGAATATTCAAAGGAATACAATAAATGGACAGATATTAGGCTAGATAAAATGATGGGAAAAAGGTTTAATAAAAATGAATGAATTAATTAATTTCGGGGATGTGTGGGATATAAAGGGACAGTTGTAACCGGGAATTAAATCAGGACACTGGGTGTTTCATGGGGCAAGATAGGCAGGAAAATTAGCAATTAAAATTTAATGAGGATGGGATGGAAAGACTGGTGCGAAGCTGAAAAGGGCACAATAAATGGATCCTTTTCAAACAGAAGAAAAATACAGAGTATGAATGATTTCCCAAGGCAGATCATATAAAATGGATTCTACCTTTCTATCTTGAAAGCATTCAAAAGGAAATGTTTATGGATGAATGGAACACATAACAATTCACATATGAAACAAAGGAGAAAAACAATTGCTAACTCTCATACCACATGGATCCCACAAATCAGAGCCGCATCTCTTATTATTTCCTGTCAAATTGTACAATGTAGCGCAGAGATGTTCTTCCACACTATTCCCCTACTCTCAAACTCAGACTCCTACTCGAGACCATTTCCAAATGATTTTACAATTGCAATAAATAGGCTGAAAGGTGGGAACATAGATCCACAAGAAAAGGATGTTGTTTTAACAGCTGAAGAACTGAAATACAATCATAGAAAGTAATACAACAATCTACCCCTAAAAATAAGGGACAACATTACATTTGAGTGCTTGGAGACTTGCTATTTAGGCTGTACGAATGAAAATAGGTAATCCGATGAACAGATTTCCTATTTCTTTGCTGCCGTAGATATCTCCATTTTATTTTAAGCTCTTGACCTTTGACTGTCTGCTTTCCATTCAAATTAAACTAACTTATTAATAAACATACCTTTGGAATGAATTTTGCCTTTAGTGAAGGGAAAATAATGAATAGGAAGAAAGGGAGAGGAAGCGGGACCCACATTACAATCGCAATCAGAATCAAGGAGCGGGGCAGGCGGAGTAACACATCTACAAATATGCGATGCGATGGAAGAAAAGGCCTTTGTATAAATAAAACGAATGAATTTTTGACTTTTACAAAGGAAAAAGGGTTTTCGTAATGAATGATGGAGGGCTTTAAATGGTGGGACCGGGGGTATGAATTGCAATCGGAGATCGGAGTCAGGAGTAGGGCGGAGTGATACATATAAAAATTCTGATGCGATTGGGGGAAAACCCTTTATATTATAAATGGGCGGAAGGTTTAAGCAGTGGGAACCATATGGAAATCACAATCGCAATCGGAGCGAGGTGGAGAAATATATATATATGGAACAACATTTCCGATGCAATTGGGGAGAACCCTTTGTATATAAATTAAAACCAAAATTTGGGTTTTAAAAAGGAAAAGGCCCTATATTATATGAACAGACGGATGTACCATATGGTGGGGCTGACAGTCAATCGCAATCGCAATATTGGAGGGGAGCGGGGGTAATCACATCAGAATTTGCGATGCGATCGGAGGAGCGGTATGATCGGAAGAGCTTGCGATCGGAGGATCGGAGGGAAGGGTGTGATCGGGAGATCGGAGGAGGGCTTGCGATTGGTGGATTGGAGTAGAACTTGCGATTGGCGGATCAAAGTTTGGTGCGATTGATCGATCGGGACATGCAAATAAAACATGTGATTGGAAAAGGTTTGTGATTTCAATTAGATAAGGGGAGTGCGATTGGCAGGATTCTATTAAACACTTTAACTTTAATATAAAGTTAAAGGTATGGAGGGGAAGTGGTTATGCATAAACTTTATATTAAATTTTAGGGGTAATGGAAAAGGGGAAGTGGTTATATATGACGAGACTTTATAAAATAATTTTTTTATTATAAAGTCCTATGGCATGGAGGGGAAGTGGTTATGCATAATCGCATATGTATTTATAATGCGATTTTATAATCAGAAAGGGGGGAAAGGGGGTTTTTAAAGGGATATAAAACTTTAATTAAAAAAAGTTTAAGGGAAAAAAATGGGAAAAGGGGTTTATTAAAGAAATATAAAACAAATTTTAAGGAGAAAAATGGGAAATAGTGGGGTTTAGGGATTTTAACTTCACTTAAGCATAAATTTCAATCCAAAAGTCAGTTTTAAGAGTGTAGTATACCGTTGGGAAGCTCTTTTCGGGCTCTTTCTGATGGATCTACTTGGAGGATGATTTGGCATTGAACATGCTGCGAAAAACTTCTCTGAAGGCAAGGACATCACTTTGGAGATAACAGCTTCTGAATTGTGACTTATTACACATGATGATATAGAATTACATAATGAATAATAATAAAGGAAAAATATCAAGATGAATAAAATATCTCTATGATTCTTCCTGGTGCTATGACTTTTAGCTTATTAGCTTCCTCATGACCTTGTTGATATTATCGACATTTGACTCATTAATTTAACCATGGTGGGACCCTGGAAACTAATGAGACCCATCCTATGACCTTCTGATATGATTTTGAGAATGAAAGTGACTGATGACTAAAGACCATAGAAAGGAAAATCAGCAAGTACCTCATGAGGGACAAATGATAAAAAATTACTACCATCAATGAATCCATGACCTAACGGAATGGTGAAATTTATTCGGTATGAGACACCTAATATGCAAATGCAAAAAGAGCAATTTTGTTCACTGATGGAAGTATGACTAGACTGACACTAACACAATCCAACAAGTGTGAATGAATGAGTTGAAGTCGAGCACTTGAGAGAATCTATCAATCAAGAGACAATGTTGTATTCTCACTGTCGATAGCGAAGAGCATGCCACTTATGACTGCAAACCCTAAGGTACTAAAAAAAGGATTCTATACCTTATTCCCATATCAATGAGTCGGAGTTGATGGGAAAAGATATGCTGGAAGGAAGGCATTAAGGCATCCCACATTAGTCCAGTGCGAGTGTAACCCGCAGGCTAAGATTTGGAAGGAATCAGACGAATCAAAGTGAAGTAACCAACCTGAAGTATGTTTCCGGCATGCACAAAATGGTGCTAGCACATGGCAGAAACCCTCTAAACCAACCAATAATGAAATCTGAAAAAGATGCGATATATCCACCGATAGGGTCAAATGGAAATCAAGGTACTGCACAAATCCTAGGTGTGATAATGTAAGATGAAGTCGAACAAAAGGGAAACCAGTCAGTCAAGGACCCATGATGTTGATCAAATGTTGACCATGTTAGCCCCCCTATAAATTTTTGACAAGAAAATAGGGGGCTAAATGTTTTTTAGCCTTCAAGGAATGCATTTCCTTTGGAAACACATCATCCTTGAAGCCTGTTTCATAATTCCCTGCCTTTGTCTGTTTCCCCTGCTGTCATGAGGTCAATAAGCCTCGCTGAACGATAAAATTTTGCTCAAAAGGCCTTATTTCGCCCCTTGTATCTCTGCAGAATTCCCCCACTTTATCTTTTTTCCCTTTTTCCCAAAATCCCCATGAAATCCCACCTTTTCCCTCGGTTTCCTCAAATTTCCCCTCTATCTCCCTATCGTTACCCTCTTATGGCTTTAAAATCCATTGAAATGAGCTCAAAACCCACTTTAAACCTTATAATAGGGCTTAGCCCCTTTTCTCGTCAGCCCTAACCACTTCCCCACATATGCCCGTCACCCAAAGGCCAAGCGCTTAAGCTTTAAGTGCTAATCGCATCGGAAAAGACCAAGCGGAGCGTTAAAATCCTTTGTAACATCATGAAAACTCTGATGCGATTGTTTTGTTAACAAGTCCCGCGACTTGGTATCCACCGTTGATCTACCATATAGATAGGACGGCCCGCGCAATATCACAATCTTTTCAATCACAGCACTCAAGTTTGGTTCCCTGATCGCTTCGTCGCAAGTGTTTGCGATGCGATCAATCGCAAGTCCTGTCTTCCGATCCCCGATCATGCCATCTCCCGATATCATCCCAGCCGTTGATCCCCTTCTCTAATCCAACGGCTATCGCTTGTCCCTGCTCATCGCAATTGGAAGTTTGTTAGTGTTGTTCCTTCGTGTCCTCGCTGATTGCGATCCTCTGATCCGCATCTCCACCGTCGATTCTCATGCGAATCGAACCGTCATCGCACTTCCCAATCGCTTCTCCTTCCTCGATCGCAATCGGAAGTTATAAGTGTGTGTCCCTCTCGTCCATCGCGATTTCGATTCTCCAACTAAATCTTGACCGACCGTTGGGTTTAAGATCTAACGGTTCAAAGCGAATCGCCCTCCGCCTCCAGCTGGGTCCCACCTCGTACGTCTACATCCACACATTTCGTTACGTTTCCTTCGCTTTCCTTTGTATTTTGTTTGAAATCCAAGGTTCAAGACTTTGCACTAAAGTCTTATATTTCACTGTAGTTCCGCCCAATTTCATATATCACTCCGTCGCTCGATCTCTGTCGTCGATATTTGTCCCCTTACCATGATCTAACAGTCGGCACTGCATTCCACCACCAAACCCTATTATTCATAGTTTCCTCTGTTTCATTGCATTTTGACAACAATTTTTAGTGAAAAACCACCATTCCGCCGCCGTGCTACCATTTCATCCACCCTTCCATTGCATTGTTCTTCTCAGTCCAGTTGCGTGTTCCGCAGGGTACAGAAGGTGGACATGCCTCCAAAAATACGCAGTATGGATACAGCGGCAAGGTTTTTACTAACAGAGGCGTGGAAATTAATATATGACAGGTTTCTCTACATCAGCAGAATGTTTTCCTCCCAGAAAGGACGGGTTGCCCATACAGTTTTTATTCCATATCCTAAGGTCTGAAAGTGGTTCTGATGTTGTCTCATCTTTTGGTCTTACCAACCTGGCCAAAACATGGGAACACCATCATAATGGCGACTCCGCTGGGGAGTTCTGAATATTTTCCCTACTCACTACATCATTAACATCAGAAAGCCTAGAATCTCCGGTTAGGTTAGCAGTAAGTCTTTTGTTCTCGAATAGCCTCTATACCATTTGTTGTGTTCTCTTGCACTCCTAGACAGAGTCTGGAAAGGGCCAGGTAGCCTCCATATCTCACACTCTTTCGGAGGTGATATATCTGGTAAATGCCTGCCCAGTCAGCCTCTGGTTGGAGTTTGTTGTGTTTTAAGGTTATTCTTGAAAGGTGACATTACTTAAGCACTGTGGTGGATAGTGTACCCCCTAGAACACCCTAAACCTTCCACCTGGTGACTCCATAACTTTCAAAGATAAAAGACTCCGTTGGTGATCAGTAGGCCTGCTGATTATCTTGGTTTCACATAAGACTCCACTGGGAGACCAGCCTTTTAAACAACATCAACCACAATAGGAAAATCAAGTAGGGTTAGCTCTTGGTTGAAAGGCAACATTCTAGCTTCAAGAAACGTCTATACAAGATCATATCCTAACCCAAACCCACCTGAAATAGTTGATAACCCTGAAGGCATCCTCAAGAGATCAACTATTTCTAGCCACATCTATAGAGCTAACTCTGCACCGAGAGACCTTACAGCTCTAGCACATTTTCACCCTGACTTAGACCTTCAAAACAAATTATCTAGAACTAGGTCATCCAGTGTTTTAGACCAGCCAGACCTTAGGTTCCCTGGTTCACCATCGCATAGTGGTAAGCACGTTAAAGACACAGGGACCCCTCCATCTACACCCCCAGACACTCACTTCATCCAAAACTTGGGGCTCTGTCATCCCAGGTCTACTCAACATATTTCTGCTGGTCATAATATCCCTGTCATTCATATACCAGCTGCTCAAGTTAACCCTCTACCTCATCAGAACATCATCATGGCAGCCTGGTATGCACCCTTGATGTTACCTCAGCCTCTAGTGCCTCTGCCAAACGATTATCAATCAAAGATCCCACATTCCACTGCCAAAGAGTCCATCACAGCCCAACAACATGTAGATAAAATGGAAGATTCTTTTGACTATATGGAAATAGATGATGATTCGGTCAAAATGAGAATCTTTGCCCAGAGTTTGGAAGGGGATTTAAAGAAATGGTTCAAAAGCTTACCCCCTGGCAGTATCCCAGATCTCCCTGCATTATACCAGACCTTCATAAACAAATGGGAATTTAGGGCTAATCCTCGCCAACTCCTAGCAGAATACATGAGCCTTAAAAGAAACATAAGAGAGAGTGTCCATGATTACTCAACAAGATTTAACAGCATTTACAACGCTCTCCCCACACACATGAAACCTCCACAAGGTATGGCCCTAGCAAAGTATCCTGAACGCTTTGATGTCGATATGGCCTATGAGCTAAGGGATAAGGAGTACACCACATTGGAAGACATGTAGAAAGGAGCCATAACTATAGAAGCAAACTTGATGGAAAAGAGGGCAAGATTGAGAGCTGAAAAGAGAGTAACATATAGAGATGACAATGTAGCCTCCACATCTGATCCCAATTATGATAGATTATCTAAGAACGTGGAGAAGCTGCAACAAATGATGGAAAAAATGGTTGTCACAGTCAGCAATCAAAACATAAACCAAAATCAGAACCAAAACTTTAGGAGAAAGAGAGTCAGACCAACAAGACAATACCACTCCCAATACCAATACCACTCCCAACAGACAAAGAGAGTCAGACCAACAAGTTGTTCCCCCATTCCAAAACTTTCTTGATGAAGATGAGGGAATCATAGAAGAGTCTGAAGGGAATGAAATAAACATTTTTGAAACAGAAAATTCAGTCCATGGCTATCCCACAGAGGAAGATCAGCCCTTATCCACATATTGGGATGAGGAGTGGTCAGAGTCTGAGGATTACAGACTTGGATTTGAAAACGCCATCATGCAGGTCAGAGAACAATATGAACTTAGGAGCAAAAAGAATCTAGACACTTCCAAACCAGAAACTCCTAAGATTACCAATAAGAAAAGACCTTAGAAATCTTCTAAAGCAATTGCTAAGAGTAATAAAACAGCAGCTGAAAGTTCTAGAAAAAACAAGGAAAAAGACAACCAAGACACTCAAAACAAATCCAACCAACCAGCAGCACTAGCACTGCAGTTAGTGCTCCTGATAAAATGATTCCTGACCCTGTACATAGTGAGAAATCACAAACTGATTCAGCTACTAAGGCAGTAGCAAATAAAACAGAGTTAAGCACTCCAAAGACCCAGTCCACTTTCAATTTAGAGAGTGAGATTGCAAAAATCAAAATCTCTGTACCATTATCTGAGCTGGCCACTCAGAATGTATATAAAGGCCAAATTTTGAAAGCGTTGAATCTGGGGGAAAACAACGACACTGTGAATTTGAGTGATGATCAACCTGCCCTCCTGTTTGGTCCAAATATTGAGGGAAAGTTTCAGGAAGGGGTAGTTCCACCTTTTTATATCAGTCTCAACATTCATGACAAAATACTCCACAATTCCATGCATGATTCTGGAGCATCACACAATTTAATGCCTAAGGTGGTGATGGAAAGATTAGGCCTAGAGATAACCCGCCCTTACAAAGATTTGTATTCGTTTGACTCTAGCAGAGTAAAATGCCTAGGTCTAATCAAAGACTTGTGTGTAAGCCTCACCCAGATTCCTACTAAGTGTATGGTCATGGACGTGGTGGTGGCAGATGTGCCACCTAAATATGGCATGTTACTATCTAGATCATGGGGAGCCAAACTGCAAGGGACAATGCAGATGGATGGCTCATATGCCATTGTCCCTATATTTGGCCAGCTTAGAAGCCTGTATAGGGAGTCCCAAATGAAATTCCTAGTCAATAGCCCTGAGAAGCCTGAAAAATCCCCTTTATACTCTGTGCATACAGATCTGGATTCATTCATCCTGTACAATGACCAATCCGTAGGAGAACCAGAATCAGGAAACGGAAGCGCAAAGGACAGCACTGAGCCCATGAACGTAAACATAATGGCTACTCTGGAGGAATACGATGAAGAAAACCATGGGCAGAGTACTCAAAATGAAACTCAAAGTAAACAGGAAGCACAATACATTCAACCTATCAGTCACGCTCCTCAAACCTACCCACCACGCGAAGAAAAAGATGATTCACAACCTAGCACAGACCCCACAACGAAATATAATGGCGAACCCCTGTGGGAAATGAATTTCGATGGATCCTGTACTAGGAAAACTGTCATAGCAGGGGTGTGGTTACGTAATGTAGAGAGTGATTATGTAGAGAGCCACTCTGTCAATCTGCACTTCAAATGCACAAATAATATTGCAGAGTATGAGGCTCTTATCCTGGGCTTGAATCTGTTGAAAAAATTAGGAGCCTCTAGGGTAACTGTGCTAGGAGACTCTGAGTTAGTTATCAAACAAGTGAATGGTGAATACGCAGCAAAACAACCTAGACTGAGGGCATATAGGAATGATGCCATGGATATATTGAAAACTTTCATGGAATATGAATTGGTGTTTGTTCCCAGGAGTCAAAACGTTATTGCTAACGGATTAGCTTGCCTAGCTAGTTCATACCCTAAGACTCCCCCTGACCAACAAATCATCATTCAGACCAATTTCAGACCTGCAGTGCCAGACAACGAAAAATATTGGCAGGTATTTGAAGGAGACAAACAGATTGAAGATTTTCTGGTGGGAAGAAATGAGTTTGAATTTTTTGATTCCGACTCGAAATCTGATGACAGATGCCCAAGTGAGGATCCCCTAGATGAACAAGCAACACCCTGTAACATAGATATAAACACCCTGAATGAAGAAACTGGAAATCGAACCGAAAAATGTGGAAACGCAGATAGTGAAGAGATAGAGGTGCTACAGGCCAAAGACAAGAATATACCCAAAGGCCTAGCACCCTTGGAGGACCTTTTTGACTTTGATGATGTAGCAAAAAAGCCCACTATAGAACATGCAGACTCGGATATAGAAGAATGCAACATTGGCACTGAAGATAAGCCCAAAATGATTAAACTGGATAAGTCTGTGCTTGCAGACATGAAGAAGAAATACATTGACCTGTTTAAGGAATTCATTGATGTGTTTTCATGGAGCTATGAAGACTTAAAGGCCTATGACACCAACATCATACAAAAAAAGATACCCTTGAAGGAAAATCAGAAGCCTTTCAGACAAAAACTCTACAGAATCAATCCAAAACAATTGCCTACAGTTGAAAAGGAGATTAAAAAGATGTATGAGGCAGGCATAATAGTTCCTGTAAGGTTCTCTGATTGGGTATCAAACTTAGTGGCTGTGAGGAAGAAAACAGGGGAGATTAGATTGTGTATAGATTTCTGAAATCTCAACAGAGCCTCACTAAAAGACAATTATCCTTTGCCTAGAATGGAACATATCCTACAGAAGGTAGTGGGCTCAAAGAGAATCTCCCTGCTAGATGGCTTTTTGGGTTATAACCAAGTGTTGGTACTCCCAGAAGATCAACTCAAAACAGCTTTTACCACTCCATGGGGCACCTTCATGTATGTGAAAATGCCTTTTGGATTGATGAATGCTGGAGCCACCTTCCAAAGAGCAATGGACATAGCATCCTCAGATGAGATAGGACACTGCATAGTTATCTACTTGGATGACTTGACAGTATATTCCAAAACTGAGGAAGAACATCTCAAACATCTGAGGAAAGTTTTCGAAAAATGTAGAAGGTACGGTCTATCCTTAAATCCTAAGAAAATTGTTTTTGGGCTGCAAGAAGGTAAACTTCTTGGTCACATTATATCTGAGAAAGGGATTAGGATAGACCCACAAAGAGTTGAGGGGATACTTCAAATCACACACCCGAGAAACATCAAAGAATTACAGTCCTTCATTGGGAAGATCAATTTCCTTAGGAGATTCATTCCCAACCTAGCTGAGCACCTTGGGAAAATGACTAACATGGTAAAGAAAGGTGCAGGAATTAAGTGGACTGTTGAAGCCAAGAAATATTTTGAGTCAGTAAAACTTGCACTCACACAAGCCCCTGTCCTGATCAGCCCAGATTTCTCAAAAGATTTTCTGATCTTTTCATTCGCCTCCCAGCATACCGTGGCTGCAGTCTTACTACAGAAAAATTCAGAAGGTAATGAACAGCCAATTGCCTTTTTCAATAAGGCCTTAAGGGATGCACCCTTGAAGTACAACATTATGGAAAAGCAGGCCTATGCCCTGGAAAAGGCCTTAAAATACTTTAGGGTGTACATTCTGCATTCTCACACCATTGCTTATGTGCCAAATATAGTGGTCAAAGATATCTTGTCCCAAGACCCTGATGGGAAAAGGGGCAAATGGATTGCTACTATCTTAGAATATGACCTTGAGATAAAGCCCACCAAACTGATCAAAGGTCAAGGCCTGGCCCAATTAATGGCTGAATCTAACCTGCAGGCCCTTGACATTAACATGGTAAATGCCTTAGATGAGCAGGAAAGATTGCCCCACCCAACTGTTGAGGAGAAGTTTCAAAACTCTCCTTGGTATTCCGATATCCTTTATGTGCTCACCAATCTCAATGCCCCTCCAGAACTGTCCAAAACTAAGGCCAGATTCATAAAACTGAAAGCTAGAAACTACTGCATTTTGAATGAAAACTTATATTGGAAAAACCCGAACGGCCTATTGTTGAAATGTTTGCCTGAAGCTGAAGCTGAAAGAATTAAACAAGAATTCCATGCTGGCGAGTGTGGAGGCCACTTGAGTTGGAAAGCCACTGCTAACAAGATACTCAGGGCTGGCTATTATTGGCCCACTCTCTTCAATGATGTCCATAAAATGGTAACTGCCTGTCATAAATTCCAAATCTTTGAAGGCAGAAGAAAGCTCCTCCCCCTCCCTTTACAACCCATCACTGTAGAAGGTCCCTTCATGCAATGGGGCCTAGAATTTGTTGGAGAAATACACCCTGCTTCCTTTGGACAACACAAATGGATCCTAACAACCACAGACTACTTCACCAAATGGATAGAGGCTATACCCACTAGGAATGCCACTGATTCTGTCATCATTAGGTTCCTAGAAGACTTCATCCTATCTCGGTTTGGCTGTCCAAGAAAAATAATCACTGACAATGCTGCTGCTTTTGGATCCAAGAGAATGGTTGATTTCTGTCACAGGTATGGAATAGCACTTGGTCATTCGACTGCCTATTAACCTCAAGGTAATGGACTAGCTAAATCTTCAAACAAAAGCCTAGTGAACATCATCAAGAAGCTGTTAGAAGAGAACAAGAAGTCATGGCATAAGAAGTTGGTGCACGCCTTGTGGGCTGACAGGCTTACAATGAAGAAGTCCATTGGTATGTCACCATTCCATCTCGTTTATGGAGCAGAATCAATTTTTCCTACCAGCCTTGGAGTGCCAGTGATTAAGCTTTTCTAGGAGATTCAGACAGAGGAAGACAGTATGGTGAGAAGAATTAATGAAACAATCCATCTTCAGCAAACGAGGGAGCAAGTTTATAGCAGAGCTGTCAAAGTTTAGGAAAACATAAAGAGGCAGTTTGACAAAAGAGCCAAAGCTTCAGATTTCAAAGTTGGGGACAAGGTTCTGAAATGGGATTCAAGGAGAGAGGACAAAGGTAAACATGGCAAGTTTGATAGTTTGTGGCAAGGTCCATATATTATCCAAGCCACTGTGGGTCCTAATGCATTTTTCTTACAAGAAATTAATGGTACAGAGTTGTTTGGGGGTCCTGTCAATGGCAGGATGCTCAAGCATTACTTCTGCTAAATTTCAGTTTCCAGTTTCCATTTCATTGTACATACCATTGCAGTGTTTACGTTCTTTTAAAAAAATAAAAAATAAAAGGAGAGGTTCAGACATGCCCAAAACATGAACCTCAGAGACACAAAGGAGTTGGTCCTAACATGCTCAAAATCTGGACCAGCCATGAAGAAAGGAAATCGGCTCTAACATGCCCAAAACCAGAGCTGAGACAGAAAAGGAAGTGACTCTAATATGCTTAAAAACCTGAGTCACAAAGAAAGAAGGATGCTTCAAGAGTTAAAATTTCGAGCCTTCAAAGTTTTGCTTCAAATTTTCTACAAGTTTCAGTCCATGAGCAGTTTTGTCTTCATGTCATGGTCCACGGCAAGCCACACAGTCTAATCCTGGCCTGACTGTTTTTCAATTTCTGTCTTAGAATGTAGAGAAGAAATCTGCTGGACAGTTTAATCCCAGCAGGTATTAAATTAGGTAGAGAAACATATGAGACCAACAGTCTAATCTGGTCTCATGGAGCAATAAGGGTAGATTTAGAATAGTTTTATTTTCTGTTGTAAAAATAAATGATGTAAAGGGTCTTCTAGTTAAAATGCACCCTAGAAGAAAAAATGCTAGGATTGTAGGATGGGTAGGTAGACTGTTAGAGAATGTTTCTGCTGATCTATCATATTTGTGGCAGCTGAAAATCAAAGAAGAAAGGTGGCTTGGGCAGCGTGCATCTAGCCTACACCAAAGATCAATTTTTGAATTCTTGACTCCTTCAAGAAGAAGCCATCCCCATGTGGAGCCACTGTTAGGGCCCCTATAAATTTTTGACAAGCAAACAGGGGGCTAAATGTTTTTGAGCCTTCAAGGAATGCATTTCCTTTGGAAACACATCATCCTTGAAGCCTGTTTCATAATTCCCTGCCTTTGTCTGTTTCCCCCTGCTGTCATGAGGTCAATAAGCCTCGCTGAACGATACAATTTTGCTCAAGAGGCCTTATTTCGCCCCTTGTATCTCTGCAGAATTACCCCACTTTATATTTTTTCCCTTTTTCCCAAAATCCCCATGAAATCCCACCTTTTCCCTCGATTTCCTCAAATTTCCGCTCTATCTCCCTATCGTTACCCTCTTATGGCTTTAAAATCCATTGAAATGGGCTCAAAACCCACTTTAAACCTTATAATAGGACTTATCCCCTTTTCCCGTCATCCCTAACCACTTCCCCACATATGCCCGTCACCCAAAGGCCAAGCGCTTAAGCTTTAAGTGCTAATCGCATCGGAAAAGACCAAGCGGAGCGTTAAAATCCTTTGTAACATCATGAAAACTCCGATGCAATTGTTTTGTTAACAAGTCCCGCGACTTGGTATCCACTATTGATCTACCATATAGATCGGACGGCCCGCGCAATATCGCAATCTTTGCAATCGCAGCACTCAAGTCTGGTTCCCCGATCGGTTCGTCGCAAGTGTTTGCGATGCGATCAATCGCAAGTCCTGTCTTCCGATCCCCGATCACGCCATCTCCTGATATCATCCCAGCCGTTGATCCCCTTGTCTAATTCAATGGCTATCGCTTGTCCCCGCTCATCGCAATCGGAAGTTTTTTAGTGTCGTTCCTTCATGTCCTCGCTGATTGCGATCCCCCGATCCGCATCTCCACCGTCGATTCCCGTGCAAATCCAACCGTCATCACACTTCCCAATCGCTTCTCCTTCCTCGATCTCAATCGGAAGTTATAAGTGTGCGTCCCTCTCGTCCATCGCAATTGTGATTCTCCGACTAAATCTTGACCGACCGTTGGGTTTAAGATCTAACGGTTCAAAGAAAATTACCCTTCGCCTCAAGCTGGGTCCCACCTCATACATCTACGTCCACGCATTTCGTTACGTTTCCTTTGCTTTCCTTTGTATTTTGTTCGAAATCCAAGGTTCAAGACTTTACACTAAAGTCTTATATTTCACAGTTGTTTCGCCCAATTTCATATATCACTCCGCCGCTCGATCTATGCCGTTAATCTTTGTCCCCTGACCATGATCTAACGGTCGGCGCTGCATTCCACCACCAAACCCTATTATTCATATTTTCCTCCATTTCATTGCATTTTGTCACCAATTTTTAGTGAAAAACCACCATTCCACCACCGCGCTACCATTTCATCCACCCTTCCATTGCATTTTTCTTCTCAGTCCAGTTGCGTGTTCCGCAGGGTACAGAAGGCAGACACGCCTCCAAAAATACGCAGTATGGATACAGCGGCAAGGTTTTTACTGACAGAGGCGTGGAAATTAATATATGACAGGTTTCTCTACATCAGCAGAATGTTTTCCTCCCAGAAAGGGGGGTTTCCCATACGGTTTTTATTCCATACCGTGCTCCAGAGGAGATCTCCACTCAGAACGCAGTCCAAGGATATCAGAGCATTTGTTTCTCAAGTATGGCGGATCATTCCACTTTTTATTGCCATTTTTTTTATTCACCAAAGGTACTACAAAGTACAGCAAACCAGAATGCATCAGAGACATACCTGGAATTAATGAAGCCTGACGAAGACCATTCTTTTCTCCAAAGAGTGCCCAAAATTAATGCTCAGAGTTTAAAACAGAATGGGCTTTGGCCCTCTCCTTCTTTTCTGAGTTTAATGTTATATTTAGTGTTCTACCTACTTCCTCTGCTCTTTTTCAGTTATAAAAACTATGAGAAAATTGTTGTAAAGGTTGTTGATGAGATATCAGAGAATTGCAAGAAGTTTCTCTTGAGATAAGTTCTCTGTGTATAGTTGTAAGATAGGCTGAGGAAGATGTATTTAGACTGAATGACCAAGCTATTGGCTATGTTGTACCTGATTGGTGTTGATGTTTAATATGATAAGCACATTTCATTGGATCCTGATCTAAAGCTGCGGTGATGTTTTTCTATCTCTTTGTTTATTTCCATTACATTTCATTTCTTCTAGCTCGCATCAGAAATTTGGCATAAGATTCACCCTTGTTAGGTGCCTTATGTTGCTACTCTCACAGCCATTTATGTTTTCTGCTTAAAGTGTTTATCTAAGAGTTGATTTCAATTAATTTAACCAGTGTAGTGGATGATATTTCCTGCTAGCTGATGTATGGATTGATGAAATCTGTTCTTAGAAGTACTTGTTAGGATTTAATTAAATGTGTTAAGAACAATGGGAGGTTTAGAACTATGCCTCTACCTCACTAGGATCTTTCCATTCCGATTAAGCCTATCCAAGTTCCCTTGTGCTGCCTCTGATTGTGTCCAAGCTGGTCTGGAGTGAAATGACCTCTGACCTGATCTATAGACAGAATTGGATGGTCCCCCTTCTCTCACCTTCAGCCCTTAATGTCCCATACCACCCTCTCACTTTAGGATCCAAGGCTTTAGATGACTAGCCCAACTGAAAGCTTGCATGGTTATTAGCAATTAAATCCTTTCTTGACTCCATTACCCAATGGATTTGGTATTCGCTGGATTGTTTCTCCTTTGCCTAAATTCCCCTTTGCCCAGCCTTGTCTCATGCTGAACCCTCCCTTCCTGATTCCCAACAACCAAGCTCATAATCAAACAAACGAACACCGTGCATATAACTAGCCTAACATCTTGAACTTTCGAGCTTCAAAGACATATACCTTTGACTCCCATAAAGAGATCCCTCTCTGGACCTAGGAGGGCTAGATCCTAAGGTCTGAAAGTGGTTTTGATGTTGTCTCATCTTTTGGTCTTACCAACCTGGCCAAAACATGGGAACCCCAACAGACCACAAGGTCACCTATCAATGATGAAATAGGGCCAGGGTGTAGCTCTAGGTTTACTCTCAGAGCAATATGTCATAGTCAATAAGAGGCAAACCCGTCGACAAGAATTCAATGGAGACCTTCTCAAACCAGCACAAGCAAAGGACCAAATATCTAATGTGATGGAACTAGATACTGACGAAACTGGGATGGCCGACTGAAAAATGAGTCAAGAGACACTGCAGAAAGGCCAACTGAGGTTAACTTCCCTTGAACAAAAGCATGACTCATGATGACTATGGCATCAAATTATAACTTTTTATAAGTTTTTCATGTAGAAGGCATAAAAAAACCCTAATATGATTGGAAGAGATAACCAACCGGGGGAGTACTGACTCAATAACAAGGTTATGGCTTCTCCTAAGTCAAAAACTAAAACCATCCCAAATGGAGAAAATACTTAGCTTTTTAGTGTTTTGTTCAAGGGCAACACAACTGACACTGTAGTTGCCATCAAGTATGGAAGTATTGTCCTGTTCCCGCTCTTTTTCAAATATTTAATTTTTTTGTCTTTTTCATATTGCAAAGCCTGAAAAAGAATAAAATAATGCCTATAGTACAATGGATAGAATGAGTTTCGGTAAACAAATGCACTAGTTCCTGGGATAGGAACAATCCTATGCTCAATGAAAGGTGGAAAAAACTAGTAAGTGACACTCAAAGGGATGTTACATCCATGGGTAAAGGTGTCAAGTCGCAAAGGCTAAGTGATCGCATGGTTAACTTGTACAGAAAGGCATGGTCAAAGGAGGGCTTAAACATGAGTCCAAATGAAGCCGGCTAAAGGCTAAGATAAAAAGGTAGTAAATATGTCATGCAGTAATACAACTTGACAACACATGGGAGCCTCTAAGGTAAATGGCCAGAATAAAGATAGCGAAGAAGAAGAAGAATGAAGCTTCAACATATAAGTCATGGCGAGACTCAAGAGGACTCACAAGCCTACAAAAATTATAGCATGGGTGACAAATGCTAGCGAGGAACTAACTAAGAAGCCCATGTAGAGGATGGCTCTACCACCAAGTCATGATTTAAAAACTCGGTGAGTGAAATGGGTAAAATAGTCATGACATTATGGGATCAATGCTAATGCAAGTGACCAAAATGGAGGCTAGTATGCAAAAATGAAACAGAAAGTGAATTCCCTATCCTATATTCTAGTTTAGAATCAAATACCTGCCATGACAAGTTAGCGGTCATGGATCCGAAGGAAATTTGGAAATATCTCAAATTCAGCAGGATGTACCTAAAAATAATTTTTCCCAACGCTTATAAGCCAAAGGTTAAACAGCCTTAATCAAATTCAAAAAATAGACAAACAAAATTTATGAAAAAAAATTAAATTCTAGGCATAAATAAGCATTTGGACTCACATTTTGATCATTTGTGCAGTGCAAAAATGGAAGAAGAGCTCTGGAGCAAAAAATCCTCTTCTTGCATATGGAGCAACCGGCCACCGAATCACCTCAAATCAGTCAGGTAAGCCTTGTACTCATCTCATTTATCAATTTCATTCCTACTTCAAGCAAATTTTTATATTTTTGACCGTAAGAAATATATTTTCTTTGAAACCCTCTGCATATATGTAAGGTCATCATAAGAAACTCGCGTATAGACATGACTATGTCCAAATGAGGTCGCGTATGCATAGAGCGGAATTCAAAAACTTGTATCTAATTAGTCAATGGATGAAATTTCCCAGAATTACTATCAGTTGGAGAGAATGAGAGCACAGTGCAATTGATAATGAAGTGATTGAGGAGAAACAATCCTTATATATACTTCAGAATTGTGGTTTACTCAAATTTTTCAAAATGTTGAATATGAAAAGCAATGCTCGATTTCTTGAGATGTTGGTTGATCATTGGGAACCAGATTAATATTGCTTTATAATCGATCATATGCCATTGGGAATAGAGATGGAAGAAATATATTTTATCACTGGACTTTCTTGAAGGGGAGACCCAATTGATTTGCATGGTAAGCCCATTGGAGGGCTTAACATAGATGACTATGTCCAGGTCTATTGTGTAGATGATGCAAAGAAGGTGGGGACTTAGATCATAATCAATGATGTACGAGATTTTTACATGAAAATCCTTCTCTTTACTATTGGTAGAGTGGTAGGTTTAGCTTCTCTACACCAGGCTTCACGCACTCATATGAGTATAGCAGTGGATTGTTTGACTCATCTCTATGATTGGTGCACAACCTTATTGGATAATCTGAAAAAACAAACTAACTTCTATCCGGCGAACAAAGAAAAAACACTTTGGATATGACACCATTCTATTAACATTCTTCTTTGAGAGAGTCCCAGAGCTTCAGCCCAAGGTAATCTCTACTATCAGCAGCCCAAGGGATCCAAGAATAGCCCGATGGGTAGATTTGATGAAGAGACTAAAGGGAAGTGAAGTACCCCGAACCACATGGGATGATGAGTTCTTCCAATGGTGGGCAGAAAAAGCCATATCAGAGGAGGACTATCCTTATGATGGGATGTATTTTCGAGTAGATCGTGATTTGGTTCTTCCACTCGGAGCAGCATGGGGTGCAATTGGTAAGATTACACATTTGAATTTTTTATTATATGATTTTTTTTGGATTTTTCAAATTATATGTAAAAATTAAAAAATGTTTTGATAAGGACAATATGACTTACAAAATTTTAATGACCATGATGCAGATGTTATCACCCAAAAAAAATTTTCAAAACATCATTATGTCAACTCTGTTTTTTATCATGGTCTCAAAAAGGTTTGAAAGTCATTTTAGGATTTGCTTAAGGGTAGGTCATAGTTTTTATAATTTTAAAGGTCATCATTTGAATTCAAATAAGGTCTTTAGAGGTCCACTCCATGATCAAATTCTCACATTTTCCATTTAGAAGTCATTCCATTAGGTTTCAGGTTAAATTCATACAATTAGACAAGAATCCTCTGTTTCGTAACGCCGCTATTTCAAAAAAGAGTTTTTGCGCTACGAAATAGCTAAAACTTTCATAGCGCAAACTGCGAAAAATACACTGTGGGCGCTATGAAAGCACGATTTCTTAACCGTCATGTCAATCAAGCTAGAATCTTTCAGAAATCCATTAAGAAATGATAGGATAAAGGTATGGTGAGTCAGTTAGAGTTCAGATTCAATGTACTTACTCATCTCACAGCCATCATCATTAGGATAGACGCATCATTCAGTCATAAGGTGAGATTTCAAATTCAAAAAATCTTGCCTAATTCAGTCATTCTAGTTTTCATTTGCCTACACACAACTGTTGAAGCTCTGAAGCAGTTAAGCTAAGCCTATGGTTGTTCTAAAACAAGGCTATATTAAACATAATCAAGCAAGGTTGTTCCATATCATCAAGCGAGGAAGTTCATTTATTTCAAGTGAGGTTGTTCATATCTTGATCAAGCGAGGTTGTTTCATAGTTTCAAGAGAAGCTAACAGGTTTTTCTAAGAAGTATGGCAGAGGAGAAGAAAGTCCACGGAGGGGTACATTATTTAAGATATGAACCTAAAAATGTGAAGGCTATAGTTGAGGATCAAACAGAAATGGAGGCTTTTAGCAAAGTATGTTGTCTCTGGTTTTGTGAAAAGCTGCAGGGTTGCCACACTCAGGTGTCTAAAGAGTTTTCCTTACACTTCAGTGGAAAAACTACCAAAATTGGCATGTTAAATGTGCCAGTCACACCTGATATCATTGATTTTGTAACAAAAATACCAAGGGAACAAGAGAATTGGTTTAAAGGTTTTAAGTTTGACATGGAACCATGTAAGGAATTCATGAAACTTGAGTATGCAGATATGGACCTGAACAATGCAATACCTAGAAGCTGTATCAAAGACACCTATTCCAAGCTCTTGTTTAACATTCAAAGACACTTTACATGTGAAGGAAGGTACCATAAAGTTTATAATTATCATTTCAAACTACTTCTACATTTCACAGGTATGATATCACTAGATTTTCCCTTTTACTTGCATAGAAGCCTTGCCAAATTTCTGATAACGTACAAGCTAAGTCTGATGGTTGCGAAACATCTTTGTTTCACCATGGTTTGATAAAGCTATTGGTTTTGAATGAGCTTCAGAAAATAAGCACAGATTGGTCTTCCTTTTTGTTTATGAATGGATTTGAATTGGAGAACCTAACCCCAACTAGAAACCCTAAACCTAAAGGAACTCTTTCAACACCAGTAGCAGAGTCTAGTCAA
>CM076575.1:526990311-527236709 GCA_034641835.2 Pinus albicaulis | reverse complement strand
CCTGTGATTGCAAAAGCAAAGAGGTTTGTAAAGTTGAAACCAAGGAAACAGGTTGAAGATAGGATAGAGAAGATTAAAGTTCTTGTTGCAGCAACTCCATGACCTGCAAAAAAGAGGTCAAAAGGTGTCAAAGAGGCTAAACAAAAACAAGTGGCCAGCAAGCAGGAAATCCATGAGTGACAAGAAGCCAAGCAGTGGCATCAAAGGGAAAAATAGTTGTTTCAGCTACAAAGGATAGCCCAGCGATAAAAGGAAATTTAGATGACATCCTTCATGCAATTGATATAGAGGAATTACCCATTGTGCAAGCTGATTTCATTGGAGTAGATGAACACAAATAGAAAAGTGTTAAGTCAGCTAAAAAACTTGAATTTGAGGGTGAGAATGCAGCCTTTATCTTTTAAGCAAGGAAGCCTTTGACTAGGCATGCTAAGAATCTTAAGTAAGGTAGAAAGGAGATCCAAAAAACTGTTGAAACAACCATAGTTCCTGAAGAGGTGGTTGATCTCTCATCACCAATAGTAGAGCATGCAACCAACAAGACAATGAAGGGAAAAGAACATATGGCAGAGTGTGAACATCTTGAGGAGAGATTGAAGCTAGAAAACCAAGAGATTGCAATGATGAGAAAGAGGGCCAGAAAACACAGCATTGAAAAAATAGAGTTTAAAAGAATGAAGGCAACATGGGAAGGACAAACTGGTTCTAGGTCAGAAATTTCAAACTGTGCAAAACAATTTTTTACATGGACAGTTCCAGATATCAAGGAAGCAAAATTTGTCAGAGTGATCAATACTCACTTCAGATCCAGTAATAGAAGACTAAGAGGTCAAGTGGAGGATTTGGAGTTGCAACTGAAGCTGTCTCAAGATAAACTAAAAAACCAAGGTGCAGAATGACAAATTCAAAGGCAAAATAAAATAGAAAATGAAGAATAAACCTTATGAAAGTTGTGTTTTTAGTTCATATGGCTGATTGCTTTGATGAAACATGTAGTACTCTGAAGTTTTGGAAAAAAATTTGTTTGAATTTTGAAGAAATCCGGACAAAACTGCTCACTCAACAGTTTTTTAGCGCAAACAGTGAAAAAAGGGTGAAATGCGCTACGAAACTGCTGTAGTGGCTTTTTTCACCCTTTTCCATCAATGTTTGAAGGGTAAATATATGTATTTTGACCTGAAACTGCTAGGGAAGTTGTGTCAAATGAATAAGAAGATAAATCTGGAGAAATGAAACCAAAATTTTGAAGGCAAATGGGTTAAAAGACTGCGCTACGAAACTATGATGTTTTTATAGCGCAGGTCAGTTTCTGTTGTTTTGGACAGTTTGATGGTGTTTTTGTACAGTTGGCACTTAAGGATGATTTTGGGCATATGTTATTTCAGTTCATGACAGAAAATAACCTCAAAGTCATGGGTTCATCGTGGTCAGAGTGTCTCAAGAAAACAAAGGATCCTAAGCCTAGAAAATAAGGGACAATTTCCTAGTTTGCAGGAAATCACCATTGAGGTCATAAATTGCTAGAGCTTATCATATGGATTCGACCTTATGGGAATATAGTTGGAAAATTGTGTAATCTAGTTTAGATAAGGTTGTTAAGAGTAGAGTTAAGGAGTTTGAGTCCTATTTGTAGTAGGACTGTTCATTAGGTTTGCAGCTGTCATTTTGTAATAAATACCATGTCTCATGGTTAAGCAAAGGTTTCAAAACGTAGGAATTTGATGTATCTAGATGAGGATAAGGTTATCCTATGTTTTAAATGATCTATAAAGATGAAGAAGTCGAAATGATAAGGGTTGGACATTTTTAGCAAAAAGACTGTGTTTATTGTAAGTGACTATTTTCAGTTTAATACAAAATTTCTACTTAGCCAACTCAAGATTCATAAGGATTTCTAATTTGTTTTTGTTCTAATGGCATCCTTTACTATTCTATTGCAGTGGTTTTTGTTTATGTTACTCATAATTCATCATTGATGCTCTAAATTCCTTCATAGAAAAACTGACTGTGTGTTTTACAGTTTCACATGTGTATCTCTAGACTTGAACTCTGATATGCCTTGACTTCCATGCTAAGTAGATTGTTTGCTTTTACTGAAGCTATTATGACTCCATAAGCGCAATGTGCACTTTCTAATGTGATTTACAACCAATATTCATTTTTATCTGTTTACTGTACCACATAGAGTTAGCCATCTATATTTTTATCAAAAATCATTAACCCTTGAGAGAGCCCTCTCAGGTTGAGGAGGCTAAGCCTCAATCAAAAGATTGGTCTGAAACAGTTACACAAAATTAACTTCATTGGCAGCCTATTGGGTCTGATTTTGTGAGACATGGGACCAGTTAGGCCAAAGGGCTACCCAAGGCACAAGTGCTACAGAGGTGAGGTGGATGCTAAAGACCTAGGAAGGACCCTCCATGCCATCTAGAGAAACTTGGAGAGTTGACTCGCCAAGTACCCTGGTAGCTATAGAGGACTTTTCGGAGGCTATCCAGAGGCGGGTGGTTGGAGTACCACATGAATGGGTGCGGTTATTCCACCGTGTAGCTACTTCTATTGTATTCTATTAGAACACAAATTTTGGTCAGGGACCTCAGGAGTAGATTTATATTTGATCGGATGACAGTAATTTTAATATTCCTAAATTAGCATGCAGCTAATTGGAATGTTAATTTTTCTCTTGAAATCTAGTTAGATTAATAAATGGGTAAGGAGGCCCATAAATCTATTTAGTAGGCATAAAATCCCTCTTAATGTGAAAATGGATCATATTCATCGTTGGATAAAGCACCTTCATGTGTGAACAGGGGCTAATGCATATGGAAAAAGTCAAGTTTTACCAAGTCAACAACACTAGTATGGAGGGGATGAATCATCAATAGAGATAACCTGGTATGAATGTGGATTAGTTTATATAGTCAGAATAAAGCCACCTTGGGTGTGAAAGGATACAATGCATGGAGACTAAGTCAAGCTTGACCAAATCAAACAACTTTGTAAATGAGAGAGTGGAGCTAGTGGAGACAGCATAATTTTGGAGGAGGAGTCTTTGCATGGAATTAACCTCATAAATGGGTGGGACTAATGGTGAGGAAGCTCATCAAGTATATAATGGAGGGAATGGTAGCCATATGAGGTATTCATAAAAAAAAATTATTGGATTCTTATGACTTATTTCATGCTTCAGCTATTTAGCTGGGTTTGTTGCACTGTTTAGTGCAAGGGTATTCTCATGCGAAAATTCCACAATCTTCCTTGGAGGACTTGTTGAAGAAATCTAAGAGGAGAATTTTGGGGTTTATTTCCACCATCAAACATTGGGTCAAGTAGTCACCTACATCTATAGTGCAGTCCCTTGGAGAAACTGTGTTATTTCTCATGGTGTTTCAATGGAAGGGTTAAAACCCTTGTTTTATGAGCTAGTTTCCCAGAGGGAGGATAAGCCTAAATCTCGGAAAGCTACTAAGGAGGAGCTACAACCATTTCTATGTATTATCAGCCAAATATATGTAGTTATTTAGCCAGACAGTGTGATTCAGCCATAGATTTGCAACATATACTTCTTGTATCTCATGCCTATCAAGAAACCCTTCTCGGGTTATCTTGGAATTGTGTAAAAGAGACTAGATCTCAGATTTTAAGCTCTCTTGAGTAAAATATCAGTATATCCATTTGTATCTCTATTTCTGTAGTATAAACCCTCATTAAACTATGTTGTCACTTGCTTTATTATTTCTATGTTGTAGTAGTCATGGGGTTGCAGTGTTTTTGGGTTGTTTTGGGCTTGGGAGGCCTGTTTAATTGAGCAATAATGATTCTTTTCTAATCTCCTTGTAGATTTGGTTGCTATAATGTATAAAATAATGGATCCATGGGCTTTTCTTAACTTTTATAACATAAATTTCTTAAAAATGCGTTTTTGGTGCTTATATTTTTTATTTACCCATTTGGGAATATTACAGTGGTATCAAAGCTCTGATCTCGGCTCAGCCTATGTACTTCAGCCATTATGTCATTTAAGGAGGCTTCTCATAGGAAGGAGAATATATATAGAAGAGATCAAGGAAAAACTTTATTGGGAGGGAAGGAGTTATCAAAACTTCTTCTACAAACTCTGTAGTGCATTAGGAAAGACATAAAAGAAATGAGGAGGGAAAGACATGGGGATCCCTCAACAAGATTGGTACAAGAGGAAAGCTCCAGTTCCTAATATTATGGGTGTGGGAATTCAGCCACACCATCAGATTTACAATGCTCTACCAGTCACATGTTCATGGCAAGTGAGATGGAGGAAGGGGATGTGCCAAAGAAGGAGACTATTGGTGATTATTTGCAAGAGTATGAATCTCAATCTAAGAGGTTCAAATAGCACCTAAACTTCCAAGGTTTTTGCAAGATCAAGGAGGATAAAAGACCTATAAATCATGATGAGGGTAGATTCTTCCTCTCTACTTTTGATGGGTCACCTAAATGTTTAGCTAGGGCTTGGGTGGAGGAGCTTGATACTTATTTGCAGCAGCACCAAGTTTCAAAAGATGAAGCCATTCAAGTAGCAGCGTTGCATCTAGAAGGTAAGGCTTATGCTTGGTGGTTGTTTGAATCCTCTTCATTAAGAAATGAAAATACATCTACTTATGCAAGGTTCACTAGAAGAGTAGTGGAATGGTTTGATGAAAGAAATTATGAAACCTCTTTGATGGAGCTATCAAAACATAAACATTCAAAACCTTTTCATAAGTTGGAGGGATCTATTGCATCAACTCCACTTCAGATTTCTATTGAGGGGGATAAAAACTTGTATGATACCTTGCCAAGGGCAAGATCCCCATTGCATGAAGAGATTTCTTCTCCAAAAGAAGACATGGAGGTTCCTCCTTCAAGGGAAGACCAAGATATAGGGTCTCTCATTGTTGATGAAGTACTCTCAAATATTGATGAGGAGGAAGAGCAAAAGGAAAGTAACAACGCTATCACTTTGGGAGGAAAACCATCACCACATGGAGATGGGCATGAGGCTGTTGCTTCAAGTGGAAGAGCTTTTGCATATTTGCAAAAAGTTCCCAAGGAGCATCTTGTGACAATAGTGATGGGAAACAACAGCAACAAAGGATGGAGAGAATGCACCCTTGTTTATTTCAAAGGGTTTATATACAGAATAAGGAGACTGATTTATGCAGTGAAGGGAGGGACAAATCAGTCCACTCATCTATATAGTCTACTTCATATTTTGATGACTCTTTACATGGAGGCATTCCACCAGGGAGACCCCCTGAATGGAAGGTGAATAAAGAGTTCTCTCAACATGGTGCAGCATTGACATATTTGGCTAGGGAAGGAGCATTGGGAGGAGCTAGCACAATGCAGAGAACCTTTGATGGGTTTAAAGGAGAGGTTAGCAATCTTTTGATATGGACATTTCCATCTCCCACACAGCTATTTGCGCTGAAAGATGATGATTCATAAATATATGATGACATGAGCATGGTGTCAAAGGGATACTCCATAACCTTGGGGTAGCAAATGATGCTCCCACACATGAGAAATATTTCTGAATATGAAAAGAGTTCATTGACACTCTTGTATGCATTGGCAAAATTATGGAGGTTTTGGAGGAGAGGTACCTTTCAAGAGGAGGTTGACTCCCATGTACTCCAATCTTTTCTGGGGCAAGATCAGCTGCAAGAGAGGCAAAAAAAGTGGGGTGACATTGCTCCAACATGTGGCTTTGGCATTGATAATGTCAAAGAGGAGATTTATGATGTGATAGATACTTCATTTTAGATTTCTACAATGTTGTCATTGTTGGGAAGCCTAGATCCATATTGGGAGTCCCAACTATTGGTGGAATATTCCAAGAATCTCTTCACATGTAAGGTTCTTGATGGGGAAGTGATAGATGGGAGGTATAGAGTGGTTGATGGAGTCATTTATTTCCATGATCAGATTTACTTGACTAGAGACTCAAGGCTCAAGGATAAACTACTACATGCAACCTATGAGACCTTGCTTTCCAATCCCACTGGTTTCATTAGAACATACCATACTATCTTGGAGGGATTCATGTGGGAAGACTTCAAAGAGGAGATGCACTATCATATGAGGAAGTGCACAGATTATTTGGAGGGTGAGGAGAAACATAATCCTTGGGAAGAATTATCATCACCACCTCACTCATTGGGTGTGACAGGGGCTCATCCATGAGCTACCTCACTGATTTAAACCAAGTATATGGTAAGGATTGTATTTGTAAGCATCGTGATATATTTACTATATACTTGCATTTTCTTACCATTCATGTGCAAGGCATTTATCCAAGAAGGGGCACTCTTTCTTATTGGATTCATGGGCTATTTGGGGCCAAGCAAAATGATGATGTTGACCATTCCATAGAAGATTTTTGGGAGATGAGCTATTCTTCATGGTGTGCTTCATTAACACCAACCATCATACACCTTCTCCAAGCATGCAAGAAGAATGGGGCAGCAAACAAGTGGTGGGGGAAACACTTGTTCTATCATATTATATGGCGGTTAGGAGAAAAAATGCACTGGTTTCACATGAGGGACCATTTTCCTTCTCCTTTACTACACATGGTAGCTAGCATGACTTTGATTGTGATTCCATATGTTGATGGTGTTCTTATCTTTGTTGGGAACATGATTGGAGGGAAGGCACATGGGTCAAATGTGTCCATGGGGAATGAAAATTCCCACACCCTTTATGCTTCATGCTTCAAGGGGAGCATGGGATATGATATGGCCACTACAGTAGATCACTTTTTTCTTTATGAGGTGGGCCATATGATTGTTTGGAGCACTTGGGATATGCCTCTCATGAAAATTTGGGAGGAATTTTTCTATGAGTTGCCATGCTGGAAGGTGATTCATTTTGTTTGGATGATAGCACGGAGATTGGATTTTCTCATTGAGATTGGGGCACCCAACATTTACCATCTCTTATGCCTTAAGGAGGCCAATGGACAACATATAATTCTTTCCATATACCTCCCACTTTTTCATAATGACAACTATTTGTTTTATCTACCAAATCCTAACTTGTATGTTTAGGATGGGACATATCCATTGGAGATTTTGTAGTACCCTTGCAATTGCTTGAGGACAAGCAACATTTGGGAGGAGAATATTTTAATATTCCTAAATTAGCATGCAGCTAATTGGAATATTAATTTTTCTCTTGACATCTAGTTAGATGAATAAATGGGTAAGGAGGCCCATAAATCTCTTTAGTAGGCATAAAATCCCTCTTAATGTGAAAAGGGATCATATTCATAGCTGGATAAAGCACCCTCATGTGTGAACAGGGGCTAATGCATGTGGACAAATTCAATTTTGACCAAGTCAACAACACTGGTATGGAGGGGATGAATCATCAATAGAGACAACCCAGTATGAATGTGGATTAGTTTAGATAGTAAGAATAAAGCCAGCTTGGGTGTGAAAGGAGACAATGCATGGAGAATAATTCAAGGTTGACCAAATCAAACAGCATTGTAAATGAGAGAGTGGAGCTAGTGGAGATAGCGTAGTTTTGGAGGAGGATTCTTTGCATGGAAGTAACCTCATAAATGGGTGGGACCCATGGTGAGGAAGATCATCAAGTATATAATGGAGGGAATGGCAGCCATGTGAGGTATTCAGAATGTTGTTTATATTGGATTCTTAAGACTTATTGCATGCTTCAGTTTAGATGGGTTTGTTGCATTGTTTAGTGCAAGGGTATTCTCATGCGGAAATTCCACAATCTTCCTTAGAGGACTTGTTGAAGAAATCTAAGAGGAGAATTTTGGGCTTTATTTCCACCATCAAATATTGGGTCAAGAATTCACCTACATCTATAGTCCATTCCCTTGGAGAAACGACATTATTTTTCATGGTGTTGTAGTGGAAGGGTTAAAACCCCTGTTTTATGAGCTAGTTTCCGAGAGGGAGGATCATCCTTTTTCCCGGAAAGCTAGTAAGGAGAAGCTACAACCATTTCTTTGTTTTATCAGCCACATTTATGTAGTGCTTCATCCAAACAACATGATTCAACCATATATCTGCAGCATATACTTCTTGTATCTCATGCCTATCAAGAAACCCTTGCCAAGTTATCTTGGAATTGTGTAAAAGAGACTAGATCTCAGTTTTTAAGCTCTCTTGAGTAATATATCAGCAGATCCATTTGTCTCTCTATTTATGTATTATAAAACCTCATTCAGCTACGCTGTCACTTGCTTCAGTATTTCTGTGTTGCAGTAGTCATGGGGTTGCAGTGTTTTTAGGTTGTTTTGGGCTTGGGAGGCCTGTTTAACTAAGAAATAATGATTTTTTCCCGATATCCTTGTAGATTTGGTTGCTATAATGTATAAACTAATGGATCCATGGGCTTTTCTTAACTTTTATAGCATAAATTTCTGAAAAATGTGTTTTTGGTGCTTATATTGTTGATTTTCCCATTTGGTAATATTACAATAATATTTTTTTATGACAAACATGTAGATATATATATATATATATATATATATATATATATATATATATATATATATATATATAGTGATTTGTATCATGTGATTGTCCCAAATTTATAATGATGAATAATGTTTTGATATATTTAAGGTATTGAATGATTAATGTGTCAATCAAGTGCTTGATTATCTAATGATTTTGTTAACCAATTATTCGATCGAGGAATATGAATGAATGTAATAAATTGAAATGAACATTGTAACAAATGTACCCTCAGAAATAATCGATGCAAAAATGGGTCTCTGACACGATATGTGTTGTTTAATTATGAAACCACCAGTTGTGAATCCAAGTAAACAACTAACGAATCAACACCAAGAGATATTGCCTCTGAGAGTAGGTTGACCACTGCAGTGTATTCTACCACATTGTTTGAAGCAGGCCAATGCAAACACCTCTTGAAACTAACAACTGACCGGATGGATAGTGGATTACCCAAGCCGCAGAAGCCAGGTTCCGAGTATGTCTACTAGCACCACCAGCAAAGCCAAAATGACTCATCCCATCCAATAATACCTGCCAAACAGATAAAAATCATCAAAGTCACACCAAAAATTGAAAAACAGATATGTACAAAAAATACTATATATACAACAAAGTAGATGTTAGGTCGAAGCCTAAGCATAATACTTCTTAAAATAGATCCCATTTCTGGGCTCCACAAACTCGTTCCCATCAAAATCAACCAAGGCATAAGCTCCCTTTTTCAGGACCTTTTTTACAATAAAGGGGCCATACCACATAGATTTGAACTTACCTGCCCCCAAGGCATCCTTATCTTGGGCATAAACCAAGACAAGGTCACCTTCAGAGAAAACCCTAGGCTTGACCACCTTATCGTACTGAACCTTCACTCGTTTCTTATGAGCCTCATTCATCGTAGCTGCATCTTGGCACTGTTCATCGAGATGTTTTAGATGGATAAGGCGTTCTTCGAGACTCAAAGTGTTAGGAAGAAGCTCAACTGCTAGCTTAAGGGAAGGAATTTCACATTCAATTGGAAATATAGACTCCAACCTATAAGGTAGTTGAAATGGGGTGAAATAGGTTACTGTCTTTACAGACATCCAATATGCCTAGAGTGCAAGGTACAGCATGACGTGCCAATTGGATCTGGCTTTATCAATTATCTGTTGAAGAATTGTATTCAAGGATTTGTTAACAACTTCAACTAGCCCATTAGGTTGAGGATAATAAGGAGATGAATTCTCTTGCCAAAAACCTAATTTCAGAGCTAATTCAGCCATCATACTATTCCGAAAATGACTGCCATGGTTAGTGACAATATGTTTGGGAATACCAAAGCGAGAAATGACTTGATTAAATAGGAACAATGTTTTTGTCTCACCGTCATTCCCAAAATTATGCCTAGCCTCAACCCACTTTGTAAAGTAGTCTACAGCTACAATAATGTACTTATGACCCTTAGCTGAAAGCAGGTTACAAGTAGTATAATCAATACCCCACTTTGAGCAGAGCTGGATGAGTGCACATCTTCCAGGTATAAACTTGATAAGGATGACAATTTTTTACCGTCTCAACACAATATTTGAAAATAGAGGTCCAAAATTATCCTACATGCAAGATTTCTTGGGCTGTAGCAGCCCAAATAAGTGACCAGTACAAGCTCCACTGTGGCAATCATTCACCACAACCTCAGCTTCTTCGAGGGTTAAGTAGTGTCTAAGGATTGAATCGACCCCGCAACGATATAGAGTGTCACCAATAATCAAATAAATTTTAACTAAGTGACGCAACTTTTGGCGCTCATATTTCGAAAAAGCTAAGGGAAACTTAATAGTCTGTAGATAAACTATGAGATCTCCGTAACAAGGATCCTATGAAGAAATGAGAAAAATATGTTCATCAGGAAATGATTCTTCATAAACAATCTCTTCTTCACAGGGAAACTCAGAAATCAACTCTGCTAATACTAATGACTCCTTAGATTTGGCAGACAAAAATTCAAACTCAAATTCTTGCAAAATAAAAATCCATCGATTGAATTTTCCACCAATCACTCACCTATTGAGAACAAATTGAAATGAATTAACTGCCACCAAAACATGAGTTTTTCAAAGGAGGATGTAATGTTTGAGTCGTTGGACAGTTTGAATGGCTGCCAAAGAAATTTTCTCAATCGGAGAATACCGAAGTTCAGGACCTACCAAGCCTCGACTAAGGTAGTATACAACATGCTCGCAAAGAGCATCATCTTCCTGAACCAGAACCATTCCTATGGTAGATTCTGTTGCAGTGATATACAAGATCAAATCCCTACTATAATCGGTTTGACTCGGTAATGGAGCAGAGATCAATGCTTTTTTCAAAGCATTGAATGAACGTTGGGAAAAGTCGTCCCAAAAAAATGGAATTCCTTTCTTTAACAACCTCATAAATCCCTTTCTAATCTCAGCATAATTCACGATGAATCCTCATAAAAAATTGGATTTTCCTTTTAGATTTTGAAGTTGACGGATCGAAGACGGGGGAGGCAACTGAAGTATTGCCTCAACCTTGAAGGGATCTACCCGAATCCCTTCTGTAGAAAAGATGAATCCCAACAACCGACCAACTGTGATAGCGAAAACACACTTATTAGGGTTCAACCAAATTTTATAATACTGACATCATTCAAAAACTTGATGAAGGTATGAAGGATGATCAATTCTCTTGCGAGAACAAGCAGCTAAATCATCCAAGTATGCTTCGATGATATGTTTGATGTCGTGAAGGCATAGGACATAGCCCACTGAAAGGTAGCTCCAGCATTTTTAAGGTCGAAATGCATCTTCTTGTAAGAAAATTTACCCCAAGGGCAAATAAAAGTAGTCTTATGCTGATCTTCAGGACGTATAGTGATGTAATTATATCTTGAGAAACTGTCCATGAATGATAAAATCTCATTTCCCGCACACTCATCGATGATTTGAACTATAAATGGTGTGGGGTAATCATCTTTAGGACATTCCTTATTCAAATCCCTGAAATCGATGCAAACTCAGATCTTTCCTTGTTTCTTTTCCACAAGAACTGGATTCGAACCCCACTCAGTTAATGGAACGGAGTATATGAAACCCACCTTAAGCATCTTCTCCACCTTGTCTTTGATAGTTGCTGCCTTCCTAGGGTTGACCAGACGAATCTTCTACTAAATAGGCTTAGCATTTTCGTATGCCTTGGTCTCATGTTGGACAATAGATGGATCTATACCAGGCATTTCCTCATAATACCAAGCAAACACATCCTGAAATTCTCGAAAGATATCGGTGTAAGTCTGAATTTCTTCAGGGGAACATTCAACTCCAATGAAGACATTCTCAATAATGTTGGGATATTTGGAGATGTTCACCAGGGTAGTAGTAGAAATGATAGCCATGTTCCCTTCAGCAAATACATGTGTTAGTGATAAAGGGTTCAAAACTGGGTGAACAGGACCAAAATACTGAAGGCTAGAGAAACTTGATTCAACTTCTCACAAATCTGGTAGAAAATAGGACCGATGATGTGAATCATCCCGCGGTCTCTCTACTCCAATCATTGCTTCAAGGATGGCCTCTACATATGGAAGAGTGGTATCAAGGCAATCCTAGGCAGAATAATATATAATATTCCAAGCTAGAGCCACATCTCCATCCAATTCCTCCGGTGAAAGAGAAACTGGCATGGAATCTACAGAGTCAACAATAAATCTATAAGCAATCTCAGCTGCAGACATAGGAAATGTCATTCCACCAACTTGGCCTTTTTCTAATGTGGAGGTAGGATAAGGAAAGCTCCAAGGGTCCGAAATATAATGAGTTTGAAAGAACTCTCTCTGATTAGGACCCCTAGAGGATGAAATAGCATTAATATGAACTGAAGGAGGTGGAAAATCAAAATTACCCATCAAGGATGTATACATTCCAACCCCCAACTTCTCAACAGGTTGCTTGGTATCATTCACCAAGGGAATAGTCGAGTCAGCAGATGCATTCATATCTACAAGAGAATAGTACATCTGATCAATAGTTACAATCCTCCCTTCATGAGGGAAACATAAAATGCGAAACAATGAGGAAGCAATAACATCCATCTCATAGATCCAGTTTTTCCCAACATAAGGTTATAGTCTACATTTTCATCAACTATCTCGACCTCGATATTGACATTTTTACCCCCAACACAGATGGGTAAAGTTGGAACAATGCCATGTGGCCTGTGAGAATGACCATCAAATGCAATTAGAAGAGTAGTAGAAGGGACAACTGAAGGAGATCCAATAGCCTTCCAACATGCAAGAGACATCACACACACGTGGAAGTGCCCTCATCAATAACTTTTCGAAAGATATTAAACTTCCGATATGTAGACTTAATCTGGAAATCCATATGATTAGGAAGTCTCTTTTTGAAAGTCAGCATGTTAAATGTGATCATCAGAGAATTTGGATCTATAGCCCCAATGGCAGTGAGCAATGCACCCCTTTGTGCAGGACACAATTGGAGTACCTCTAACACAGACATGGCACAAGGACTTTGATCCAGATCTTCTACAATTGAGTATTTTTGGATAGCCTTGAAATTAGGATTGATCGTCGTACGCTTTGTAGACTCTTTCATAATCCGAGGTATAGGCTCAACTGTAAGCCTCTCTATATGGAGTGGCTCAGCATTATTAGCAGCACCCTTAGCTTTCAAAGACTCAGATTCACCATAATCATGAGATCTCGTAGTAATATCTGCATGAGCACTCATCATGTATATGTTTGATGGATTTTCCCCTTCTTGGTTGCCCCCAGAGGGAGATCCAGTATTTTCATTCACGTCAACAAGCAATTGCTGCCCTTGGGGAAAGGGGCTTGTCAGTACAACCTGGGAGTGAGAAGAACCCTGCTGAGCTAACAAGTGTTGAGCATCCTGAATTTTAGGGTAGAGGTGCGTAATATGGTCTCTAGTGCACAACTTTCATGGAAACTTAACCTTCTTTTTATTATCCCTCTTACCCTCTCCAACATGATCATTGGATCTATTAGCATTCCCCTTCCCATCCTTGTCTTTTTTCTTATTATTTTGTCCTTTCTTCTTCCCATCGGATTGTTTATTTCATTTGGGGTTAGAATTTTGAACGACATTAATAGCCAAGGGCTGAGAAAGAGTTGACACTGAAGGTGTAGCCTGACCAGAATGAGCAGATTGTATAGAAAACTGTTGCAATTGATTTAACGGGTTAGTCATACTACTATCGATCGTATCGATAAGTTTGTCATAATGAGGACCAGGTTTGATTTTGGCTAAATCTAGATTAGAGTGAGGAGCATCCACCAAGATTTTATTAAGGACTCTAGACTGAGAATAGATCAGTTCTAGCTACTGAGCCCTAAAAATATCATGTTCTTCAGAAAAATACCCCTCAAAGGGATACATCCTTTGATATTTCTGCCTATAGAGATTTTAGAAACCACTCGAGAAGGAACTCATTTGAAATTTGATATTTGATTAGCCTCTTCCTTCTCCTCCATTCTTGAATATGATCAGAAATGTGAGTTGCTTTGTCCTACTAAAAATTGGCCACAAGATCAGTCCGGACATCATAAAGGATAGGAAACTAAAAATGGTTTAAGAACATAGCAGCCAACTCACCAAAAGTAGCAAAAATGCCCCCTGTTAGCTCAATATACCATTTTTTTGCATTTCTAGTTAAGGTTCGCTGAAATAATCTCAACCTAATCGAATCGTCGATAATGGAGTTTGACGAACACCATAAGTGGAAAGTGGTGACATGGTCCGCCAGATATTCACTAGTCTTCCCTTCCAACTTTGGAATGTCTGAGGGTAATTTAGTGGGGACCAGAGGCCAACCCGGACTATACTGAATAGGATCGTTAGTTAATTTCGATAGATCTGGCAAGTTTAAAGTTGCTAGGAATGGTAAGCATGGAGGAGCCTGGGAATTCCATCCCCCATAGGAAGGATTCCCCACATTGTGAAAAGAATAACTTGGATTTGTTGAGGCTCTATGTTGAAAGATGTTGTTCGTAGAAAATGTTGAGCTATAAGAGAAGCCTTGTGACCCAACATTTGGAGAAGGACCCCCTCCCAACATAGGATTACTATAAACAGGGACATTCCCTTCAACCGAGGTATTAAATGAAGAAGAAAACCCTTGGTAAGGGTTCCAATCATTTAGAAATGGATAAAAACCCTGAGAAGCGCCTATTGAAGGGAAAGGAATATTCCCTTGCTGACCAGAGAAAAAATACTCCCAACTCCTAATGATGTAAAATCAGGGTTCCAACCTAAAAAAACATTAGAGCCTTGACCTCTGGAAAAAGGATTGAATCCTTGATTTTGAGGGGTGAAGGGCAGGGATCCAAAGGAAGGGTTCGAATGAGGTATATGTCCACTTCCAAAGGGGAAACCCTGAAATGAAGCTGATGCACTAGCCATGGAAGGTGTTGGGGTCCTGTGTTTTGATAGATTGGCTTACCAAAAGACAAGGCAATATCAGAACCAATCTTTAGAGTTCCAGGATCTAGTCCTCCTATTCTCAGAGAGGGATCTCTCAAATTATTTGTTTGCAGAGGTATATCTTGTTTGCTTTTGAGTATTGATTTTAGACTAGTTATTAAGTGTAGGTGTTTGTTTGTTTTGTTTGTTTGTTTGGTTGGTTGAATTGGCATAGCAGAACATGAAATATCTAAGTAGTATAGATAGAAAGAAGAAATGTCAGATTCATTGGGCAATGGAGTCAAGAAGAGGTTTATGACAAGCTCATCAATGGATATGGGGTATGAAAGGGAAAATCTAACTTGGCCACAAGATCCTTTAGTTTTGTGAATGAGATGGACATTAATGATTTGAAAAGAGAATTTGAATTCTCAACAAAGGGAACTTAAAAACATAACTTGAACAATAAAGAGGTATTTGATAGACTGGGCTAACCATGAATTCTACAAACCACACTTTAAGAAAATAATGATTTCAAGACAACTTTCAAATGGAATCTAAGATTCGGAAGCACATCCTATTTCCTCAAAGATTTTATTTCAAAGAAATTAGAAAACATAAAAGATTCACTGATAATTGCAGTCATAGAAGAGGGAACACCTAACACATCTATTATCACAACTATAAAGACCTTTAAAGCAATTGTTCAAGCAGGGACAAAGGGTATGATCAAAACAGACCTCCTTGGCTAACTATAAACAATGGTACTTCAAAGGGAGACTTCAAAAACAGCTTTCAAGTGGCAACAGACAAGCAGGGAAAACCATAAATCATGCTAGAACCAACTATTTGAACTATTAGAGAAATAAACAAGCATGAGGACTAAAGAGAAAGATTAAAGACTCTAAAATACCTCAGCAGAAGAAAACATAAAATAGTGAAGGATAAACAGGTCTAAGGTGCTTCCAGGATTCATTTCTTAGCCTAAACCTTTCATCCTACTATAGTAAGAATTTATGAAACATAATGAAAACAGGAAAAACAGCAGACAATTCAGAATACATCACCAACAGCCAAGCTCAGGGATCCAATGATAGAGCCTTCTCAAGAACAAGCATGTCACAACATCATCAAGCTTCCAAGGCTTCAATTTCTTCCTCAACTTCAGACAGACTATGTATTATTTCAAAGAGTTCCAATATTACGACTAGCGAACAACCAACCCTTTACAATGTGCTCCTCAAGGAGATTTTATAAGAAAATGAGGAGGTGGAAGAGTTCCTAGGGTTGAAATGTAATTAATTCTATACTAAATGCAACTCCTAGCCTTGAAAACCATGCAAGGCATAAGGCAGGAATGCATTGAATTACTACTCTGTTTCATTTACTATGTTTCTGCCTTTTAGGCTTAGTGGGTAAAAAGATTGACTTTAAGACACTTTCTTATCTTTACAATAACTTTACTGCCAGTTTAAAAAATATTCTTTTGTTTGAAATAACTGTTCAGCTATTTTTGGGTAAATATCTTCTGACTAGGCCATAACTATGCCTTCATTTGATTTATTGAGGCTACAGATGGCACTTTTGGTAGCTGGGGATTCAATTAGCCCCTTTGATGTGGCTCTGAGGTGTCCTTCGACTGATATTTCTCTATTTCATAAACACAGTGATTTATCTTTGGATCTGTGTTTAGGCTTGATTAAGCCATAATCTTCATCTTTGACACTGATACTCTTTTATTAATTAATTCTGACTGTGTTTGTTGTTGCAGGTGCAAAGAGGGTTTATTGGAGTTTTTGCCCGAAAAATCGATGGTCATGACTCATCGATATTCCAAACCATGAAATTTAAACCCCCGATCCCCTTAATTTGCATTCAGGGCTATGAGGATCGTCATCCTTGCCCATAACACTGTAATTTTCCTGCGGGAGGTTTTTATATTTGAACTTCATTAAACCTGCACAAAAACACACAAAAATTATTTAAATCCTGTGTTTTATTGGTTTAAACTACTTTGGAGGGTTTCTGGAGGCAGTTTGGAGCTGTGCGAATGAGAAAATGCAGCGGAAAATCGGAAAAAATCCTGGCAGAGCAGCTAACCACGTCAATGGAGGTTTGGGTGCGAGGATGAACAGAAGTCGTTGGATTAGGAAAATCAACGGTCGAGATGGTCTGATGAAGTAGCTTGGAGAATAGATGGAGGGCAAACGAATTGGGGTCGTGATATAATGAGAGTCGTTCAATCTCAGAGATCAAAGCCTGAGATTTAAAAGTGAAAATGACGTTTGAGGAGGGCAGTGGTATGGCGAAAAATCGGCAGCAGTTTTCGCACGAGCTCTGAGGGGGTAAGTGGTTTTCCCAAAAAAACTCGATTCCATTCATCGCGCGATACGTGGATTTACAAAACCACCCATATCGCGCAATTTTCAAACATTAACCCTTGGGCACAAAAATTACGCGATATCGAGTTTAAGCCATCGGATGAGAGGCAGCAGATCCAACGGCGTGGGTTGAATGCGATCGGCCAAAAGGTGCATGGGTGGAGATGATAGTGGGGTCGAGGATGATGTGTTCTGCCTTGGTGCATAGCAGATCAATGGTGAGATCAGGTTAAGTCCCGATCGTTGGATCTCCACAACGAACGGTCAAGATTTAATAAAGAGGCAGAGATTTGGAATGAAGGACAGCTTGATAAGTGAACAGGCGGGTGTTTTAGTTATCGAGTTAAGTCCCGACCATCCGATATTTTGAATGGACGACTGAGATTCCAAGATGGGGCGGAGAATTTAAAAGGGGAAATGGGAAGGCAGGTGAAACGGATGGAAGGGTGAGTGCCTGAGGGTCATTGATCTGCAGAGATCAATGATCTAGATCTTTTTTTTTAAATCATAACGTCGGGGTGATGAAAATCAAAAGGAAAAGGGGTTCGGAAGAGGTTTTTATGCCTTTAAGCGACCGATTGCGGGGCTAAGGCCACATGAGGTGGTGGGCTAAAGGATATAAGCCCTTAGGGGCATAATGCCTTTGTAATGTAAAAAGATTGTTTTTAGGCCTAAAATAGTGATTTTCAAGCCAAAATGGAGGTTCCGATAGATGAAAGGAGAGGTTTTTAAACCAAAAAGGAGGGAGGTATAAGTTTTAAAGAGGGTTTTGGATGATTTAGAGATTAAAATAAAGGTATTTTGAGGGATTTATGGAAGGTAAAAATGGTTGAAAATGGAATTGTTTATGAGTGAAAGGAAGAGTGAAAATGATGGAAAATGGAGTTTTATAAGCAGTTTTCTCTGGTAAAAAGTAGGTACTTTAGGATTAATAGTGAAACAGCAGTGAATATTAACTCAAAGGGTAAATATTTTCATAAAACTCTAAAATATGATAAGTTTTCAAAGGAACTATCTCTTGATTTTTTTAAAAGACAAGCTTAGCCACCATTGAGTATGACAGAATTTATAGGTGGCTAACAGAAGGCATAGGCATGGAGACAACTGAAGCATTTCAAAAGGAATTCCACTAGAAGGAATTCCAAAAGAAAATGGGCCAGATTGAGAAGCATATGCTTGGGTGCTTCCACTCGAAGATGGAATAGAAGTAGAGCCAAACATAGAAGCACTAGAAGTGATTGTCGAAATGGAAATAGTTCCTCCTCCTTCAACTGAAAGAGGAGTATGAACACTTGCAGTTCTCATACCCAAAGTTGTGTTCCCAGTCTTGGCCATCGAAATAAAGGGATATGATGGAAAAGGACTAGCCGGTCTCTGAGACTCAGGTGCAATGTACAAAAGGACATCAAGAAAACTAGCAGGAAGAGGAGATGAAGGAGTCTCAGGAGGCTGAGGAACTTCTTCAACTTTGACTTCTTCTGCTGGAAATAAGACTCTAGATATGAGTGGAGTACTCCTCTCTACACTAGCACTAGTACCAGGACCACCCACAGAAACAACAAGCCCAAACGGAGGATCACACTTCGTTGCGTCCGAAACCACCAGAAAAAAATCACCCACTGAATTACTCCTACGCATTCTTGAAGAAGGCTGGAAACTCACAGGAGAAAGCCCACAAAGCCTCCTCGATCGACGAGGCGATCGGTCAGCCACTTTATGAGATTAATCTTAGACTCAAAAATATAAGAAGCTAACAAATCTAGAAACAAAGAGCACACTCTAAAAAGTTCCTAAGATACAGTCAATCAAGCAGCCTTCAGGTATTCCTGCTCCGGGTGATTAGGATCGGACACCAAAATACAAGAAAGTGAAATAAGAGGACCTTCTGAAAATATTCTAGGGCAATTACGCCCCATGCCTACTAGCGAAGGTAACAGAAATAGTTACGATGACCTCCTAACAACAACCTTTGCTGGTACAAGTCCCCAAGCTTCGCAATGGCACCCTCCAGAAGTACTAATGAAATTGATGCAACGTCTATCTCAGGTACCACGAGTATTCCCCTCTGCAGTCACCTGTGTGGTCCCTAAGAGAGGCAACTAAGGGCACCAATCCTTATCGGCAGTCGGGTGGAACGATCTTAGGTCAAGATTCATAAAATAGGAGAGGAGGTATCTCTCTTCTCTGCCTTCACTTTTCCTTGCACTAAACTCTCTAGAGGTAGAGCTTTCCCGGTCCACTTAATGGAATCGTATTTCGCTCATTAATAAAATTTCTATGTTTAACAGCTTGAGCGGCCTTGAAGAGTTAACTCTCCACTCACCTATTCCAAGGCCCTACAACCTATCTAGTTGGTGTATTATTAATGACAATAATACAAAAACTTCTAGTTGATTTTAATTATAGAGCTTGATTTTAAATTGGTTGTTACTTAAGTGAAAGGTATATGGAAGTGAAACTGATGGTGTTTATCGATGCAAAAGAAATCAATGAAAAACTACTACATGCAAATGCCATATTTTTCTTTTGATGAAAAGAGATTTCTAAATGGGTTCTACGAAACTAAATAAGCAAATAATTTTCTTTTCTTTTCAGTTGATTACTCTTCACACACTTCGGAAAACTATCAAAAAGACTAAAATTCTTCAGTGCAACTAATGCAAAAACTACCAATGATATACAAATTCTAGGATCGCTAACTAAAGAAGTAAAAAGAGTCTCTATAGAGAAATGGTTCAATCAGTTTTGACAGAAAAGGAAGGCTATTCCCAACAAGAACTTCTATGCATAGAAAATGCCAAAATGTACTTGATGTAAAAGAGAGAGAAATCTAGAAAAAGACTCCTTTCAAAACCAAGAAAACGAACCAAAAACAAGAAACCAACCAAACAACTTCAAAAACGTATGAAAATTGTAAAAATGAAATCAAAGCAAAAGCAACGGAAAACAAGAAATGTTTTTTTCTTTTCACTTATAAGGGAAAGAAAAATATTTCAAGAAGACAAGCACAAAACTACTCAAGAACCATAATCAAGAAGATGAGTCGCAAAGGGGCTTCAAAATGCATAAGCCAACTATGCTACTTTCGTAGTGGGACTCAAACAAGAAAGAAGAAGCAAAAGACCCAAGAAACTGATTCAAAACAGTAGCACGCTCTTCTAGTAAATAAAAACTCAAAAAACCAAGAAAGGTCACTTCAAGATATGTTAAAAGGCTAGTCCCAAGAAGTCAAGAAAACCAAAGAAGTTAAAAGAGGCAAAAACCAAAAGTGAAGCAATGCATAAGGCCAAGATGAGCAAACAAGAAGAGGCTTACTATTCTGAATGGTCATAACAACCAAAAACTCCAGGAAGAGATCTTGGTGCTACAGCTGCAATTGCAATTTCACAAAATAGGAAAATTACCAAATGACTAGGTTTTGACAAGAACAAGAGATAAATGGAAATACAGTCACAATAAACATAGTCTAGACACCTAAAAGGTACCATAGGAGTAGCCAACCATAGACCAAAAAGAGTGACAGAGCTTCAAAACTCAAATTTCCAAATTTTCCTAAGCATACGACGGTTCACTGTATGCAACAGGCGTGTATACACAACTATAACCAAAGAAATTCGCGTATACGTGGGTCCTTTTGGAGAATAGAAAGGGCATACATGACTGTGTATAACCTAAGTAGCGTATATAAACAAAAATAAGGAAAAAAGAAAAATTCAAGCCTGATCAAGAGACCAGGACTTCCATCTGGTTGGGAAAAAGACTTACTAAACTCTAAATGTGATTAACCTATCAGGGAACCTACAAGACAGATAAGAACAACCCAATAGGAATTACACAGATGTAATCCCCAGCGGAGTCGCTAGTTCAATTACGGGCAATGTTACCCTAAGGTCCTTGGTTGGTAAACCTCATAGAGCAAGGGCATGTCATCACAAGAAGGACTCAAATTACCAACTTCTATGCTTTAAACTAGAAAGTGAGGATTGCAGATCTTATGCATTTATCATTCATTTGTAGTAGATCCCATAGTGTTCAAACCCCTTGCAACTCCTTGTGCTCTAGAACCTGCAAATCAGAAAAGAACAAGCACAAAAACCTAGTTGTACAACATATATGTCCTATATGTTAGCAACATGGCATACATAATCTCATAAAGATAATAATAAATAAAATACTCAATATTATTAATCATGTATAAGAAACATATGACACATGAACATCAGGAACAAGATGGCACTTCTTTTATTGATAACATGTGCAAAAAAAAATAGTGGAGAAATCACCTAAGATCTACCACAGCCTTGAGCAAAATCATCCTACGGATTCATCCAACCCTAGCCTCACAAATCTTCTTCCATGAATGGTGCACAGAGGATGTCACATAGAATAAGGGTGATCATCACAAGGAAACAAGGGCTTCCTGAAAATCTAGGAAGTGTAGGAGGCACAGGGGAAAATATTAGACTTGATCAGGGCTATAACATGCTATAATATCTACAATTCTCTCTCTTCCTCGGGCCATTCCCTTGAGGCGTATTTATACTTCCTAAAATTAGTTTTTTCAGTTGGGGAACAATTAGGCCACGGGCTCGGGTAGTTAAGTTACAGGAAAAACCATAAACCCCACCTCAATAATAGGGAAATTTTATATTTTTTAATATTTTAAATAGCATACGCGGGCTCGCTATAAATGGACCCACGTGTACACGCAGAAAAATTTGGGCAGAGTCGCGTATGGATTTTAAAATACTGTTTTTTGAGAAATGTGACCAATTCTGAATGGAAGGGTTGCCCAAGGCCAATGCATAAGTCATCAAGTATATAGTGGTGAAAAATTATGCTATAACACTATTATGAAGCTACCAGAGTAACAAGACTGGAACCGATGAAGTGGGTGGCTGGTATCTAGGATGAAGGGTTGATGAACATGCTATATGTTCTGCACTTTGGGTGAAGCATCATCAATATGATATGTGTGCGCCAATTTTTGGCCTTGGTGAACGATGATTGCTTAAGGTTGGGGAAGAGGATCCCTAATGACGCGATGTTGATAAGGAATATCATAGTGCTTCCTTGTCTCGTCTTAGACCCCACAGAAGCATTTGTGGGAAAGGATGAGGACAAGAAGCTGGCAAACAAGATGAAGCAATATTACGGTCTGACGAAGGGAAGCAGGGATTACTCGATTAACTCCATCACTAATAGATCTGTGTGCTTTTCTGCACAAATTTTGGGAGGCAAAATCATGAGGAAGTGCCACACAGAGGAGGTTTTTGCGTCGTTAATATCCTTGTATGCGGAGTACAGTAAGGGAGTTATCTATAATTGGGAAGGATATCTATCATGCGAGTTCTTAGCTGACTGTCACGAAGCTCAATAAGAGGGAAAGCACTTCCACTACGCATGGCTCTTGCTCTTGATATAATTGATGGCCTGGAAGGAGCCCGAGGAGTTGTAATTCTCCTTTGCGGACCCATATATTTGTGAGGCTGTGTGGCATGCCTCGTTGTGGAATTCAAAAGAACCGACCTGGGTAATGGCGAACAAAATATTTTGGGTTAGGTTCAAGATGAGTCTGCACATAGTGATCAACGGAAAATCCCTGGTTATCACCAAGTATTTTGAAGGAATATAAGCAGATCGCAGACTTCAAAGCAGATTTTCACCATGTACATATACGGGTGAGGAACAACCTTGTTGGGTTCTAGTACAAGTTGTCGTACCTAGTTTCCGAGGAATATGTTGCAGCCATAGTAAACAACTGGTCGAGTAGGGACGAGTGGCGCGAAGATCACTACGCAAAAAGGAAAGAAGAACATCGAGAAGCCACCAAAGACGGTCATATTCACGATCGATACAGAGACTGAACCAGAGGTTGAGCTAGAGACAGAGGTTCTGGAAACAAGAGGGGCCAATACTCAGCGACAACAACCACAAAGTGGAGGTGGGCGGAAGAAAATGAAGTCCAGTCGGTCCACCGGCCCGGAAGTAATGGTCCTCACTAAGGGGGACCTCGATGAGATCGTAGATACTGTTAAGAATGTCACTAAACATTTATGGGTTAAAATTAAAGGCCAATACCGGAAGGTACTGGAGGAGGTCCATAAGGGCCTAAAATATTTGCAAGTGTAGAGGAGCACAGTACAAGAAAGTGTGAGTCAAGCGAGCGGGCTTCAAGCGAATGCGGCTAAAGCGAGCGAGGCCTCAGCAGGTGCAAGCAAAAAAACACCAAAAATGGAAATTGCAATTGATATTTGTGCAGTGCCAATCCCTGCGAGCACACTCTGTTTTGATATTGCAGAGCAGATGAAGCAGGCGGTGCATTGGTAGAACACAAGCCTTAATCTTGTTGTGTTGCCTCTATAGGCATTGAACGATTTCCATCACAACATTACTGAAGAATTGAAGATCAGAGAGTAATGTGCCCTAGTGGTGATACAAGATGTTAATCAGGCAATAAAAACGATGGCCGAGGAGAAACAACTGGCCATATAGGAACTTGATGCAGAGACTGTGAAATGATAGAATTTGGAGGAAGTCATCTCCAAGGCTTGCCGCGACCTACCTCAGCTCAAGATTCAGGTTTCAGCCACCCTAGAGGAAAAAGTGGCACAACTTTCCATGGAAGTAAAGGACTCTAAGGATGAAGTCGACACAGTGCGACTTGAAATGAAAATGAAGATAGCCGAGTTGTAGATGCAGTTGTAGCCCTCCACTCCACCATAGGTCCAGGAGTAGCGTACAACTGAGATCAAGGTTTCCCATGGTAAGATTGAGTCAATTGTACATGAATGCCTTAAATTTTTTGAAGACATTATGGATGTCTGGACCTCACTACAGGAGGACCCCCATGTGCAAATGATCAAGAAGGTAATATGAGAAAAGTTAGAACAGATGGACCAGATTAAGGTCACAGCAAAGACATTTGCACCAATCCAGCAGTATACTTGCCTCCAAGAAGGTAAATTTTTGTAGGGACAAATTGATGAGCTGCACTAAAAAGAACAACTTGTTACTTCCAGAATGGAGCTAGGGGAATCCGATGCCATTTAGCTCTCACAGAATATAGATAAGCAGCTAAAGGGGTTGTACACAACATAGAAGGACATTGCAGCCAAGATTACAGGGCCAACTACTGAGACGTTGTTGAGCGAAGTCCGAGAGGTAGAATGACAATGCGCCAAAGTAGTTCCACCTCTGAAGTATTCTTGAGCGGTATCAAAGCAAATATCAAGGGCACATCAACATAGTGAATCAGGATGAGCCACAATTTTGTGTTGGGGGCCTGTTGGACATAGTACCCCTCAATGAAAGATTTTAAGAAAGACTCCGCAAATCGAGGAGAGAAGCACGCAACGTGGAGTTAAGTTAGAGTCTTAGGGGCTTTGGGGTGGGTCAAAACCCCTTATTTTGTAAAAGAATGAGAATATTTTGTATACGTTGAGCTTCGCCCATGGTTTTTGGACCATGGTACTGTAAATATAAAGACTATATAAGGATTCTAGGATACTCTTAAAAGAGTGAATGGAATGCTTGATATGTGATGCACTTGGATGTAAGATTGGTTTGAGTCTGTGTTATGTGGGTTGGGTTAGAGAAAAGGCTCTGGCAGCTGAGTGCGCGGATACCTTAGGAAGTCTGCAGCTGAGTGCGCAAACCCCTACAGTTGAGTGCACAGGGTGGAATTGGTTGTATTGGGAAGATCTGAGCATTAATGAAATACTTTTGAAGGCAGATCTCTGTTTTGAGTTTATGTGTTTTCTTTACTTGCATCTTATGTTACATACGTTTTTTTACTTATAATTTCATCGCGAAGTCTTTTTTATGGTTATTTATGTTCTTTTATGCTTATTGAAGTAAGATCGTGCAGTCTACTAGTTAGTTCAACCGAAGTGTTGAATTGTGACTCTATAATTAGTAGATTTGTTCTGCGAAGCTCTATCAAGTACTAAAGTGAAGAGAAGCCCTAAAGCCACACTCCATTGTCCCTCTGGATGTATAAACCTAGTTCTAGCATCCCCCTATATTTCCTTGGGTGAGACTTCAGTCTACGCAGCAGATCATGGCCGAAATGGCCAATAATAGTGGGTTTTTTTGGTTCGCGCATCCATATCTGAACCTGGGTCTAGGCCCCATCAAGCCAACATGGGTGAAGTGCTAGCTTCACAGTTCAAGCTTGATTTTACTCTCATTGCATGCATGGACAACATTGTAATGGGATGCATGTGGTGTCTAGACAACGGTGCCTCGTTCCATATGATGGGCAATAAAGATCTCTTCAGTGACTTGGAGGAGAAAGACCTCTAGCAGAACATATAGTTTGGAGATGAAGGGAGGTATAGTGCATCTGACATAATTACAGTTACCTTTTAGAGGGATTTTGGCTCCCCACTCATACTAACGAATATTTTTTATGTTCCATGACTAAGGAATAATATTTTTTCCATAGCAGTATTGGAAGACCATGGTTATGATGTCATATTTAGAAAATTAAAGGTGTTCCTTAGACACATCGCCACGGGATGGGTGAAACAGATCCATGTAAGAGTCAAGAACCTGTATGATCTCAAGTTCGAGGATGCATGCAAAGCTTTGAGGAGAAAAACAGATGTTAGTGACTTGGTGATTGAGAGGGATCCTATCAACATGCCGCCTCAAAAGTAGTCTCAGAAGGTTGTGGAGTAGCCACAATTGGCGAAGCAGAGAGGAGACCAAGTGGAAACGTCCAATCAAACAGAGCCTTCCACGAGGGGGAAATTTCAAGCCAGATGGGCAGAAAGAGCACATGCAACCATACCTCCAAGTGAGAGTTGGGGCGATGTGCAAACATAATCCCAAGAGAAGAAATTTGGGTAGGATCCATTGAGATGGTGTGTCTAATGGATCGAACCTGGCTATGAGGAGCCCACAATACATAGTAGCAGGAAGGATCAGTTAGATTGATGCAGTCATATGTCAGGAAGATAGAAATCAGAGTGACATATGTCATATATTGGAGCGCATATAGGAATTGGTAGCAATGCAGAGAGCACAGATGCAGATTCAGCAGCAGCCCAGAGATTTCAGTAGATAGTGTAGTAACTAGTAGCCATCATAGACTCTAATGACAGATGGATTATACCGATTCAAATTTTTTTGGAGGATATTCAGTTTCAGGAATTTCAACAAGAACAACACTAGAGAGAAGTGTTGCATGCAGAACATTCCAAATGCACCAGATCGGGATAGATTGAATTCCTTTCTTGTTGAGAGGGAGTGTTGAAATTTTCAACAAGAAACAGCGAAATTAGCAACCAGATTAAATCCAGAAAATGGCACCCAGAAATGGCTACCATATGAGGCTTATAATTTAATTTTCCCTTGATTAAATTGAAAGAAAATTTGTAATTCATCTCATGAAAACTTGTATTAGTTAACTGAGTCCAGAATACTAAGTTAGCTTAGGAAATTCGAGTTAGAGATCTAATAGGATTCATGCAAAGGGATCTCCTACTTTTTAAGACCCTTGGTTGATTTATTTGTGAGTTGTAATTAGTTAACTCAATTAGTTGAGTTAAAAATCAGTTTAACTAGGTCTAACTAAGAGATGAGATAGTGAGAGGTCCATCGAATTAAATTAGATTAATTCACATGCAGTGATCAACCAATTAACTAATAATTCACTATAAATAGTTGTTTCTTGTCATTTCTAAGGAAGGCATAGTTGAGTTTGAGGTTAAAGGGAAGATAAATATCAGTTGTATTATTAGAAAACTGTACAGCTCATGCATAAGGTCATCGGGAAGTCCTTGAATGATTGCTCAATCATTAATTGGTACTTTCCTAATTAATAGGGGCTCATTTAGCTCGAGAATTCGTAAGAAATGCAAACTAGGAAGAGGCAAGCAAAAGGTTAACTATTTGATCTACTTTGCTTAGATTGAAAGCCAGTTTCAAGCAGGATCAAAGTGAGACAGACAACCGATTGTAGGAAGTTTCTCAATGTGAGGAATAAAAATGTATTATTACATGATCTTGGCCATATGAAATATATGGATAGAGGGGTTTTGAGAAGTTTTTTTCCCCTGATACATCTTGTGTTGTGCGATTGATAATTTCTTTCTCTTGCTTATATGTGATTGTGCAATCATATTTTGTTTCCCCAAATTGTAGGAAGGATTTTGTATCTTGTTTTAGTACATTATAAGATCATATTGAATCTCGTGGGTATATTTTTCTACAACAAGAATGCGAACCCCACCCCTGGATTCACATACTGCTACTTCACAGACATATATATGTGGTTAGTGTCATCACAAATATAATATGTTCCATACACTTGAATTTTTTCAAGGGAACCATTTAACTCGAACTCTCGTAACACACTCTCTATATATATATGTTCAATCCCACCATTAATGTGAGTATATTGATAATAAATTTGACTTGAATACACTTTATTCGATTCTATAATATATTCTCATATTAATTTTGGACAATTAATAACTTATTATGTGTCTAGCTCATACATTTATGTATATTTTTGTATGACACATTGAATTTTATATGTCACGATTCAAATAGAGTATAGATTCTATATTAAATGTGGTTAACCATAATAATTGTTATTATGTATTGTAGCTTATGCCTTGCACACTTGGTATGGTAGCAATGCTTTTTCCTTAGTGCATTGATGGGCATGGAAAGTTCCAATAAACACATTTATAAACCCTATCATAATCATGAAAGTAAAAATTACATGGTTGATATTGTTACAAACCCAATATTCTATACAAACCAAAACTTCCATGTCCAAGAAAATGTCCCACTGGTTGGCACTCTCCCTCTCAGCTTGAGCAATATTTGCTCAGATTGCAGGGAGATTGAGCTCCCAGAACCATACTATCAAACCTTCCTCTCCAATATGAGCTCTTGTATTCCCTAATCTCCATGCTTCTGATAAGAGGCAACCCCATGGTGAAAAAAATCTTGTTATTATAGCATGACTACAACATGAGGAGATAATTCATTCCCAACTAGGAGGAAATATTCTACAAGAGTGAGACAAAGCAGATAAGAGAGAGAGAAGTTAATTAAATAATAAAGGCCCAAAGTGTGGCCCATCATAATAAGGGAGGCCAGAGAGAGTACCCAAAGAATCCCAACCCCCTAAACACCGGAAAATACTGAGGAATAGAACCAAAGAACCCAACGGAAAAAAAAAAACTAGAGGACCCAACATAAGTGATAACAGAAAATAAACCAAGGAAGAGGATAACTTGAATTCCAAAAAGGGAAGGAAAGGTGGAAAAATTGAGAGGAAGGAAGGAAATATAGAGGAAAGGAAGGCATGTAGCTCCGCTATAGATAAGCTTCCAACCAATAAAATTTTTTTGTTGGAATTTCTAGAGAGTTTCCTTGGACATAGACATTGACTACTACCACAAGTTATGGATGGAAAATGATAGAGTGACAAAGAAAAAAATTACAATAAGTTGGAAGCACCATCCTAGATCCTTAAGGAGAGGGATTGGATAAGTAGAGAGAAAGGTTGGAAATAATTTTTTTGACCCTCATCAGAATAACAAATTGTGTTCAGAATAACCAAATACAATATCTTTGTTCCAGACAAGAAATTGGTAATGTTTCCCCATTCCCAGAGTTGAAATTATAACTTTGATTTTCATGTCATGTGATGAACATAAGTAATTATAAGTAATGGTTTCCATATTGATTTTATTTTAGTTACATCCATTTAACCAACAATTAATATTTTGATTAATGGTTGCAGCAAAGGACTAGTCACACGAGGTGGCTAGGGTTGCATCGCAGATGGGAATATTCATGATATACAATGGAGAACTACAAAAGCTTGTTAACGTAGATGAAATAATTCATGAATTAGGTACTAGACAATGGAGTGGGGATTTCCCTTGTGTTGCTCATAGATTCCATAAAAGAGCCTTTATGGGGGCATGCTACCACACCCCCTGGCCATGTATCTAGGTGATATGGTGACAATCCACCCCTCACCCTTTGTATGTTCAAGCACCAATTCAGGGATTTTAGGTTTGTTTGAATCATATTCCAAAACTCCTGTTTGAGAGGATAATTAGAAAGAATATGAAATGGGGAGGATATCTTGCAAGTCTCTTTAGAATGGTCTTGATAAGCAAGTTTGTTTGCAAGCTTGTTACTAGATATTTTGATTGTGATTATACATAGAAAAATGGATGAAGGAGAAGATTTAAGAGACTTTAATGAGCATATGTTTGAGCCTCAAAATTCATGAGACTTTGTTGATTGGAGTGTTATTTAGAAGTTTATACATCATTTGGATATCCAGTTGAGAGTCACCTCCACAAAGAGTTTTGAGAAGCCTTAGGACTGGGATATAGAAAGGCCTTCTGTTAGGGTTGTCAATTCTATGGTGTTGTTTATTTTGAGGCCTACAGAAGGAAAATAAATATATATGGGAGAACCAAGGTTATCCCTGAATGCACCTCCATAACCTTCAAGACGTGGGTTTCCTTTGGAGACCCCATCAAAGTTTAGATTTAGGAAAGAGAGAGGTGGTGGAGGCAAAGTTGAGGGGACAATTGGGGGACCATTACAAATGAGAGGGAGAGGTGAGGAAATAGGAGATAAATGAAAGTAGCTAAAGAATTGGTCTTCCTCCCTTGTTTCTTTCAAGTATTAGGTGGTCCAAGGTTCCATAATATGTTTTTGTACCAAATATTAGAGGGATTTGTGATGAAGCGAGAAGCTTTTAAAGATCCCCCAATTGTACTATTTCTAGATGACCCGAAAAAGGAATCCTAAAATAAGGATCCAAATTCTATTGAGAATAGGATTAGATAAAGCATGGGTTCACCATTTTTCAATGGTGTTGGGTATGCTAAGTGGATCTCGATCAAGACAGTTGACTCATAGTATTTCATGGTAATCCATAGGTTGTTTTAATAAGTGCATCCATTTAAAATATGTTCTAGAATTTTAGAAGCAAAGAGAGCAATGAGAAGGACCCATATGATCATGTTTCTGGATATTGTTTGAAGTCAAAGTTTTATTTTGAACTAGAAGCTACAAAAATAATGATTTTTTTGGCCATATATATATATTCCCCATATGTTGTTCTAGATGGATAACTTTATTAGTTCTCTAAATCCTACTTCTAGATTGCAGGCCTCACTAATGGAAGAGGATCCACTTGGAATATATCCTTAGAAGAGCTTGTATGGAGGTGGATGATTGGAATTAATGAGTCTGCTTGAGGTTTTTCTAGAATTTGGTCCATCATTTTTCACAAGGCTTGGGAGACCATTCCCTTGGAGGAATCCATTGTTACCATGGGTGATTTTGGTTAGGGATACTCCAACAATATTTAATCTTTATTACTCCTTGGGGGGTCATTTGTAGTCGAAAAGGTCAATTAGATCATCTTGATCTTGCAGTTTTGGGAGATGTTTGCATGAGTCTTCATAGAACATGGCCATTTCCATTCTCTAATTTCCAAGCAACAATGTTGTTGGATCAGTTGCATCCTTTTCATGGCTAGAACCCAAATACAAGATCCAGCGTAGGAGCACGTCATTTTGAAGAGTTGCTAAATAGGGGTGTGGTTGGCATACTTCCTGAGCCATATGTGTTTCCATAGGTATGAACCTCCTTGAAGCGATCTACACCATATTTTCCTATAACTTTTGCAAGGGTTAAGAGACTTCTCAAACCTATCCCCCCTTTTAGTTTTGGTGGGTCAAGTTTGTCCCAGGTGACTAAGGACCATTTTCTTTCTACAGAAAGAGAGGAATAACCTGTTCAGAGTCTTTTAGTAACCCAATGTTTCAGACTTCATAAGTGAGTCTATCATCAGGGGTAAACGCCAAATGATCTTTGGGAAGATTGAGAGAATTAGGGCAAGTAAATAAAAATATATATAGTGATTAGTAAGAGATTTAAAGGTCGGTTGGAAGAAATACAAAAATTTTTAATTTAAAATATTTAAATAAATAATGAGGGGATTGTTGAAGTAAAAAAAAATAAATTGATTGTTATAAAACATTATATTATACCTAATATTTTCAACCAATAGGAAAAATTAATAAGAGAATTCTAATTTATTATATTTTGAATTATTTATTTTATTATTTCTTTATTTATTAAGATAAGAGAATTAAGATCAAGAGATGTAAGGTTTATTAAGGGTCTCCAAGTATTGCTGATGATAAGGCCATCGTCACGATTTATATTATTTTTTCTTTTTTCGATTTATATGGCCTCTTTGATTTTTCTTTTTAGGTAGTGATCTTCTTTGGAGATCAGTTTGACATCTTCCATTCGGATATAGTGAGAGGATGAGAAAGCATGTTTTGCCAAAGCTAATTTTGAAGTTTTGTTTCTAGATATGTCAGCAGCATGTTCTTTAAGTCTGATGTTGAGGGATCTGCTAGTTTCTCAAATGTATTCTTTTCCACAAGGACGCAATATAATGTAAACTCATTTTTGCAACCTAGGGTTTATAGGGTCCTTAGCGGAGTCTACAATATTTCTAATCGTATTAGGGGGAGTGAAATAAATCTTAATGTTGTGTTTGTTAAGGATTCTGGAAATTTTATCAATTGTTCCTTTTATGTAAGGTAAAGAGATTTTAGGAATGTCGAAAGTTTTCTTTACTTTATTTTTATTAAGGGTTTGGTGAATATTTTTTTTGATGTTGTTTTTATTATATCCATTAAATTGAAAGACTTGGCGAAGGTGCTTTAACTCATGTTCTAGGTGGTGAGAGTCAGAAATTCTGGAAGCCCTAGGAGTTAGGGTTTTAAAGATGCCATATTTTTTCTTGGGATGGTGATGTGAGTTAGCGTGAAGGTATATTTCACTGTGAGTTTTCTTTCTGTAAACTTTGGTACTAAGTTTTCCATCTTTTTTGGTTAAAAGAATATCTAGGAAAGGTAATTGATTATCTTTTTCAATTTCAATGGTAAATTTACTGTGACTAGAGAGAGTGTTAATGTGAGTTAAAAAATCATTTAGTTTTGATTTACCATGAGTCCATTTTGCGAAAATATCATCTACATATCTTTTCTATTCTTCTGGGGTGAATGGAAAGGATTTGAGGACTTTTTGTTCAAAATGCTCCATGTATATGTTAGCAATTATAGGAGATAGAGGAGAGCCCATGGCTACTCCATGAGTTTGTTCATAAATTATTCCTTTGAAACTGAAGAAAGAATATTTTAAGCACAATTTGAGGAGATCTACATTCTCGCTATCAGTGATATATTTCATAACATCGATAGCCTCATCTATAGGTATCATGGTGTACAGGGAGACAATGTTGAAACTTACCATGAGATCTTCGTCTTTCGTATCAAGGTTTTTGGTCCAATTAATGAAAGATGCAGAGTCTTTGATAAATGACGAAGTGTTTCCTACAAGGGGGTGTTATTTCTTGGCAAGGTATTGAGAAAGGAGGTAGGTGGGTGAGTCTATGGTATTTACTATAGGTCTTAATGGGATGCCATCTTTATAAAATTTGGGTGCTCCATATATTCTAGGTGTGATAGAACTAGCAAGGATGAATCTATTTTTTAAGTTGGAGTGAAGGGATGAATTTTTTATCATCTTGGTCACTTCTTTATTAATTTTAGCACTGGGGTATTTATTTAAGATTTTATAGCAACCACTATTATTTAGGTGATCTTCCGTTTTTCTATCATATTCTGATCTGTCCATTATTATGATAGTCTTTCCCTTATTTGCTTTTAAAATAATTATATTTTTATTCTTTTCTAGATTAGTTATTACAATTTTTTCTTCCTTGGATATGTTACTTTTAGGCGGTTTGGCATCTTTAAGAATTCTTGCTATGTCTTGTCTTATTTCCTCAGCTTTGATTAGGTTAAAATATTTTATGGCAATCTCTATATTACTTATTATGTTATCGAAGGGGATTTTATTGGGATTAATGGCGAAGTTTAAACCTTTATGAAAAAGGGAAATGGAGGCTTGGTCTAGGTTGGCGAAAGAAAGGTTTATGACAGAGGGTTTGTTGAATCCCTAATAGTTCGGGTTGGCCACAACGTGATTCAGGGATGGGCGAGCGAGAGTATGGAAGATATATAAAAACTAGGACTTCCCGGGAGGTCACCCATCCCAATACTATTCTATCCCAATTGCGCTTAACTGTGGGGTTTTAATGGGATCTGGTGCATTAACGCTAGTATGATCGTACCCCGTAGAAAGGAGTGTTGAATCTGGAAGGTATCGCTAAGGATAGAGGTTGGGGCTATAAGGGCATATAAAGGATAGACATGGAGGTATTGAAGCATTGATTTGGTGAGAACAAGATGCATTACTTTGTTAAGAGAGTGGAAGGTCAAACTAGCAAGCTTGTTACTAATATTGGTGATGAGATCCTCCAATAAGCTGAGTTTGAGTAAGTTGTGGGCTAAAGGAGCTCCCAAATATTTTGAGGGAATTTTTATAATCTAAAATTAGAGGATTCTTGCTATATGTCTCTAGATAGACAGAGGGGTATTAAAGAAGAATACTTTATATTTTTCTTTGTTGATTTCCATACATGAAGCTTAGGAGAAGTCCTCTAGAGTTTGCAAGAATCCTTTTTCCTCTTGCATATTTAGAATTCCCATGGCCATGGTATCATCAACGAAATATTGGTGGGTTAGTACTATATCTTCTCCAAAAAGGGGCAAGCCTTTGATCTTCTTAGCCACTGGCACTTTAAGGTCTCTCCCTAATCCTTTTGTTGCAAGGATGAATACAAAAAATGAAATTGGATCACATTGTTGAATGACCCAAGAGACCTTTAAAGGGTTAGTATGGGAATTGTTTAACATGATAGATAAGAAAGTTGAAGAGAGGGGACTTTTGATCGATTGGACCCACTCTTGATCAAATCCAAAGGTGAGTTAGGCTTTGAATAGATAATTCTAGTTAAGCTTGTCAAAGCCTTCAAGAGGTCTAGTTTAAATAGCATGTCTGGTTTTTTGGAGGCCTTTATGGAATGAATAGTTTCATGAGCAATCCTAATTCCATCACACCTATGAGAACATGGTTTAACACAACCCCCCACAGCCCCCTCCAACAACTCAAGGTGTTAAAACATAAACAATAGGAAACACTTCCACCCCTAGAGGGAACACCATATCATTAACTATATTGTATCATCATTCTCGTTCTTAAAACTTTGTCATTAAATAACTAGTTTGAGCAATGATGCTTCCTATAAAACCCCCATTTTTACCATATATCATAACTAATTTTTCAACTAATAATTAAAGCATTGAATAACATATCATTATTCTTTCTTAATCTATTACTTAACCTAGCACTTTAAGTTGGAGTATCTTACCAAAACATAGTCATATATAACCATTTAGCTATAATTAAAAAATATTTATTAATATTTAAATAAATAAGTGCACTTATTATACATGTTGTGCTTACTATAACACATTCAATTTTTTCTCATTATTTGTGTTTTGATAAAAAAAAATTACAACTTCTTAGGATTTAACATGTTTTTTTTTTTTTTTTTAATAATTTGAATGATTAACTTCTTATTCTATAATGATTTCAAGTGGGTACTGTAATCTACTATCAAATCAAAACTGGCTTAATAGCTAGCTATGTTTCAAAATATTTATGAAGCACATGGATATGAATGGGAATTTTGAAAATTGCAAGTTTTTTTGAATGCACGAACGATCTTATCCTCTCCTGCCCTTCCTCCGAACTGATCGGTACAATGTACAAACCGAAGAGCACAAACAAAAAGCTATTTTAATAGTTTTCTCATATCGGATGATGTGATATTTTCCATCGCTCCTTTTGATGATGTACAACACAACAGTGGAGCTTATCAAAGATGAATAAACCAACATGCATGTAGAAAGCCTCAAATACATACCTTCAATGCAATGGACTCAGATAGCATAACAATGCTTTGGGTGGAAAGAGTACGTTGACATTGGCATCTGATAGACAAAAGGACATATTTCATTTTGAAGTCTCCACCAGCTTAAGGTTACCTTGTCATCCTGATATTCTAATATAATTCACAATTTCTAAATTTGAAATTTGTCAAAGTTAATATTTGTACTCGCGTGACATATTTTTTAATAAATTACATTTATAAATATTATAAGCAACCAATCACAATTATAAATATATTTATAGATTAGAAACTTTTATTTTTTAAACTTTTATTTATATGTGGTATTAAGTGTATTTATGTTAATACATAAATTAGAAATCTCTATGTATTTAAAAAAAAAAAAAATTTATAAAAATTGACTTAGATATTGCTTTTAGATCATATAATTTATATAACTCTACAAATAAAATCTCTTAAAATTATGCATGTACTAATGACTAGTAAGTGGTGTTTCCAATACAAACCATCTTTATTCTATGTCATGTCGATTCACATAATAATTGTGAATTAGGCATTACATATTCAATAATTTGGTGAACTACATTTTACTATTCATTTACTTTGTTTTATGTCTGACATTTTTAGAACATATATAAAATATCACTTGGGATAATTATTACTGAGAGTGAAAATTAGGTATACTAATAAGAGCATTAGTAACAAGGTAATCATATCTAAGTAAGGGTAGTAGTAGAATACCATATACATGAATATTTGCTTAGTGTCATAACCATGTCTAATGCCAAGAATAAGTATATGTAGTATATCTAATATAAATACTCAAATTCACATATTATCCTAATAATACTCATATCATTCAAATTATTAGAAATTGGTTATCATTATGGAGACAAATTTTTGCTTTAATTTAACTAACACTTATTTACTATATACCTTGCATCAATAATTTGTCCACATTATCAATCAAATCAAACTAATATCCATATACCTTACATTTTTTTATTAACTTCTACATATTTAAATAAATCTTTTACCTATCATCATCCATACCATAAATCATAAAACTCATATATTAATTTTAAAACAAGTTCACATATCATTATAGTGTTGTTCTATAGGTTTAAATAAATTCAACAAATAGTAAAGAATAATATAACGAATAAAACCTAAAACCTAATGCTTTTTAATTATTTTAATATTTAAAATATAACAATCAATAAATATAAATAATAGGGTGATATAATTTTAGATAATATCATAATGTTATTTAAATTATATTTATTAATATATAAATGGATTCAACATCATAAAAATTTTTGTAAAACATTTGAATTGTATAAATTAACTAATTTAAATATAAAATTCCAATTAATCTCATTATATTTTGAACAAAATTAAAGAAAAAAATAATCATCAACGTGAAGTTTATATGGGGGCCAATGTTTCTTGGAGAGCCAAAATTCTTATAATTTCTTAAGTAAGGAGTAACTCTCATCAACTTCTTTGTGAAACAAGGGGCTTGCGTGGAAAAGGCCAAAAGAAGTATGGGAAGAAAGAGTATGTATTTCAAAGCCAAAAGAAGTGTGGGAGGAAAGAATATGTATTTTTTTTTCTCTTTGGGAAAAGTGGAAACATAAAACAATTTCATTTTAGAATGGGAGCCCTTCAAAGACAACAGGGTATAGCACCTAGCTCTTGGGATAATCTATTCAACTAGGGGTTCTCATTTGTGGAGAAATTGGGAGCTTTTATTGTGATACTTCACATAAAAATGGAACTAGAAATTGAGAGCTTTTATTGTGAAACTTCACATAAAAATTGTTGAATACAAGAGTCAGATAGAGAAACAATTTGTCCCATAAGTCATCTTTAGCCTCATGGACTTTAAAACAATTCCTTCTTCTAAAGCAATCAATCTAAATTAAAGAAATAAAATTTATTGTATTATTTAAAGACAAATTATAACCTATAATATTTTATTATTTCAATTATTAATATATAAAACATTTTAAGTAATATATAATTAATATCATTAAAATTAATAAATAAATTAACTAATAAATACTATTAATTATATGAAATATTACTCTACCTTTTCAAATCTTATATATTTAAAAAAAAATAAAATATTTAAACACAAAATTCTCGCGTCCGTCATAAAACTTCCACCGAAATTTTTAAAAACCGAAATTAAATTTCCGTTATAAACTTATTCCAATACTGCTTTTGTTGTCTTTCAAATGATTCCATTCCGTCCTGATGAAGAATTGCATCACTTCTTGCCGTACAAATGCCGTTACAGAACTTGCAATAAAATTCCAAAAACACGAATTAAATTGATTCCATGATAAACATTCTTCAATATTGTCCTTTCCTATTTTGGCTGCTTTCAAATTATTCCTTTCCATTCTGACGCCACTTCTTGCACTACAAATGGCGAGCAAATATACATGCACACTCTATCAGGCGTTAGGACACCTGGAAACAGTTGCAGCGTCTATTACACAGAGTCCAAGAAAGTTAAAGTTCATGAAACCTCCCTAGGAAGCTCTGGGCAAACCCACAAACCCCACAATGAATCGAATGTAATACTTTGCGTGCTGGACAAATCATAATTTCAGTCGTAAAATAAATTAGGGACAACTATCAGAAATGTAACAGATTGTAACAGATGGCATTAATGAAATAAAATTTTATTGGACCCATTGAATATCAATTAATCAGTGCCCTACTCCAAGCTCTTTCAAGCAGAAGAAGCTCATTCAGGCAAAACAAATGCAGTGACTGTGGATGCATCATGGATTTGAGTTCTTTGCTGACATCTCTGATCACTTCATTTCTCATCTTCTTGGTGCTGGTTTTGGTTTTCTCATGGCTCTCTATGAAGCCTGGGAACCGGGTTATCTATTTTCCCAATAGAATTCTCAAGGGATTGGACACGCCGACTGAATCTCGCAATCCTTTCGCCTGGATTGTGGAAGCCTGGCAGGCTACTGAAGATAAAATCATCTCTATGGCTGGTCTGGATGCAGCTGTTTATCTCACATTCATCAAAACTGGTACACCAATCTATTCCGCAATATATTTCAGGGTTTGTGATTGTTATTGAACATTTAAGTAATTTATATTACTAAATAGACGCTACGGTAGATTAGAAAACCATTATCATCTATAAATGAAGAGCACCCTTGAATTCCCTTTCTAATTTCTTAGGATTCTCCTGCTGGTTTCTAAGAATTGCTCTCCTTGCATTCTTTTAAAACGGTAATTCTATTTGTGTTATAGATTTGTGCCTTACTGTATATAGCTAGAAAACAGTGGAACTTAAGAATGAAGGAGACTCCAATAACCATAACCATTAGAGCAGTTAATTCAGAGCTTAGACTTATGGGGACTAAGGTTTTTGTTGATGGCTTGTTCCACAACAGCATTGACGATCATGGTATTATCTGCCGGAGCTTGCTTACCTCTTCTTCTTCCTCTGAGTATAACCGATACTAATTATAGACTATCGTGGGAGAAGGCAAACAACAAATCTGCTGCCAGTTATGATGAACTTGACAAGCTTGCCATGGGCAATATTCAGGTTCCAGGCAATCCCTTTCTCTTTGATGTTGTTTTGACTTCCAATTTTGTAATCCCAATTACTAAGGCCTGGCTAAAATATGTGTCTTGCAGAAAGGGAGCAGGCGATTATGGGGATTTGCCATTGCAGCGTACTGGGTATCCTTTCTGACATATTATGTTCTGTGGAAAACCTATAAGCATGTTCTTCAACTTAGAGTACGTCAGGAAGCTTCGCAGGAGTCTAAACCAGAACAATTTGCAGTCCTCGTTCGAGATATTCCTCCTGTACCATCTGGGAAAACACGCAAAGAACAAGTGGACTCTTTCTTCAGGAGGTTGTACCCGGAAACTTATGAAGGATCTGTGATTGTCACTGACATAGCAAAGGTATTTGACATTTCAGATAATCTTATCCTTCTGATTGATGTTCCTGCTAACAGTTTTTAGAGCGGCTAGAAATTCTTTTCCTACTTGGCAAGAATATGTGTTGTGTATGATTGAATGGAGTAGACCTCTCAGGAGACCATGGGAACTGATTGAAGAATTAGGATAGAGCCATTTAACCATAACCTTGAATCTATAAGTATAAACTTCCAACCTTTTCTAAAATTTGACTTAGTTTAGGCTGTTTAGCACACATTTAGCACAGCAACTAACTTCTCTAGGTGCAATTCAATTTGCTCAGAACTTTTTAGTAGCTCAGCTAGGTTTTGGATATATTGATCATATTAAAGTTCAAATCAGCCAGCTAAACTCTGGACTTAAGTTATGTAGTTATATCCTGGCCAAAACTCAATGACTCATTTTTTATTACAGTTTAGTTTCGGCTTTCTACAAATTTCATCATCATCATGGATGATGACTCTGGCATGTTTGGTCTATGGATATGACCACCATTCAAAGATGAGGAGTGCTGTATTCCCTGCGACAAAAATCTTGGTTGATGAGTTCCTCAAAAGGATGTCTCATCACCAATCCATCTTCCATTTGAACTTTTTCCCTAATGCCTTGCCTTGCCTTATTGGTGGCTTAAATGAAAGTCTTATGTGCTCAATGGTTCACTGTTCAATCAAACACTTAGAGATGGATGGAATTTTGGGATTTTCTTTTAATTTGATTTTTTTATTGTCTTGAACAGGCTGATAAGGTGTGGACAGAACTAGAAGGCCACAGAAAGAAACTAGCTCGCGCTGAAACTATATTTGAAAAGTCTAAGACAGTAAACAAACCAGAGGGGACACAGCCATTGCACAGAACAGGAACTTTGGGATTGGTGGGCACAAAGGTTGACTCTATAGATTTCTACAATGAGAAAATTAAGGAGCTGGAAAAGAAACTGAATACACTCAAAATGAAGGATGTTGCAGCAGCCTTCATAATTTTTAACTGTAGGACTGCTGCAGCAGCTGCAGCACAGGTTGTGCACTCACAAATTGCAAATACATGGGCTGCAATGCCTGCTTTTGAGCCTCGCCAAGTAGTGTGGGAAAACCTTGCCATCCCCTTCTACGAGAGGATGATTCGACAGATCGTTGTATACGTTATTGTGTTTCTAACTGTTGTCTTCTACATGATTCCCATCACCTTTATATCTGCATTTACTACCATTGATAAGCTGAAAAGGATTTTTCCGTTTCTGAAATCTATTGTGGGTAAAAAAGCAATTGCAGGCATCGTTGAAGCTTACTTGCCTCAGCTTGCTCTGATTCTCTTTTTGTATTTCTTGCCTACATTTCTCATGAAGCTCTCCAAGGCTGAAGGGATTCCTTCAGAAAGCCATGCAGTGAGAGCTTCGTCTGGAAAGTATTTTTACTTTATAGTCTTCAACGTCTTCTTGGGAGTTACAATAGGTGGCACCTTGTTCGACACCCTCAAGCAGCTTGAAAAGCAACCCAACTCAATTGTGACGCTGCTTGGCAATTCTCTTCCTCCCAATGCTACCTTCTTCATCGGTTTTATTGCTCTCAGGTAAGCCGGGTTTCTGTTCTCTTGATTTCAATTTCCTGAAACTATTATCTAGTTCTTAGTCTCTGAACTAAGTCGTTGTTAGTTTCTTATTGGTGAGATGGGTTTTCTTCTTCCGGTCTCAATGTCTCATGACGGATTGTCCTTCTAAACAGGTTTTTTGTAGGTTCAGGGCTTGAACTTTCTCGCTTGGTGCCGCTAGTGATATACCATGTCAAGAGGATATATTTTTGTAAGACTGAAGCAGATCTAAAAGAGGCTTGGGTTCCTCCTAATCTTGCTTATGCTACCAATGTTCCAAATGATATGTTGATCATCACCATTGCTCTATGCTACTCTGTTATTGCTCCCATGATCCTTCCTTTCGCTATTCTGTACTTCTCTGTGGGATGGTTTGTGTATCGGAATCAGGTAACTCTCTTTCTCTATAAACCTTTTTTGTTCATAACAAATGGAAATTGATGCATCAAGATCCATATGAAAGAGAAATGTGATAAAGAAGAGAAGCTAAGGGAGAGATTGAAAGAAGCACATATCCACTGCTGTAAAACAAATAAACTGCAATTTTGAGTTGTTGTGTAAGCTGACAACCTCTTTTTTTGTGTGTGCAGGCACTGAACGTGTATGTTCCGTCTTATGAGAGCAATGGGCGTATGTGGCCTCATATGCACACCAGGATTCTGGCAGCTTTGCTTCTATCTCAGATTACCATGTTTGGGTACTTTTCAATTAAAAAATTCTATTACTCACCCTTGCTCCTCCCACTGCCCTTTGCGTCTCTAGCATTTGGCTATGTTTGTAGAAAATGTTTTTACGCTTCCTTTCAGATCACTTCCTTGGAGGTGGCTTGCAATGATGTTAATGCAGTTCCAAGCTTGTCATCAGTTGTGAAGGCCTATACTCCTCCCTGCCTTCTGGTGGAGGATAAATTTGATGATGTTGAACAAAATTAAGGATGTCCGGCCCACCATTTCCTCAAGGACAGCTCCAATTGCTACATCCAATGTTTGACCAACCACACCTGATTCAATTTCTCCATTGCATTATGTCGAAACGAGAAATGAAGGTTAAGAGTCTACTGCTGCTTTTCCCATTGTTGTGAAAGTATTAAAGCGGTTTGTTTTGTTTTACATCACCAGAGAAGCATTCCAAGATCCCCAGGTCGAGCTTTCTATTATAACATAGTTTAGGATGAAAGTGAAGTCTAGATACACAGGGTTTTCTCTTCATGGTCCAAGTCCTCTGCGTCTTTTTCATTCTATTTTTGTATATTGCATGTGAATATAATATTGAATAGCTGTTAGCTATTTTCAAGTGTTTGGTAGGGTTAACACAAAACATCTGTTTGTGGTTTTTGGCTAAGTTTGAAAGGAACCATTTTCAGTAGTGTATATTTATGTCCTTTTCCTGCAATGTTTCTTCAGATTAATTTGAAATTGTTCTGCTGTGAGTTTCCTGCATCAGCTTGAGGCACTGCTTATTCTTTGTTCATGAAATAAGGTTGAATATTCTTATGTGCGGATTACAGGATTCAAATGTGCAGCATTCTTTATAATGGTGGAAAATATTCCAAGCTAATTTTAAGTTAAGGCTTTCTCAGGGCTGTTTTTCTGAGTCAAAAAGATGTAAAGGACATTAATGTAAAAGACATTCTGCAGAAATTGGTAAAAGAGATGGGCAGGTATTTTAAGATGCTGCCAAACACAGTAATAGTTGAACACAGATCTGTAAACGCAACATATTTATTATTTAATAGAATAATATGCAAAGACAAATAAATTAGTTCTAAACTTGGTTTAATTTATGGTGACACTTAATTGAATATTTTCATCCAGACATGTTCAATGGTATGAAACTTCAATGCAACCGGGACTTCCGTTGGACCTTTTTTGAAAAATTGACCTCGGCTAACCATAGAAAGGAAAATAAATGAAATTCTCGAGCATCGGGACTCAAAAATCTTTACAAAATAATCCTGTTAACGGAAATTTGATGATAGCTTCCGGGGAACTAAAAGCTGATTTAAGGACATCAAATTTATACTGGAAATGGGAACTAAAATAATCCTTTGTTAGCTGAAAATATGTAGTCAATCAAGCTTTTAGAAAGCCTCCTTGCAAATAAGTTTTTCATTTTAAGAACATGTTTGACTTTCCTATTTTCGTGAAAGAGGGAGCAAGTTGATAAAGAATCTTTGTTATAGGAATCTTTGAAAGAGGGAGCAAGTTGGTTAGGAATCTTTGTTATAGGAGTGTTAGCAAGGAATCTTTGTTATACAACTTGAGTGGGTCTAATGGTTAAGAGCATGTGTTTCCTCCTAAGAGGTTATAGGTTCAAAATCAAAGGGGGGTAAAGTATGTATGCCTTTGTAGACTTAGGAGTCAAATCCATGCACGGAGGCGGGTCCCTTGTCTCACAAAAAAGGAGGTCTCATACACCAATTTGGTGTATGGCTTGGTAGTGACCTTAAAATTAGATAACAATAATTATTATTATTTTAGGAAATCTAGTTTTTAGATAGGTATTATATTTGTATTTGCTACTATATACTTTACAAAAAAGTTATTAGATGTTATAAGTTTGAAATTACAAAATTGAGTAGTTTCTTATAATAATTTCATAGGGAAGTACTTATTCTCTGAGAATTTCATAAATATGAAATAATAATAGAAAAACTCATAAATTACAATTGAAAAGAAAGTGAGATGGAAAAAACTCATAATTGAGAATGAAACTTGAACAAAAAAAACTCATAACAAACATTTATAATTAAGCTTGAAACGTATGCATGACTTGTAATTGCTTGCTGCACATGCCATCAAGTCTATTGATGACTTGTATCCATCTAATTCACATACTATCAAGCCTTACTTCTCGTGGCCCTATGTATCTAGATTCATCCTCCAAGGTCTATTAGATGTTAGGATCAATCAATATTGAGAGGGAAGGGCAAGGGTGTGGGGTGAATTAGTATTGATGAAATTTTTAACAATTTCAAGCCTTTTAAAAACTGGAATAATTGATCAAATGATACAACATTAAGAGCACAATCATCATAACACGAGAGCACTGTAGAAATTCCTTGTATATTCAAACTGCTAATTGTAATTTGCTAAAAAAATAGACTTGAATCTACTCTCCCAATTGTGGAAACCAATTTAAATGATCATGAAATCATGAAGCATACAAGAGAAATAATTCAATCAACACATTACACTATGACTTCTTGGGGAAAACTTGAGCTAAAAACCTCGCTATCTCTATATTGCATTAGTCAGAAAATATGAAAATATTATAATGTTTTTCTCCAACCAAAGAAACCTTTTCACTATTTCTATTTGTCTCATTACTTCCTAGAAAATCTTAGGCCAATACTTAGCCAATTTTCTACCTGCCCAGATCCATATTTCCTTGTGTTGTTTCCTTGGGTAATTAGCCCCTATTAATTAGGGAAATCCACATCCAATATTGCGCACTCCATCTAGGGCCTTTTTCTTACTGCATGCACCACCTGTACAATTTGGATGACTATACAACTAATAGTACACTGCCCTTGAATGCCAATCTCAACTGGGTAACTCAGTTCACACATGCATCAGTTATTTATGGTTGATTTATCAGTTATCTGGTTGATCATTGAGTAGAAAAATCACTACTAGAGCTCCCATTAGTTCCTCCAACAGTTGGAACTAATTAATCTGACTTTAACTCAGATAGATTGAATATTAGAATCTTTCTTGGTGCCATTTTCAACACACACTCTCAACAAGAAATGGATTATCTTATACATCGATCCTCCCTCTATGGAACTCGAACTTTCCTCTTAATAGTGCCTTCGTCAAGTTGTTCACATCATGTTCTTCTATAGGAATGTACTCTAGCATTATGATCCGCCTATGCACACAATCTCTGAGATTGTGGTACCAAATGTTGATATGCTTGGACCTATCATGAAAAACTGGATTCACCGAGGGTTTGATAAAACTCTGGTTGTCGCAGTAAATCACTATAGGATCCATCTGTTGACCAAACAACCCAACAAGGATCTTCCTCACCCAGATAGCCTCATAAGTTGCTTGACTAGTAGCCATGTACACTGCTTCTTTTGAATTGGGTGCAACTAATCTTTGCTTGTTGCTGACCCAATACTAAAGGTTCTACCTGATTTTCTCTTCCTGTCGGATGGGCTCCCTGTCCAATTTGCATCTGTGAAGCCTTGTAGCTCCACTTTCTCTGTTGGTCTCTACCAAATACCAAACTGAGTGGCACCTTTGAGGTATCTCAACACATGTTTGGTTGCCTTCCAATAGAGTTTGGTTGGCTTAACCATTGCTTGACTAAGCTCATTAACCACACACATGTCTGGTCGTGTGTTCACCAAGTACATAAGTGTACCCACAAGTTGCCTGTAAATGGTAGCTTCTACCACTTTGCTTGAAGAAGCATCTTCCTTCCTCCAATTCCCTGCTAGGGGAGTCTCCATGGGTTTGTTTCTCTCCACGTGAAACTTCTTCAGTATCTCATTGGCATACTTTCCCTGGGAGACAAAAATTTCCCCATCTCTTTGCCAAATTTCCAAACCAAGGAAATAATGCAAGAGCTCCATGTATTTCATCTCGAATTCTCTTGCCAAAATCTTCTTTGAAAGATTTTATCAGTTTCTCATCACCTGATAGAATTAAATCACCAACATATAATACTATAATCATTAATTTACCTTCAACCACAATATGGTAAAGGTCTGCATCTACTTCACTTTTGGTGAAGCCTAACCTAGTGAAATAACTGTCGATCCTGGTGTACCACACACGAGATGCTTGTTTCAATCCATACAATGCTTGCTTGAATCTGCACACATGTGACTCTCTATCGAAAGTTTCAAATCCTTCCAGCTGCTCTATGTACACCTCTTCCTCAATCACTTCGTTGAGGAAAGTTGTCTTTCCAACCATCTAATGTATCTGCGTTGAAAGTGCTAGAATAGATATAATTGAAGAGTACCTTGCTATTGAAGAAAAAGTCTCGTCGTAATCTATTCCCTCCACCTGAGAGAACCACTTAGCCACAAATTTGGTCGTGTGTTACTCGACACTCCCATATGTTGCTTGCTTCACCTTGTAGATCCACCTAGATCTATCAACTAAATAGTCCTCTAGTATTGGGACAACTTCCCATGCATTGTTCCTCATAATGGAGTCATACTCCTCTACCATGGCATCAACCCATACTGGCTTTTGCACTTCTTCCTTGAATGAGGATGGCTCAGTCTCTACACTCTCACTCATAAGAGCCATGTAGCTAATGTACTGATCTGGGGACCTCCTCTGCCTGTGTTGTGATGTGGGTGCTCCCACATTCTTGTTGAAAATGCAGCAAGATGATGGAGCTTAGTGAAATGAAGTCGCCTTCACTAAGTGGGCCCGCAGGCAAATTCTGGCGCAAAATCTATTTTTAGACTATGTCTATTTTTAGACATATGGAGCATGGTTCGGGGATTCCGGTTTGAGATTCTTGAAGTATGTGTCATGTTGGTAAAAATAGATGAGACTCTATTTTTGAGGTCAAAGAGGTCGAAGTCTATTTTTAGATTGCCTCTCCTTAAAACAGGGAAGTCAAATATTATTTACCCTTAATAATATTTAGACTATAAACAACAGTTTACTCTCTTGGAGCACTTCAGTTCGAGCTACAAAAGTGGCTCATGCATCTGACAGAGGAATCACGTGGTTCCCAAGGGTTTGATGGCATCATGCATGGTTGACTTCAGTTGGACTTCAGTGGCAGAAGTTTGGAGGAGTTAATGAGACGGATAGTGGAGTTGTGTTCTGTTTATTTTAGTTGAACTAGTTGAGATTAGTTTAACTAGCTAATCAATTAGTTATGAGTGGAGTGAATTAAATATTATTTAATTCATTAATTAGTAACTCATTATTCAACTCAAGAACACATCGGTTCACTACAGTGCATGATCAGTTCAATGGAGACCAGTGAAAGAGGTAGATGAAAGGGTGGAGTTAGCTATCAGTTGTGACTATACTGTTGCTATTTGCAACACACAGATAGGTGGAGTAAGCCCATGAGGATTGCACAGTTCAGGCTGGTGTTTTATCTATATAAAGAGGCCATCCCATAGCATTGAAACACGCAATAGAGGCAAGGCAATTGGCGGTGAGTTTTGAACCAGTAACCTGTTCAAAACTGAGCTAGATTGTGGGTAACTGTATGAGAAAGTACTGAGTACTTGTGAGGAGTGTTGTACTGAGTTTGTTACTTGATTTCTCCATTATAATATACACAATAGCTGCGGGGTTTTCAGCTATAAGCTTTCCCCATACATACTGTGTTAATGTGTATGATGATTTGATGTGTTATCGCTTGATTTTATTTCTGTATGTGAGTTGATCTGAGTGGAAGAGATTATGTGTTGTGTATGAAGTTCAAATAGTATGTGACCAGGATAGTCTCGGTGAATAATTAATCATTATTCAGCAAATTTCTACAATTCTCTCTAGCATCATTCATCAACTTGTGAGCCTCTCTATTGCACTTCCTTCCATCTCTGGATGTATTTGCATGAGTGGGTTCTTCCACTCTCTGCTCCTCTACATGTGTCTGCTCCACATATTTCTGAGGTTCTTCCTTGGAGCTAAAATCTACTCATCTGCATGCAACTGAAGCTCCCTCTCTAGGGAAATTCGCATGGCCTTCCCTTCATCGAATTTCACATCTCTATGAACAACTGTCATCTTATGGATTGTAGGTACACCCAATATTTGTGAGGTGTATCAGTGTAGCCAAAAAATATTCCCAAATCTGCTATTGGTTCTAGATTTTTCCATGCATCCTTGGAGACATGACAGTAAAATGATGAACCAAATATTTTGAATTGCGCTACATCTGGTTTCTTACTTGAAAAAACTTTCTCTAGTGTACTCATCCCGAGAATCTGATGATGACTCTTGTTCTGCACACATACCGTTGTGTTGCAGGCTTCTGCCTACAAGTGCAATGGTAGGCCTTGGCCATGTAACATCGCCTGTGCAACTCCCACAATGCATTTGTTCTTCCTTTCTACAACCCCATTCTGTTGTGGATTATGGGGTGCTATTAAATCTCATTGAATGCCTTGTTGCACATAAGTTCTTGAATTCATTCAACACATATTCTCCATCATTGTTGCTCCTGAGAGCCTTCACTTTCCTCCCGATGTATTTCTCAACAAATTCTTTGAACTCACAAAATTTTGAAAATGTCTAGTCTTTCCTCTGCATGAAGAATATCCAACACTTACTTGAGAAATCATCTACAAAAATCACATAATACCTATTCTTAGTCGTGGATCCTGTCGAAAATGGCCCACACACATTTGAGTGAACTCTTTCAAGGATCGCTTGCACTCCACTGTCCTTATAATGAAAGGTGGATTTGGTGTACTTCCCCAATGTACACCCTTTGCATATATCATGCTGCTCAAGTGCACCCTTGGGAAGTCCTATATAAATCTGCTACATGATATTCAAATCTCTGTGGTGTAAATGACCCAATCTTCTATGCCAGAACTCACCGATGTCTTGGCTCTACACCTTCTCTTCTTTCGTGCTCAAGGCAACACACATCCAATTTGTAGATGTTCTTTACCCGAACCTTGATCTTCTTCATCTGACCCATGGCTATGTGACGAAGGAACGCCTTTCCTTTGCTAAAACTCACATCGTAGCCACAATCTCCAACATAACAACTGAATCGAAATTCCTCTTCAAACCTGGAACATACATGAAATCTTTCAATGTGAGAGGAGAACTACTCCCTTTGAAAAGTAACAATATCGATTTTGGGCGCACTATACCTTCCATCATCTCCCATATCGATGTGCATATGGAGGTCCTTATCCTCCAAGTCGTTGAAGAAATGTTTGTTTTCAGTCATATGGAATGAGGATCCACTATCCAGGTACCACACACTACCCATCACCGATGACACCATGCACGCGATGAGGGTAAAATCCAACTAGAATTGTGAAGCAAGAGCTTCAACTTTCGCTCCTCCTGAGGTCTTATTGTCATACTTCTTGTGCAGATACTCTGTGGCATAATGTACTAGCTAGTGATAGTGAAAACATCTAATATTCGATAAGTCTTTCTTCTTGCCTACCTGACCAAAATCTGATTTGGAATGGGATGAATTCCCTTTCCATTTCTTGGCCTTTCCAACCAAGTCATAGTTCTCCTAATCAACATGCTTGGATGAGGATCCATCTCTGGTGTTCCACCAAATCTCTTCTTGCACCAAGCCGAACCAGAAACAATCCCACTTTGGCAGCTTCTCCCTCCCATTTACTGAATCTTGGTAGTTGTGCTATCTCTTGGGAAGACCTAGAAGTGTTAGGCTCACCAAATCATATTCGGAAAATGTAACACCAACTCTTCCAAGCTCATCATGTCATTAGGTAAACTTGGTCAAGTACTTTGGTATTATGTCGCCCGTCTCCATCTTGATTTTCCTAAGCTTTTCCTTCAGTGCCAACTTTTTGAGGTCATTTTTGTTCTGAAACAAATCTGTCAAGGCCTTCCACATTGCATATGGAGTTTCATTTCCATGGAGGTTTGAGACAATATGATCTCAAACTCCTTCCAATAGAATCTTTCTGGCCTTTGCTACGCACTTCTTCCACTCTGCTATATCTTGTGCATCATCTGGAGTTAGTTTTAGGATCTACTTATCAATGAACTCCTTCAATCTGTTGTCTTCCAAGCCTGCTTCCATTAGGTATCTCCATGCAATGTAATTTGAGCTACCCTCAAGGGCATACTCGAGCCTTAAACCATAGAACGCCATTATGATCCTACTGCTAGCTCTAGAGAAGAGCTCTACAAATTTGATTCATCTGCAAGTACAAACTCATATTCTTCTCTTCTAGAGTTATTTCAACTCTGATACCATGTAGAAATTCCTTGTAGATTCAACTGCTAATTGTAATGTTCTAAAACAATAGACTTGAATTTACTCTAATAATTGTGGAAACCAAGTTAAATGATCGTGAAATCATGAAGCATATAAGAGAAAGAATTCAATCAACACATTGCACAATGATTTCGTGCAGAAATCCTCAACTAAAAACCCCGCTATCTGTATATTGTATTAGTAAAAAAATATGAGAATTATTACAATGATTTTCTCCAGCTTAAGAAACCTTTCCACTGTCTCTATCTATCTTAGTGCTTCTTAGACAAGCCTAGGCAAATACTTAGCCAATTTTCTGTCTGCCCATATCCCTATTTATTTGCGTTGTTTCCTTGGGTAATTAGCCCCTATTAATTAGGGAAATCTCCATCCAATATTTCACAATCCATGTAGGGCCTTCCTCTAAATGCATGCACCACTTGTACAATTTGGATGATTATACAACTGATAGTACATTGCCCTTGAACTCCATACTCAACTAGGTAACTCTCAGTTCACACATACATGAGTTATTTATGGTTGATTTATTGATCATCTGGTTGATCATTGAGTAGAAAAATCACTATTAGACCTCCCACTAGTTCCTCCAACGGTTGGAACTAGTTAAACTCACTTTAACTCAGATAAACTAAATTAACTAATTACAACTAAAAATAAACTCAACCAAGGCTCCTGAAAAGTAGGAACCACTCTACATGACTCAAGTTAGACCTTCAACTCGAATTAATTGAACCAAATAAGTCAAACTAACTTAGTTAGCTAGTACACATTGTCATGTGATGTGGAATTACAATTTCTTCTAATTTAAGTCAAGGAAAAATTAAATTAGAATCTTTCTTGGTGCCATTTTCAACAACCACAAGTATATAAGGTGGAAACCCTCAAGGGGAGAAAAACCACTATTATTATTTGTTGTTTCTCTTTATTATATTAATAAAACTTCTCCTTTACATTGATGTGATAGCCTCAACTAGCTAGAAGCAACCACTTTGATAAAAATATTTTTTGGCCTCCACCAACTAGGAGAAACCTCCCTTCAATAACTTATCAATACCCCACTTGCTTGAGGCCTCAACCTCTGCAAATATAATTCTGAAAAATATGTCCAAAGGAAGTGCAAATTTATCTATGGACTGATACAAGAATAGCACATAACAATTAATTAGAGGCCTTGCAAAAACCCATTATGCTACCTCTTTGAGATGCCTCATCAAAAACTACAAGATGGAGATAATTCTTGAGCACTTTATTCACTCCAAAAATTTGCACCCTATATAAAATACTAACTATGACACACTCAACAATCTCTGTAATAATTTTGATCTCCTTCAACAAGCTTCTACATGCATTGTGCAATGTTCACTCCTCTTACAATTTTCTCACAATGCATTAATATATCTCATACTCTCAATGGAACAAACCTCTACTTTAAAAAGCTTTAGAATATAAATATTTTTTGGAGGATTATACAATAATTACTCATATAAATGGAGAACCAATTGCCCTTTTTCATACGATGTTGATCTAGTTCAATACATTGAATTTTCTAATTGACTCGATCCATCATCTCTGTCAATAAATGAAATACTTCTTCAAGTTTAATCACATGTCTTTGATGTGGTCTAGTGTGCATTAACTTAGTGAAGTGATTACCATGGGAGATTACCAATTAAAATTCCTGTCGTTTTTTCCGTGCGCGGATAGGATTGTGAATTCTTCACCTATAGGCATATGTGTGGGCACATAAAAGAAAGCGGGAGTAGTTACATATGCTAATTGAAGCAAGCCAACACAAATTATGCAATCTACGTAGTCTTGAAGAGACAAGCCAGAGCATATGCTATTAAGCTTAGAAAATTCAAATCCAACAACCAATGCCTACCACTTAGCTTCATACCATCAACACCTAGTCCCAGACATTGTCATAACAATGCAAGGCATTACATTAAATAAAGTTTTTCTTGTTTAAATCAATGCCAACAATGTCCTCCTTTGGCATCGATGGCAACCTACTAAGCCAACCTGAACTGATATTCACCTGAAACAAATTCTTCCATCTTGGAGTGGAGAACAATATTTTTGAAATGTTAATTGCATTAGTGTTGTCACACATTATAAGAATGGGATCAACATATTCAACCTACAAATCTTTGATAGTCTACTTCATCCAAAGGATTTGGGTGCAACATGTTGTTGCTTCCACATACTTAGCTTCAACAATAGATAGAGAAATAGAGTTTTTCTTCTTACTTGCCCAAGAGAGTAGACAATTTCCCAGAAAGGAGGTTGCTCCTGATGTGCTCTTCCTGTCATAAATGAAACCATCCCAATCTATGTCAGTATAAGTCACCAATTGAAATCTTTACCTTTGGGATACCAAAAACTATAATCAAAGGTGCCTTGGAGATATTTGAAGATCCTCTTGACTACATTTACATGAATTTCCTTGGGATTAGAATCAAATCTTGCAGCCAACCCTATATCTTGCATAATTTCAGGTCTAGAAGTTATTGCATACAAGAAACTACCAATCATTGACTGGTAAGTGGATTGATTTATCTTATGAGACTCATAATCCTTGCTCAATTTGCAACCAGTAACCGTGGGTGTACTAATCGGTTTGTGATCCTCCATAACAATATTTTTCAATATTTATTTTAAGTACTTGGATTGAGAGATGAATATAACTTCCTTTGTTTATGTAACTTGCATCCCAAGAAATAATGTCATCTTGTCTAATGTGGACATTTCAAATTATTTATGCATTACTTCAACAAACTTGTGGCTCATTTGTTCCAAATCACTTCCAAAAATGATGTCATCTCCATACACAACAATAATTAGAAAATTATCATTATCAAATTTAATATATAAATTATTATGTGTTGACCCTCTCTTGAATCCTTATCATTGTAGGTGCTTCTCCAACTTTGCATAGCAATCCCTTGGGGTTGTTTCAACCCATGGAGATCCTTCTTTAATTTGCAAACTTGATTTTCATCATTAGATAATTGAAATCCTTCTTGCTACTCTATGTATACCTCTTTTTCCAATTCACCATTTAAGAAGGTTGACTTGAAATCCATCTATTAAACCTTGATATTATTATAACATGTGAATGCCAAGAACATTCTAATAGGATCTAATCTAGCTATCAGAGCAAAGGTTTCTTCAAAATCAATACCTTCTACTTGAGTATACCCTTTGCATACCAACCTTGCCTTGTTTCTTACCACTTGAAATTCGTCATTAAACTTGTTCTTGTAAACACATTTTCTTACAATGATATTCTTGTCCTTTGGTCTAGGTACCAGCACCCCAGTGTTGTTATTTTATATTTTGTCCAGCTCCTCGTTCATTGCCTCGATCCAATTTTTATCTTCACTAGCCTCACTAAAATTGTTTGGCTCAACCTAGGACGACAATGCAAAGTTTTCTTGATTTGAAGTGGATATCAATATTCTCCTTATTTGAATTCCTAGCTCTTTATTCCCAATGATTTGTCTCTCAGGATGCTACTTTTATATATGACTAGGGGGAGCCTTTCTTGATAAAGGATAATTTTCTTCTTCTTCTTCTTCCTCATCCAATACTTCTTGATCTTCATACTCTATGAAATCATAATCTGCATCCGCTAGGAGCCTTTAGGCTCTTATGGTTTTGGTAATATCTCATCCACTTTGCAATCAATGCACTCCACTATTTTCTTGCTCTTATTGTTATAGCACTTGTAGCCTTTTATTTTGAATCAGTAACCAAGAATGATGCCTTCATAAGATCACGAGTCAAATTTTCCCAGTTTTTCATCATTTATTTTTATATAGAATTTTCTTCAAAAAACCTTGAGATGCTTTACTAATTTAGGCCTCTATTTCTATAGATCGTAAGATGTCTTGTCATTGTTTGGTTTGATTAAAATTCGGTTTGAAAAGTAATTGTTGCTTGAGATTCTTGGGCCCCATAAATTATGTGCAACATTGCATTCATCCATCATTTCCATCTCTTGAATTGACCTGTTCTTTCTCTCCAGCACACCATTTTATTGAGGTTTTTTGGAAACCTAATATTGTATTTTAATACCTTTCTCTACATAAAAATATTTGAATTCCTTGGACATATATTCTCCTCCTCTATTGAACCTTAGGCACTTTATCTTCAAATCCTTCTCATTTTCAACTTGGGCTTTAAAAGTTCTTAATTTGTTGAAGGATTTTGAATTTTCTCTCATTAGCATGATCCAAGTGTCTCTTGTGAAGTAATATGTGAATGAAATGAAGTAATTTTCTCCTCTTGGACTTTGTTTTCTTGTAGGCCCACAAATATCAGTATGCACTAGCTCTAGAGGTCTAGAATTTGAGTACTCTTTATTTTTTAAGTGCACCTTTGCTTGTTTTCCAAGCTGACAAGATTTGCATATGATCTTAATCTGGAAACCCTCTAACTGCTTCAGTTTTTTTGATCTTGACTATGTTGTCAAAATTTACATGACCCATTTTTCCATGCCCCGATCATGATTCATCTTCCCTGCTAAAACAACATTTAACTCTGGAATCATCAAATACGTATACATTGTTGACATTTTATATTTCCTTGCCTACTAATTTTCCACATCTAACACTTCTATTTTTTCAGTCTTTAGATATGAAAGTTACATCATAACCATTTTCACACATTTGACTTACACTTATAAGATTGTGCTTTAATCCATCCATGTACAACACATTTTAGGCCTTGGCTTTATCATCCAACCTTACAATCCCTTTTCCTTTGATTGGAGCTAGAGCATCATTTCCAAAACTAACATTTCCCTTCTCGACCTCTTTCAGATAAAAATACTTGCTCTTATCACTTGTCATGTGCTTGAAGCACCCCCTTTCAACAAGCCAATTCTCATATTGATCATGAGCTAACAAGGCTAATCCACATTTTCAGATATTTCATATTTCTACTTCCATTTCTTTATCACTCCTTGCTAAGTTGATTTCTCATGAGTGTGTTTCCTGGGAATATTAATAAATCTAGATCTGCAATCACTTGCCTTATGGCCAAAATTTTTACATTTAAAATACTCTATTTCATCCATAAGAGGAGATAAATATTTTTTTTACCATCATGCAACCCCTTATAGTTCTACATATTTCTTGATCTAGTATCTTCACTTTTGGAAGGAAGATTTGTCCTGCAATTAATGGATTCATGTGCAAAATTATCACATGAGAAATAAAACCCATAAAGAAAATTTGGATACTTGACATTATACTGCCACCATGAAGGATTTGATTTGTTGTTCCTTTGATGTTTTTCTTGCTAGTATTTAGGATTTCCTTGGAGATATTTCATTGATTTAACTAGATCCATATTGTTCTACTTTTTCTTGTTGTTTGCTAGAGTATAAACATGTTTTCCTCTACCCTTATCGCATTTGCATAGCTAGTGCGTGTCTCACCTTTTATGTCTTGCTAAGAAGTCTCATAGCCTAGGCCAGTTTTGAATTTTGGAGATCTTTGCACACTGAGAATATCCTTATACAATTTTTTATCCTTTCCCACAAATTTTAGATTCAGATGTGACTGAGTTTTTTCTTTCTTCGGATCTTATTTCAAGGCTACAACCCCTGCCTAAAAATTTGACAATATTTCTCCAATTCTCCCAGCTGACTAGAAATTACTTCCTCCTTTATTTTTTCCTTCGATCAATTGTGTTTTTAAATTGAGTATGTCTTCTTCATAAACACTTCAAATTTGAATCTCAGATAAATTTAGCTTGAGAGATTCTTTCTCATCTTCTAATTTATCCATACAATTTTTCTTATCCTTCAGCATATGGATCAAAATCTCTTTGAATTTTTTAACCTCTTCTAGTTGTGCTTTTAAATATTTATCAACATATTCATGAGACACTTCTTTCATTTTCAGTAGTAGTTCTTTCAATGGTTTATTCTTCTTCCTAGCCTTTTTTAGCTCATACAATGAAACGATGAGTTCTCCTTCATAATCCACTACTCCTTCAAAATATGATTCATCCTTGGTTGTAAGGGCCATGAGAAGACACTCTTCATGCTCCTACCCGGATGAGGGCATGCCGCTAGCTTCTAGAGAATCACTCTCTTCTTTGGAATAAAAGCTATTTTTCTTTTGAGCTTTACCCTTCTGATATTTCTGGAACTTACTCTTTGCCTTCACTTCCTTTTGTTTTTCCTCCTTCCTTTCCCTTGTGTAAGAACACTTTGATGAAAATTTTCCAACACTTCAATAGAGAAAACATTTGAAATGGAGTTTACCCTTATGTTTTTTAGACCCCCTTTTAAGCTTCCTAACGAACTGGTCCATTTCCTAATCTGATTCATGTTGATCCTAGACTTTCTTAGATACCTTTAAGGTTGTTTATCTAGATTCTAATATTTCTTCTCCAATTCACTTCTCACATGCAGTGAGGGTCCCAAGGAGTTGTTCCATAGTGAGGAACTTAGATCCTGCATTTTTTCAATGGCCAAATTTTTTCCATTGAACCTCATTGGCAGGGATCTCAAGATTTTGTGAATGACCACTTCATCTTCGAGATTCTCATATATACCTTTGATCATGTTTGAAACTTCCTCAAATATATGAAAGTATTCACCAATACTTTCATCCTCTCTTATCTTCAAGCTCTCAAACCTCATTTTGGAGGTCTGAAGTTTTTCCTTCTTCATTTTTTCATTTCCTTTATAGTTATTCTGGATCTTATCCTAGATATCGTTTGTTGACTTGAAATGCATTACTTCAATGAGTCCAGTCTCATTGAGTCGAGCCGAAATGGAATTTTTTTCCTTCACAATATGTGTATATATATTCTTTCCATCATGATTTGTAGGAAGAGTAGCAGGAATTGTATATCCCGATGCAATAGTTTCCCAAACATCACATCAAAATTCATTAGATATGCCTCCATCCTCAATTTCCATAAATCATAGTTTTCTCCATAAAAAATAGGCACTTTGGATTCTGGAGAGGCCATGATCCCCTTTAGGTCTCCTTCCAGTGGTTAAGATGCACTCAAAGGAGCTAGATCTGATACCAATTGTTGGGATCAATCAATACAAAAAGGAGGAGGGAGGGAGGGGGGGGGGGGGTGGTTGAATCAATATTGATGGAAATTTTAATAATTTGAAGTCTGTTAAAAAAATAATAATAATCAAAAGATATAATATTAAGAGCACAATCATCATAACATAAGAAACCACATATATAAGGTGGAAACCCTCAAGATGATAAAAACCATTGTACTTATTTTCTTCTTATATTTATTATATTATTCAATATTATCATTTACATTGATATGTTAGCCCTAGATAGTTAGGAACAACTACTTGATCAGGTGCTCAAAATTATGCTAAAAAATAAAAGTTGTCATAATGGTGTAGAACCTTAATGACTGCGTTGATTTCATCGTTATGAATCTGGCGCAACTTTTTTTGCAGAAACACGACATTGTATGCTCCCATAAACGTGTTATGTCCGCTTTTCCAAACATGTAAATTTTGGAAAAAAAAATGTAGGTGGCCCAGTCAGCAGTCTGTACAACTGACTAGGAATAGTTGAACGGTCAAAGGGTAACTATACAGTGGGCCAATTTTAGCTCGCCACTTGTCCTTCGTTGATTGGTTGTTGGATGGTATGTTTTCATTGGTTGGAAATGTGGCCAACCACATGCTGCCATGTGGCCCAACCGGAGGCCGCCACGTGGCAACACGGGAGACTGCTAAAATTTGTTTGAGGTCAAACTACAATCCACCGGGGTAAAAAAAAAGACCTAATTTGTAACAACGCTATGCATTACCAATATTCCACATATATTCATTGTCAAATATTATGGAAAAAACCATATTAAATTTTGATTATGGCTGAAGTTGTGGGGAAGGGGGCCAGGGCGTAGCCTCGACCCCCCAGACATGTTTTGCCAATGACCACCCGTTGGAACCAGGGGCATGACACGGAGGACTAACCGCCCACCCAAAACCACCATGGTTACCATTTCCATATGACACCCACTCTAACCGCTCGCCAGACCACTAGTTCGAGAAAGCCGCCACCCTTAGTCATCACATTAACCACTAATGTGACCACTGATGCTCTAACCGTCGATAGTGAGTTAATCGCCCGACGTATTATATATAATTAAAAAAAAAAAAATTAAATGCACCAATACATTATATTTGATTTATTGGAATTATCATTGGGAAAATTAAGGTTATGAAAATTTCGCTCGAAATTTGGGGAAATTGTCGCCTAGTTAGCTGAATTAAGGGCGAAATTATAGGACCAGTCAAGATTTTGGGGAAATTATGGAGCAGTTAGTAGGAAATCTAAGGATGCTCATAACTTCTTCAGTTTTTGACCAATTTTGGATCAGAAAGAGGCTAGACAGGAATTTTTGGGCATCTTGAAGCTGATGGAACAAGTTTTGAAGCCATTTCAGCACTGTAAATGTATGCAATCACTATTTTGAACATAATGAAAGAGGGCCAAGCCATTGGAAGCTGGACCAAGGAGACGTAGCCCAGGAGGGGTGAACACTTTCATCATTTGTTATTTTGTGGTTATTTATGGTGCATTTGTCTGTTGTTTCTGTATATTTTAGAGTTTATTTACATGCTTTATGTGTTTAAAATTTAACACAAAATCTCTCAAAAAATCATATTAAACACTTGTAATTTTCAAACCCTCAAGAATAATTTGATTAAGATCTCATATAGATCAAGTTTGTTATCATAGATTAGGTTTGCTTTGTTGTTGTGAGGATTTAATTGTTTGCAAGTGTATGCGATGCTTACAAGGTTGAAGCTTAAGAGAGGAGAATGAAAGCTTGTGGTTGCAAGTCCTCAAGTTAGGTTAATGATAAGGAGAGGAAGTTTTCCTCAAGCTCCACCACCAATTATTCCTCAAATTGCAGTTGAAGCTTCAATAAGCATGTCTCAATATGGAGGAACTAATAACATGTTAGATGATGAAAATACTTTCAGAAAATATTTCTTTGACATGACTGAAATGGTCAAGGTTATATATGAAGAGAGGACTTCAAGTTTTCAGGGTGAAATTTCCAAGCCTTCAAAAGGAGAGGACTCTTCTAGAGGAAAAGGAGGAGATGATGACAAGCCTTCAAAGGGAAATGGTGACAAACCACCCTCTTTTCCACCATCATCCTCACCTCCATCCTCACCCTCATCTTCTTCCTCTTCCACAACCACTATTACTTAAACACCTCCACAAACCCCAAGGGTGCATGGTAAAACTCCCTTATTAAAACTTGATATAAAATTAGAGCTTCCTATGTATAATGGTGAAGTTAATGTTGAAAGACTTGACAATTGGGTTCGTAAACTTGAAGTTTATTACAGGATCCAAAACTTCAAATATGATGAAACAAAGATTCAGTTGGCTTCATTGAGGTTGGAAAGTGCTGCTGTGATTTGGTGGGAAGCCAAAACACAAGAGGATATGAAAAATTATGGTAAGGTCTCTACCTCTTGGATATATTTTATTGCTGCACTCAGAAGACAGTTTTATCCATTAGCTTATATGCAAAATGATATTGTGGATTGGAAGAATTTTAGACAACTAAAGGGTCAAAGTGTGCAAAGCTACACTCAATAATTTATAAGAAGATGCTTTATATAAGGTGTAGATTTGAATTCAAAAAAAACTTTGTTGAAATATATTGGGGGTTTACACAATTATTTACAACACACTATCCTTATGTTTAATCCTACATGTTTAGATGAAGTTTGTGTCTAGGAAACTCATCTTGAAGCAAGAGGGGAAAACATTCCACTAGAAGGTAGCAAGAAGCCATTCACAAGTGGAGACAAGGGTAACAAGTTCAAAGGGAAAGGAAATAAGAATCCATCTGTCAAAAAGGAAGGAGAAAAACTAACATGCAAAAATTGTTCCAAAGAGGGTCATGATGAAGCTTATTGTTGGAAGCTTCATCTTGAGATGAAACCAAAGAAGTTTAACAACAAAGGGAAGCAAAAAACAACTGCAACCACACAACATGAATTAGGCTATGATTCGGGAGATGAAACAAAGATCACAACAATGGTAATGAAAGGTAAGGACATAGCAAGCACTAGCTCTTCAAGTTGTCCTAATGATACTCAATATGAGAAAACTAGAATTGAAACTTTCCATATTCAGGTTATTTCAAAGCACACCAAAATTGATACACTTTTTGATAGTGGTTCACAAGTAAATTTGATTTCTGAAGACTTGGTCAATAAACTAAACTTAGAGACAATTCCTCATCCAAGACCTTATCATTTAGGTTGGATATGAAAGAATGAAAACTTACAAGTTACGAGGAAATGCATCTTTAAATTTGCAATTACAAGAAACTTTCTTGATGAAGTTGAACTTGATGTAGTACCACTTGATATTTCTGGAATTGTTTTGGGAAGCCCATACAATGTATGATAGAAAATATATTTTCCATCTCCATGAAAACAATTATCACTTGTTCAAAGATGGCATAGAGTACATTGTTAGAGCACATCGAAAGAAACTAAATATTTCACTTGTAAATGTCGAAAAAATGAAGAGACTCATTAGCTCTAGCAAGAATTTTGTGCTTCTAATGGTCAAGAAAAAGAATGATGTTGAAAATGAAGATTTTCAAGGTTGTGATTCAATATTAAAATCTGATTTGTTGAGTTTATTAACCAATATGATGAGCTGTTTCAGGAGCCAAAAGGATTTCCTCCTAAGAGGGAAATCCAACATGAAATACAATTGCAGCAAGATTGTCCTCTTCCTAACATTGGCATGTACAGGATGTCAGTGATGGAAAGTGAAAAAATTAGAAAGCAAATTCAAGAGTTGTTGGACAAAGGGATCATTAGACCAAGTACTTCACCATGTGGGTCACCTATTGTTTTGGTGCCAAAGAAGGATGGAACATGGCGCAGGTGTGTGGACTTTCATGCATTTAACAAAATTACGGTAAATAAATGCTACGCACTTCCTAGAATTGATGATTTACTTGATCAATTAAAAGATGAAAAGGATTTTAATAAGATGGACTAAAGGAGTGGCTATCATCAAATTAGAATTGCTGAGGCAACATATGGAAGACATCATTCAAAACAAAGCAAGGTTTTTTTGAATGGCTTGCTATGCCTTTTGGTCTTTGCAATGCTCTGGCTACCTTTATGTGTGTGATGAATGATGTATTGAGGCCATTTCTAGATGTGTTTGTGATAGTATACTTAGATGACATCTTGATTTTTAGTAAATCTCGTGAAGAACATGTCATGCATGTCAAAAAAGTTCTTGATGTCTTGAAGAAAGAACAATTGTTTATAAATATGTCAAAGTGTGAGTTTGTAAAGACTTATTTAGTATATTTGGGTCATATTGTTGGAGGAGGTAAATTGAAAATAGATCCCTCCAAGTTTGATTTCATTTTGAATTGGCCAAAGCCCAAAACAATTATGGAGGTAAGAAGTTTTTTGGGAGCAGCCCAATATTGGAGGAAGTTTATTGCTAACTTCTCTTCTATCGCAACTCCATTGCATGCATTGAAAAGTGTGAAGCAGGTCTTCGAGTGGGGAGGTAAACAAAAAATGGCATTTGATGCATTGAAAGAAAAGACCAGTTCAGCCCCAGTACTTTCACTTCCAGACTTGAGATAGTCATTTGAGATTTAGAATGATGCTAGTGATTATGCCATGGGTGCAGTCCTCATTCAACATGGTAAGCCTATCTGTTTTCATTCGGAAAATTTTAATGGTGCAGTGATTAACTATCCTATATATGAGAAGGAGTTGTATGAATTTGTGCAAAGTGTGAAAAAGTGGAAGCATTACTTGATGGGTAAGGAAAAAATCATTCACATTGATCATCAACCATTGCAATACTTGCAATCGCAAACGAAGTTTCATCAATCAAGGCACTTCCAATGGATGGGTTTTCTTCAACAATTCCACTTGGTGCAGTCCTCATGCAACATGGTAAGCCTATCTATTTTCATTTGGAAACTTTTAATGGTGTTGTGATTAACTATCCTATATATGACAAGGAGTTGTATGCATTTTTCAAAGTGTGAAAAACTGGAAACACTACTTGATGGGTAAAGAAACAATCATTCACATTGATCATAACCATTGCAATACTTTCAATCACAAACGAAGTTGCATCAATCAAGGCACTTCCGATGGATGGGTTTTCTTCATCAATTCCACTTGGTGATAAGGTATAAGAAAGGTATCTACAATAAATTTTTTGACATGCTTTCTAGGCCTATTTTTAGTGCTTCTACTATTCTTAAGCATTATTTTGTTTTGCATGATAGATATGTTGAAAAATATGCTTAGATAGTGATTTTCAAGATGTATATGCAATTTTAAGTCAAGGGAACCAAGTAGAGGAATTTGATTATCACATGCATGATAACTTGCCATGTACCATTTTGGTAAGATTTGTATTCCACAGGGATAAAGAGTAAACATTATAAGAGAGGCGCATACTTCTCTTTGCTGGTCATTTCGGTGTAAGTAAGACACTAGCACATCTACAGAGGTATTATTATTGGCCTCATATTCTTGAAAGTGTGTCACATTTTATTAGAGGTGGTTCATTATGTGATTTCAGTAAGCTTAGTAATAGAAAGTCAGGATTGGAATCTCCACTTCTAGTACCTTCTCATCCATGGGAGAGTGTTTCTAAGGACTTTGTTGGAGGTTTTCCTATGTCAAAGAGGAATCATGATTATCTTTTTATATTTGTGGATAGGTTCAACAAAATGTGTATTTTGATGCCATGTTAAAAGAAAATTACAGCTAAAAAAGTTGCTCATTTATTATTTCAGAATGTATGGGTGCATTTGAATTGCCCACATCCATTGTTAGTGATTGAGATTCCCGCTTTGTTGGGAACTCTTGGTCAATCTTGTGGGGATTCATGGACACCAAATTGAAAAAGAGTAATGCATTTCATCCCCAAATAGTTGGTCAAACAAAGGTGGTGAATAGGACGGTGATACATCTTCTTCATGGTTATTGCAAAAATCATCCTAAGTTGTGGGATGAAAACTTGCATTACATTCAACATGCTTACAACCGGGCAAGCGCTATTCAACTCAAATATCACCATTTGAGGCATGTTTGGGATACTTGCATAAATCTCCTTTGGACTTCATTTTTGGAAAGGATGTTGCTATTGATGGTCATAGTGACATAGACAAAGCTAGAAGGCTCATTGAACAAATCCAATTGGTGCATCAACCAGTCCAAGAAAAGCTGGAAAAGCGCCAAGTCAAGTACAAGACAAGGCATAATAAGCATTGTGTATATCACAAATTCCAAGTCAGTGATGAAGTTTGGATTCACGTTAGAAAATAAAGGCTTCAAGGAGAAGGTAAAAAACTCAAACCAAATCGATATGGTCCATTCAAAATTTTAGAAAAGATTGGTAATAATGCCTTCAGGTTGGGTTTTCCTTCATATATGCAAATCTATGTTGTTTTTATTGTTGAGAACTTAAGGTTGTATGCGACGCCTTTGATTAAATATCCAGAAGAACATGTTCAAATTCCTTCCATTGAGTATTTTTCTCATGAATACCTTGATAAACAACAACAAGACACCATTCTTGACTGAAGAACAAGGTCTTCAAAACGAGGGTTTCCGTCCTGGGGCTACGGCTGAAGTAGAGAACCACTTCCTCAAACCTCTCATACACAAGAAAATGATATACTCCAAATATATCCCTCAATGGCCTCCTCCCTTTCTTTTATAGATCTCTTGGAGCCTTCTAGAGCATTATTTTATTATTATTTTATTCATGGAGCACTTTTCCCTCTTATTAAAATATTCCTTTTTAATGCAGAAAAGAGTAAATCAGCTACCATGTCTCCTCTAGTCACTGAAACTCATTTCCAACTATCCTATCATGGAGGTATCCTCATCCCAGTTCCAATGAGCTATTACACTAAGGTGTTCTGTCATGTATTCCTCCCAGAATGCCACCATGAGCGTAATTAGCTAAGTTAAGCCCATAAATAACTCAAATTTCCGAAAGTTGTCGGAATGCACTGAAACGAAAGCCAAACTTCTTAGATGATGGAATATATCAAGCGAATGCCACCCGACCACATAGAAACTCCTCAAAACTCCTCCAAAAAGCCTCTGGGCCCGCTAATGATACCAACCTGTACCTATGACCAGTCTGCTCCTAACTCTGGAAGTCCATCCTAGCTCTGTCATAGGTGACACCAAAAAAAAGGAATATTACAGACCTTCCACCCCAAGATTGCTTGCCCTCAAGCAATCAAAATATGTGGGCCACTCTGTTGGCCCGACGCAACTGAGACCCAATGCTCGGATCCCATACAAACCTCTGGGTGCTGCTATGCACCTGTCTCAAACCACTCTGAATAGACCCCTCAATGTCGGGATCCCAAATTGATCCCTCATTGTACCAGCCAACAAACAATCCTCTCGAATCCCAACGCCACCATGGCCAATCATCGCCCCAAGTCCCACGGCTTGGACTGCACACTGCCTTTGGCTATAACTGATGCTCTAAGAGGTGAAGACCATGACTCCTATTGCATTATATCTATGACTGTGTAAGCTGCCCCATCAACTGTGTGCCAACTCATCACCTCTCTCCAATCCAATCCCTGACTAAATCCAATGCTGATCCTGCTCTCCTGAAACCGGGATGGGATGCTAAATAAATGTCGATCTATGCCCCACTGCCAACTGGAATCTGTATCATATGTCATGTCTAAGGGCTCCTGCTCCACTGTGCTCCCTATGAAGAATATCATACCATCAAGAGGGTACCAACTCATGATCTCCTGCCAATTCATCCTGGAAGAAGAATCCAGTGTAGCAACAACTGCATACGGAACACGCCTGGAGTGTTGTCGCCAACCCGTCATCAACTCACACTGATCTTCCCTATCTGCCAATCAAAGCTGCCTGTAGAAGAAATACCCCTCTCTATAATGGGCCAAAGTGAGCAAGATATGCTGCAAGCCCCATCAATGTACTCCTGGAGAGTGCTACTCATAGAAAGTACTGCAGCTCTGCCGACTACATGTACATCTATCTGCACCTCATCAATGTGATGGCCCAAGTATGGATGCTCCACCATCTCCAACAACTCCTCCCTCTCCTGATCGGGAATGTAATGCTCCGGTTGTCCACTAACCCCTTGCAGAACTATCCCATCAACCTCCACCATCTCTAGAGGATATGGATCTGCAACTGCTATCACCGTACTCGATGTCTATGCATCTGACTGCTCCTCCTCCATGGCTGACCCTAAGGTTAGCCGCATATACATCATAGACTCAATGTGAGCCTCTATTTGGCTCTCCCCCAAGGGACTATCATGCACGATGTGCATAGTATCCTCCTTTGCTGACTCAGGCTCCATCATATGCTGCTCTGGTTGAATCGTCACAAGTGACTCATCACCCAGAGTATCTCCCGTAGAGTCCTCTGACTTCTCACCCTGCACACTGGAACACAACTCCGGTCTACTGTCATCAACTCTGCATGACTTCTCTCACTCCCCAGAAGCATCCGCATATGATCTCATGGACTCACCTGAAGAAGAGTCCTCATCCTGGCATACAAAAGGAATGCCCTTCTGTTCTGCCTCTGCCACCTCATCTGCAACTCTCAAACATGAGTGATGAGGCCCCCATGGTCCTTTGCAAATGAAGCAAAGTCCCTTCCTCCTCAGCTCATTTCTGCTTCCAAATCCACCAAACTGGAGCAGCTCCTCCCTGGTCAACTATCTCCTGAAAAGCTCAATGTTCTGCTCAACCTGCCCTTGGGCTAGTTCATAAGCAACAGGTGAGACCAACTGCTCTCTCCTCCAAATGCTCAACAACCTAGTCTGCAACTCCCAACAAATGGCCTCGCGGATTCCCATACATGACGACAGGATGGACTGCATGTGTGTTATGACTGTGTCAGAATGATGTCTCCTAATGCTAAAGAAGCATTGGAACATCTGCAGAATCAAGCCATCACACTCAAAGTCAAACATGATCTCATGAGTCTGGGTCATGGCCATGACTTCTAAAACCTTAAGCTTCCTCCCAAATGTAGAGCCTGCATAGTTGTCCAAATCTCGGAAGGTTCCTACTATCAATCTGAAAATTCTTTTCATAATGTCATCATTGTAGGGAGAGAAGGGTGCTGTTATCCTCAAAATATCACCGAAACAAGAGGCAACTATAAGCTTGACTCTTTCACTTGGATGTTCCAAGAATTTGGCTTGTACCAACGCAAACATAGATGGCTCCAAGGCCCAATTTACACTCCAATCAGATTGCTCTATCATTGGAAGACAGGATTCCAATTTCTCCAACATGGGAAAGTCATTTTCTGATCTTCCGCTCTTTAAGTCCATGCCAAGTGCATAAAACCAATTTCCCATTTCTCTCTCCTTTTGTAAATTCCTCCGGTGCCTTTGTTGGAGCAAATTATGTACCTCCTTGGAGAAGGGTTTGTTGTTTTGTTTCAAGGAACTAACTTCTGCATTGTTTAATCTTTTTGGTCTTTGGTTTAGATCGCAACCCACTGAGGCACTGTTATGTTGATTTAGGAGTTGTTTTAAAAACTTCATTGTTTCAATGACATATATGGAAGTAACAGTGGTTTAGCTGGACTTTCACAAGGCAAGATACAAGCACCAGGTGATGATTGCAAGGAAATCCAACCACTCCAATAGCAAGCTCCTCTAGAAACTGCACTACTGCTCCAAGACTACATTGTTGCCTGAATTCGGGCTCTGATTTACCCACTCAAAACTGCTCAGAAAATTCTAGGAATTTGGGAAGGTGATCCTTGCCCAAAACCCAGAAAAACCTAGAAAGGGTTTCTTCTAATTCCAACCTTCAAAATCTGACCCTTTGTAGTTTGGCCCTCTTCCAATTTCGTTTTCTGGCACTGCAGTTGCTACTGTCAATCATTGCTCTCCAAAATCCCAGCAAACCTCCTCATATGGGTCTCCTATCAATTTCCCAACACCCCAGATCTAAAATCCCACCAATGAGGCTCCCACAAATGAGCCTCCTCCAATAACTGTGTAGGCCCTTCTAACCAAAATAGCCAAAATAGTTGCAACTAAAAACTGGAAACCCGCAAGCTGATCCAAGATTGAAGCTCTGATACCACTGTAATATCCCAAATGAGATATTTTAACTAAAATTGCAGAAATAAACTTAAGCAGCAAAATAAATGGAAATATACACACAACCACCAATAGAACACAATGGATGCCGATAAAATCACTGAGCCATTTTATTAATCCATGATAAAAAGTACATCAATGAAAAGGAATAGCAGAACCTGAGCTTGCCAAGCAAGCAGAGCAAACGCAGAAAGATCTCTGGCCCAACTGATGAATAACGCTGGCAATGATGTAGTCGGCTCGGCGAGAAGACTACTGCAAATCGGCTACGACAAAACTGTCACTGAACCCACTGAAAATGATGAAGCCCAAGTTAAAGATCTGAATGATCCTCACACCAAACTCTAAAGCTCTGTGAAACTCCTAAGTGAAGCCTCCTCAAGAGAGTTGGGTTTTTGTCCAACACTCACAAATCACCCGAGGGTTTCCGTCCTGGGGCTACAGTTGAAGTAGAGAACGACATCCTCAAACCTCTCATACACAAGAAAATGATCTACTCCAAAGATATCCCTCAATGGCCTCCTCCCTTTCTTTTATAGATCTCTTGGAGCCTTCTAGAGAATTATTTTATTATTATTTTATTCATGGAGCACTTTTCCCTCTTATTAAAATATTCCTTTTTAATGCAAAAAAGAGTAAATCAGCTACCACGTCTCCTCCGGTCATTGAAACTCATTTCCAACTGTCCTATCATGGAGGTATCCTCGTCCCGGTTCCAATGAGCTATTACACTAAGGTGTTTTGTCATGTATTCCTCCTAGAATGCCACCGTGAGCGTAATTAGCTAAGTTAAGCCCATAAATAACTCAAATTTCCGAAAGTTGTTGGAATACACCGAAACGAAAGCTAAACTACTTGAATGATGGAATATATCAAGCGAATGCCACCCGACCACATATAAACTCCTCCAAAAATCCCCTGGGCCCGCTGATGATACCAACCTATACCTGTGACCAGTCTGCTCCTAACTCTGGAAGTCCATCCTTTTTTTTGGTGTCATAGGTGACACCAAAAAAAAGGAATATTACAAGTGGGGCCGATGGCATTTCATTTTAATACATGGTTTTGATATTCCACGGTGGTTAGGCATGGTGATTTCGCTTTGAGTTATGTTAAGTTCGAAATTTAGTTAGTGGATATGAGTGCAATGGGTCAGACCTTGGGAATGACATGAAATGTTAATTGTGGGATCGAGAAACATTACATACGTTGATGTTGGCACCTAGGTTTTAAGACTAAGGTCGAAGACTTATGGTGATGCCTCATAGCAATTGATTTGAGGACAAAATAGATGTTAAGGTATTGGGCCCGATGTGTGGGAGCCGTGAGCACACATTAAACAATTTAGCAATATGATAAGGCTTGGGGGTTTAATTCTAAGATCTGGATGAGGGTTATTAACCAAATTCCGTTGTGAGACTTTTGGAGAAGACGTTATACATGCTATTGCTTGGGGTTATGGTCTATAAAGTTCGCATTTAAAATATAACGCGAGGATGAAAATTTAAGATATAAGGACAATATTGAATTGCCTGGAATAATTGGAGGAGTGGACCTCGCATAGAGGGTTATTTATATAGTCAGTAGTGAAGGGAATTTGAAGCTTCCGTGGATGGTTGTGTTAGTGCGGGTTATAACAATTAGTGAAGTTTAATTAACATCTCAAATATTTAATTTGAGATATTAAAGCCTCGAATCATACTTTTGAATATTGCCAGGTTTAAATTTGATGGGGCTAAAACTGGAAGGAAATTTATACACAAGAGGTATTAAAATGTGGTTTGAGTAGGTAGTGTCAAATTGTATTCTGAATTGAATTAGTATGATAATGCCCAAATTCAGTATTTGAATCACGAGCCCCTATTGGGCCATGGAAAGAAGAAAAAGAAGGATCAGGCCACTGAGGTTATGGATATTATCCGGGAGAATGGCAGCAAAGCATTGGATACGAGGGCTCGAGGTAATTGTTGATGGTAAATGCCCAGGTGGGTTGTCATTGCAGAAGAGTGCTAGCTTCAGGAATAAAGGGCAGCAGCTTGCTTAGAGAATGTGGTGGCATAATGTCAAGCCGGTGTTGATTATAGATGCGGTAGTTTGCACAATTCTATTTGGGTTTGGTTGGGCGTCTGCAGTGGATTTCAATGCATTTCCCAATGACGGTTTATTGAACTTGTGCCAAGGAAATCAGAATGGTGAAGGCTTGCCTATGAAGACCAAGAGCTTGAAGAGTAGAGAAAAGTGCCCCTCCCCCCACCTTCTCAAATTTAGCCCGCTTTAGCCAAACTCTTTTTGAAATACCTATGATGGAGTTTGATGTCCTAAGATTATAGGCCTGTTTTGATTCTCTTTCAAGCTCTGATGCCTTCTGATTCTGTCTTCATGCAAAATTAGATGGGTTTCTATTCAAATTTTCTTTCTAGATTCCTACAGAAGCATTTTGTGTATACATAGACATGTTGTGGTATAACACCAAGGCAATGCATTCTGTGTGATTTTTATTGGAGAAAGCAATGTATCTGACAATTTAGATCCCTTCTGAGACATAAGTTTCAACCATAGTAAAATAATGCAGTGGGAATCGTTGGCTTTAGAGGGAGTGCTGATGAACTTGTCAGATAATTTGATGGGGATTGACATCTTTAGATATTTTGAAAAGAAAGTTTCAAAGAGCAAAGGATCCCTCCTCTTGTATTGGTTGGTTCAGCATTTCAGGTGCATGAAAAACTATGTATTTGCAATTTCTGTGAGTTTTAGAACTCTGGTGTTGTACATCCTTTCTTTGTGCTCAATTGAACATTCTGGACTTTTTCCTGTTCCATAGAAACAACGCGCTTTTGGCCTTTTAAATGGGCAATGCAAATGGGTTCTGTATCAACTGATTGGGTATGCCTTTGTTATGAATTGGGTTGGTTCCATTCACAAGGATCGACACCGATTCTGGTCATTTCGATGGCAGCGCTCGACCCTTGACTTCGCATCGAAATTTGATTGATGAATTGCTATCAGACTAAGGTGAATCAATTCCTAGTGTTAGGCGGGTAAGACGTGGTTTGAAAGGAGAAATTTATTCTCTTTAGCTGAAATAAAAAGTCTATTTATGTAAAGCCCAATCATGGTATTGGTTAAATCGAATGGTTCAATTGCAGAATGCCGCAGAACTGCAAGCTAAACAATGTATTAAGGAAGAAGTGGAGCTTTGTTAGCCTGATTCGAAACGCCGGTTGTGCTAGCCATCTCACAGCATGGGTTGAGTCGATGATAGTGGAATCAATTTGTAGGAAGAACGCAGAGAAGGAACGGAACCGTGGATAGGGTGGAACCTCTAGCAGACAGGGAAGGCGGTTTTAAACTCGAAACTAGCAGTATCGCGCTGCTTCATAAGTGGTAATTGGTATTTGTAAAATTTGCATGATACATCTATGCACCTGACATGTAAGGCTTGGGTGGTTTCCCAAAACCGCGAATTTCACGTGATTTTGGAGGAGTAAAACTTGAGCGTTTTAAAAACGCGATATGCAATTACATCCGTTCAATTGTCAGTAGGAGTGCGACAAGAGTTGGGCCATCGGATGGTGAAGGTGAGTTAACATATTGTGGGTCCGATATTTATATCCAGTGGTTGCATTCAGAGTTTTATTAAGTTCGAATTTTAAGTTGTGAATTGGTCAAATGTGTGGGCCCATAAGAAATTAACCTAACCCATAAGTCTTTTTCATAAGTCAAATGAGTTTTGTTCTAATTCCGAGTTGAGGATTATAAGTTTAATGGCTAGGAATGAAGCTTGGATGTAACATGTTCGTTAGTTGTCTTATATTTAAAAAAAACTAATGTTCATTAGCTGTTTTCATCATCTTGTTATTTGCAAACACGTTTAAACTTTGAATTGCCACGTATCATCTACATTGCCACCTCTCTTCCTGTTGGCCTACCTATGGAATTTTTCCATATCTACTCTATTCCCCACTTTGAATCTTCAGGACTGTGATTTGGGCTGAACTTTTAACGAACTTAGAAACAAATGAAGAAGGAGCAGAATGGTTCTCAGCCGGATCTTGGCGCCCAACGATGGCACAGATAAGGAGGAAACAGTGCATTCAATGTTTGCATCTCGGTATGTTCAGTCTGCCCCACCCAGGTTCAATGCTCATCCTCTGTTGTTGTTGTTTTTTTTCCCATAATTGTCACTTATGGTCTTCCCAAATTTTTCGTGTATGGTATTTGATGGGTTTATGTATCATGAATGTGCTCTACAACCTGTGCAAATGTTTTGTTTTGTTTTGGTTTTTCCTTTTCTTTTTTCGAGAAGCTAGGTGCTTTATGGTCTGGGGTGAGCGGGTTTACACATCTATATGTGGAATTGTTATACTTCTCTTTTTTGTTTTTATGAGTCTGAAGTGCTGTAGAAAATGTTTGTCTTTCTTATGATATGTGTGTCTTTGAGTCCTGTGTATAAATTAAATGTGCATTCATTCTGAGCGAAGAGGTTCTGATCGTATGAGAATTCCAGTCTGATATTTATATGAAATTACAAGGAATTGTTGGGTTGATTGGCAAAAATCGATACCCATTTCTTCTTTGATCCATAATGCAGAGAGTCGATGAGCTGTTAGCCTTTGATAACGAATACAAGTGATGCTAAGCTTTGATTTGAGCGCGTTTAATTCTGATATCAGAATTTTGTGCATTGAATCGATAGCGTGTTGGATGTAGTCAAATTTAAGGGTGGTTCAAGTTAAGCGATGATCCCATTACAGTAATATCGTGAGCAATAATTTGCCGAAACACCAAAAGCGGAACCTGGAACGCAGAAGCGGGTTAATTTTTTTTTTTTTAGTTTTTTTATCTCAACTCCAATATTGATTTTGCAAGTTTTAAAATTTATAGATAGCACAAGGGTGTATTAGCTCTTTAATTTATTAAAAATGATTTATGGATTGTGTTTACATTTTTTAAAATGGAGCATTTCAATTTACCGATTGGTAGTTTGAGCAAAAAAATTGTGTTGGTCATGTAAAAACTCTCTATCGATATTCCCCTTGCTAGCACAAGCTCTGTTTCATCAGGCCATAGGTTGGTTTACCAGGTACCTATTCCCAGTTTTTCTTATCTTTGCAAAAATGCACTTTTATCACACACAAAAGTCATAAATAATGGTAGAATTAAAAGCATACTTGTCTTCATTCAGTTAAGTGGGTAGGATGGCAGCGATATTCAGTAGGCATTACATTCAACATTATGCATATCAATAATATTGCATATATAAAATTTTCAAAAATATTTTGCATATAAATCGTTCTACAACAAATTTGATAGGGAGCATAAGTACAATTTATCCCATGTCTATTTTGAAAATCCTAAGGTTGTTTGAATTAAATAACACGTGTAAGGGTGCATTAAATCTAGGCTAAGAGCATTGAAAATAAGCATGACTTACAGATCTATCCAATGCACATCGCTAAGTTGTGAAGCCAAACAATTCAAATACTTCACAATTTCCAATGAATGGAAAATTTATTATTAACAAAGTGCAGGGTTTAGATGGGTTTGTTTTTTAAACAAACACATATCAAGATTTGAGTTGCATCAGTCTGTATTAGTGTTAACGATTGTGCATAACAAACCCCACGGGAGATATATTTTTTCTAATGTTTAAACCAATGCATATCAATTTAGAAGTCACATAGGTCTGTTTTGATGTTTAAAACTGTTTTGACCATGGGTCGAAAGGTAAGTCCCACTCATGTAATTAGTTGTATGACCTTGTAATTCATAGTGAAATGGGTTATAAAAGAGCATCCGCATGCGAAATGGAAGGCTAAGGTTAATAAGGTAATGTTCGAATATTAATTCGACAAGGGAGTTGTAAACATGGGTTTATAGTTGTATTGAGTCCTGAGAGGGGTCGATTAGGACTCTGCCGAGGAGCGAAACCCTTATCCTGCCTTGGTTGCCCATCGAACTTTGAAATTCTGTTGAAGGCAGTAAACCCTGCCCGTGGAAGAAATTGACGTGTTTTATTGTGAGCTGAGCGATATTGTTAAGGCTTGACTCCAGAGTTAACAAGGCGGAGTCTATGCAAGAAATGCGTTAACTATAGTAGAACCCCGGTCGAGCACTGTTTAAATCCCGGGAGCAGTTTCTTGAAACCAATACAGCGAATTTCGCGTTGCCTTTGGGTCGGAGTGAAACCATTCAAAAAAAACGAGATCCAGTGGGATTTTGCCACGCCAACGGGGCAATACCACCCTCATCGCGTGACTTTCACGTGTTTAACTCTCGACTGTGGAAATAACGCGATATTGCAGTGCGTCGCCCGATCTGAAGGCTGGTTGATCGAACGGAGGTCTCGCAACAAGTAGCACGGAAGATAAGAGAAGGTATGGGCCCATTGCTTTGTGGTGGTTTTCGTTTATTTGATTAAATTTCGGACGGTGGACCCCATAAGATAAATTCGGGAGTATAGTTGTGGCTTATGATATCATATTAAATTTGATATGGCATCTTTTTTCTTCATCGCATGTTTTGAGACATTGATTCCATCACACTGCTTGGTACAATTTGGCATGTAATGATTTGTTACCTCATCACATTATTTATTGAAGAGTGCTAATATATCACCTCTTATGGAGTATTTTGATATACCTTTGCATCGAAACATCCATATAATATTTCGTATGTGATGATAGAATCCTACATATGATTAATATATGGAACTTTCCAACATTCAATCTATATAGTCTTAGTATATAATCCTTGTTTCATTTGGTAACGTGGCCAATGTTTGACATGTAACTCTCATCGCGATGTTAACATCATTGCATCCATTACATTTTATTACATTACATTGCGGTGTATTGCAAAGGTCTCTTTCACATATATTTTATTATTAGCTGGTTTCTACCTTTTAATATATAATCCTCCACAATGATTAATACATGTCCTTTCGTTATGTTATAATCCGAGCGCTCTATAAAAAGGACCGACTTTATAACATAAAGTATATATATATATGCTTTGTGCGAGCTGGAATAAATCACCAAAGGTCATATACATATCCAGGGTTTCAATCATAAGTAAAGTGCTTTGTTACGAAGGCCAAGGGTCATATTAGAACGAGATATAGTCTCGGTGTATTATTCAAAGGGGCAAAGTTTTATATTATTCGAAAGGTGTATAATATTAAACTATGACATTTCATTTAATCAATTCCATGAATTGATTTATGAAATAAAGTTGAAGTATAGAAGATTCCAATAACGAAGGCTCCCTTGGTAAATGAAAAAAGATTCCCATAACGAAGGCTCCCTTGGTAAATGAAAAAGACAGAGTCAAAATAGTGGCCAGCTCTCCTTAGCCAGGATTCAAAAAATTTTGATGTCAAAGGGCAGTGCAGAAGGCGATATAGTCGTTTGGAGTGATTTGAGGGTTGAACGCTATCCACATATAGAGGTCTTGTATTAGGTTAAGGCGTCGGAGAAGTTAAACCCAATGCGAATAGCAAAGCCGTGAGTTCTGGCGAAAGTTGGAAGTGAGCGCATGAGCTACTGTGCAATTAAATGTTGACTCTGTGCTCCAGTTCATTATTTCATATTGGGTGTCGTGATTTTAAATGTTTCCTTGACTTACCAGATCAAGAAAGTAAACCGTATGCACACATGTCTAATACAAAGGCGCTATATGTACAGAGCCTTGCAAATTCCCGAGACAACACATCGAAAAAGTGGGCGAAAACCATAGTATGACTGCAGAGCAGAGATTGACGGCAGATCAAAACCATTGAAATTGGCACTAAGATCTATACGTTTTGCAATAACATGTTGAAACTATCCACCAATCAGATGCAAGAAAAAAAAATTAAAAAAAAAAATTAAAAAATTATTAAAACTTAACTATAGCCAAACTATACAAAAATTGAAGAGATATATCTAATCAAAAACAATTATATCACTATCAAGCAAAACTTAATGCGTCGGTCACAGGTACAATAATAAAAAGGATGGCAACGAAAAAAAGTAATGCTTAAGAAATGAATTGAGAAATGTGTTTGGTTTTATTGCTTCACATATGATGGCAAAATAGTGATGATGGTAAAATAATGATGACGTCTATTTAAATTTTGTGACAATATAAGAAGATGCCTTTGAGATGGAAATGCAAGGATAACGCATAAACGTTTTGGAAATTTAATTCATACGAGATAATGAAAAGATGGCAACCAAAAAATAACTTAGGAAAACAATAATGCATACAAAATGAATATATAAATTTATTTGGTTTTATTGTGTTATTATATATATCATAGTAAAATAGTAACGAAGTGTATTTACCAAAAGAATATAAAATAGTAAAGTTATGAACATATGTATATTTATTTATTTTAATAAAAAAATTATTTTTATTTTAGTTAATATAATGTATTAAATAATTTTAATTTATTTATAATTAATGTACATTGTCTTTATTTGATTTTAACATTTTAAGTGTTTTTATCATGTCTATATTTGCTAGCTATCAAAACTACTTTCTAAAAAATGAGATCTAAATACAATTCCAAAGAGTTCACACTGAGATTTAAATACAATTCAAAAAATGTGACTAAGGAGTCCACTAGGAGAGGTTTGTCCCATGGACTCAACCTCCTCCCCATCTAGAAAGACATTATAATAAACAAAACTAATTGGTAATTAATGAGCTTCTGTCAGAGTCATTATATATATATATATATATATATATATATATATATTACTTATCTAAATCTTACATGGTTAACTTATGATAATTGGGTTTAACAATACCCATAACTATAATATAGTAAAGGTTTGGTTCTCATTTTAATTATGACTATATCCGCAATGATTTTGATTCTCCGACACACTTTGAAATATCTTTGTGTTAACTTATATAAATATATAAACATTTAACCTGACATATTTATTTGAAAATTGTGCCTAAATTGTTGGTTAAACTTCATTACGATTATAATTCTCATTCCATAACATTAATAAACTATGGTTATGTTTGTTGACTCTTAGCTTGCTGCAACTTATTATTTACATTCATTTGTGTATTCATTTCGTTCACGGCTTATTTGTTAAGTACATGCAGCAGATTTGGGGTGATATTAATGATCAACTGTTATATGACTTTAATTGAGTTCTTATCTTAATTAAGATTTATACCGCCAAGTGTCTAGCAGTTGTACTCCACCATTGCTTTGTTTTGGACCGTTGATCCTCCAAACCCTACTTTGGACAATGTTGACCCCGGAAAATTGCCATAGCATAACTATCGCCCCCATCGTCGCCCTATTATTCTCATTTTCTCCATTGGCCATTGTGGCTCTCCTCTGCGAGAGGCCTGTAATGAGTTTTTCTCCTTGCCATGGCACTAGTTATTCACCCTTCGAGTTTCCTCTGGAAAGGGTGAGAAGCATCTATGTTAAAGGGGATTTCACTGTCAGTGTTATGTATGAGGGTTGACTCAACGTAGAGAAATCATCTGTCCTCGCTCTGCTCCGTTCAACATAGAAGGGTTTGCTCATCATGGTAAGATTCTCGAACAGCTTAGTTTCTCTGTTATTCTCTTTATCTTCTATTTAGCATCAGTTCCTATCTAATATCTCTTAAAATTGCTTTTCATGCAGGTTGGTAAACCTGCTAAGGTTGGGCTCTCTGCTTACAACGTTCATTGCGCTTCTTTCTCATTTCGCCATGGCGGTTTTGCCTCTCCAGAACGTTGAAGAATGGAGGTGAGGCTTTCTCGTAGCCCAACAGCTCTAGTTCATCTTTTGTTTGAAGTTATATTTTATTTGGGTTTGGAATTCTTCGTCCTGTACTTATATTTTATGTTCATCTTAATTTTCAAGGCACCAACACACCTGAGTTCTCAATGCTACCTGTGTTTCTTGAATGTGGCCATGACTGTCAGGTAAGTTAAACTTACCCCAACTTTCTTCTCTATAATTGGTTTATACTTGGCCTTTAAGGTCTGGCCTCTGAGGAACTATTCCTGCTGCATGTATAGGTTTTTCTTTTAAAACCCTAACCGGGCCTCTTGTTTACATGGCGAGGCCTCCAGGTCCTTCGCGTAGTGGCTTATCATGGTTTATTTCTAGATACACAATTTTGAGATATGTTAAGCTTTCCTTGAGTTTCCGAACCCTTGGGGTTTGTTATTGTACAAGTTTCATTTCTCTGTTTGTAACATTATGGGGTCGGGCATACCTATAATTTTGAATTCCTTTCTGGTCGAATATGTTTATGTTTTAATTTACAACTAGTTTGATTATCAATACTTCTCCTTACGAAGATTTGGTTTTAGTTATAGCTCGTTTTATTTGGGAATAATTAGACTCGCCCTTCGCACAGTTTATTCTTTATTTTACCACTATAATTTTATTAATGTTTGTAATGGTGACTTTGTTATAACAGTAGTATTATTATGTAGATAAGGGTTTTTCCTTTCTTTGAATATGATAACGTTGTTACTCTAAAGTTTGGAACTTCAGCGGCCAGAGGACGGGACCCAACTCGGGTCTAAACCTCTATGCAAGTCTCTAATCCTTAAGCTTGGTAGAGGTTTTAGCGTCTTCCAAGTTTACTGTAAATTTATTGTTTCATTTCATGTTTTTCTGTTGTAAGTTTACAATATTTCTGCTTTTTAATGTCTTTTCATGATGAAATGTAGTTCACAGAAAATATATAAATAATCCTCATTTCTTTTCTCATGGATTATTATGATTTTAAAGCATAGAACTCTACTATTCTTTGAAATTTAGTTTACAGGCTTATGTATTTAATTTTTTCCTGGATATAATTTAATGAAAAGGAAAGTTGTTATATATTTTCATGATATCTAGTGAAAACTTTCTAATTCTTTCTCTAGACAATAGTATAATAACAATTTTAACATTTTAGGAAAAATAAGAGAACTTTCCACAGTAGTTTATCATATTGCAAACATAAGTTTATATACTTGTCTTAGATTCTCTTTAGCTTAACTGAAGGATCCTCCCAACCTTGAGAGAGGCCATTACGTCCTTTGCTCCCCTCGAGTTCCGCACCAAAGTTCTTCATAGAGCAGTGTATTCAGGAGTTAGGCCTCAGGACCTCTGTCCAATCTAATCTCATGTCAGGTTACAAAGCTCCACTGGTTCTAGACTAGCTTTGGACAACTCCTTTTTCCACACCTTGTGGTTTTTAACCTTTTTCTTTCTTTCTTTATGAACATAACCCCCTTTTCTCCCTCAAGATTTATTTTTATCCTTTTTGGGGAAAGGAAATTATTAGAAAAAACTGCCTCCCAATCTTTACTCTGGATCTTGGAATTCTTTTTACCTTTCAGTTAAATCTTTCCTCAATATAAATTTATTCATAATTAAAATTCAAGTTTTAACCATCATGTAAAAATGAAACGCAGTGTTACATCTTCTATGGACAAAGAATCAACTTCAATATTCAATTTAGGAAGAACATGACAAAAGGAAATGAGTTCAACGAAGTTAACATCTTTATGGATATCATACAACATGGACTCCATGCCAAGTATTATTACATCAACCTTTTGGTTTGCCCCATCTATCACTAGTTTAGAATATCCCATGGCTTGAAGAGGCATTACCTCTTTTTCCTTGGCCAACTCAAACAACATCCACAATGCTACAAACTTTGCTTTGTTATTCAATCCTCTTTTTAGCACACATTTCCAGAGTATTGACTGAGATTGGCTAAGATAGAGGACCACCCCACTCCACAATAAAGTGGATCGCCTTGGCTAGTTCCGTCTAAAAGACACCATGGATACACCTTGGCTAGCCACATCTAAAAAACACCATGGATATCCAAAGTCTATCACTGACATAATCAAATTTCTAGGTTATGATTGTTTTAGATCTAATTTGTATTCATGTGCTATCACTAATATCTTTGCAGCAAAATAAACTCCTCTTAAAATAGAACAGAAAAAGAAATAAAAATAATGAAATATTAAAAAAAAAGATTAAATTATTTTTACAATATAAATATTTTTATGTTAAAAATATTTCTCTTTCGATATAATATTTTTGAAATATAAAAATTATTTTTATTATAAAAATATTTTTTTATATACGAAAATCACAAAATTGCAAATAGGTTTGTGCATTGCATCTCAAAAATATATTAAACATAAACAAATTAATACTATGTTGGAAAAGTTTTTTTATTAAGACTTGTAACATTTGGAACAACCTATTTTAAAATTTATAAAATATATTAAACATTTTTAACAACGTATTTTAAAATTTATGAAATATATTAAACATAAACAAATTAATTAGACTCGAAACATTTTGAACAACATATTTTAAATTTTATAAAACTTGAGAAAATACTAATGAAAATGGGAAAGCAATATATAATGGTGTCTATCAAGTAATGATAGAGATTTGCTCATTAAAAGCGTAATACAGTTATTTTCATAAATGGAATATCGGTGATGATAGAGCTTAATGGGCACTTATTGCGATTTTTAAATAATATTTCAAAAAATATCAAATTTAATTTGGAAAAAATTATAGTGTATACCTGTCTTACAATTTAAAAAAGAAAATTTAATATTTTAAAAAAAATTATTAAGAAAATGATATGTTTAGGCATTTATAACGAAAAGATCAACCAACCAACCATTAACTGCATGAGTATGATCATAATAAAATACCCCATCAAATCATGAAAATAATGAATTCTGGTTAAGTGTGAGACGATTCATTTCCTCAAGCTACTCGATAATGAACTAATACTTTACTTATACAAATTGGTGTTATTAATGCTAAATCATAGACTTTGATACTTTACTTATACAAATTAGTGTTATTAATGCTAGAGAAATCATAGACTTTGATAGTTATCTAGAATATAGATTGTCCAAAGGTTCATGAAAAGTTATGCCAGCTATTTTAACTCTATGGGAGAGAGAAAGAAAATAAGGTTACCTTAAACTAAGTCACGAACACTCGTGATAATAATTTTAATACTGGTTCAAATTGATATTATTAATGTTCTATAAATTTATAGAGTTAGATGGATATCTAGACCATATGTTATTCAAACGTTCATTAAAGTTATGCCAACTATTTTAACTTTATGGAAGAGAAAAGAAAATGCCCATTAAGTATATGATATGCCTACTATTTTAACTTTATGAAAGAGAAGAAGAAAATGCCCATTAAGTATGTGATAATTTAGGTTAGTTGAAGAATAGAAAATTGATGACTGACATATATATATATATATATATATATATATATATATATATAAATAATAAAAAAATTAACATAAATATTATTGAATATAACTAATAACACATCTGAATATTGATTTTAGTGATGTAAGGATTCCATCATTAAGACTTTTGGGAAAGAGAGTTTTCATAACAATTATAAGAGTATGTTATGTCCAGTATCTTATCAATTATTTAAATAAAATATTTTTATATTTTTGGTTTCCATTTTTTTTTTTTATCTTTTTAGAAATTAAATGTAAATATAAAATATTATTTATTAGGTTTTTAACTTTTGTAATATAATCATTAAAGTAAATTTTGATTTGAATTAATATAAATGATTTGGTAAAGAATGCATCGTAAAAAGGATTTTAAAAGAATGTAATAAAAGTACAAAAAAATTGATGTAGATTTTTTTTTGACAAAATGATTAAACACATTTGAGTGTGATGATTATATAAAGGAGGGATATTGTGTGTTTATATCATTTTAAAGTTAAATTTGATATCTAAAATTATAATAAAAAATAATAAAGTGTAACAATAGAGTAATAGTTTTTAATATAAGTTAGGTCATTAAAATTTTAAATTTCTCATAAAAAGTGGGATTACGTGTGTTCACATAAATGATGATTAATTTAAATAATTCAATAGACTTTATTTAAGATTTGAGATTCAAACAAATAAATAAAAAAGGAGTTGCATTACTTGGTTAAAGAATTGCATATGGTTTGAGAGTGTTTCTTGTTCAGAGAAGCATATGATTTTTCCAAAATTGAAAAAAAATTACAAATAATATAGTTAATTCTAAACGATTATTAAAAAAAATGCATTAAAATATAATGATATCTGTATAATATATTTATTAATAAAAGTAATTTAATGTAATATTTTTCTTTATCTTAATTTTTTAATGGGTATTATTAATTATAGTTTTTTCTATCAAATTATTGTGCATTTAACTTATTTAAATGCGAAATTTACATTACTAGTTTAATGTGCATTTTTTATAAATTAGTTACTATAACGCTATAATTTAAATTCAAGAATTAAATATTGTATTGTCTCTATCGTGTATTATATTCAATAATTAATCTTTATAGCATTTATTGTTTGGTGAAACATTAAATTCAAACATTTTACTTCAATTTTATTGAATAGTTAATTAATAATATTTTTTATAACATTTTATCTAACTATTTGATAGAGAAATTATGAAATAAATAAGGAAAAATACTTCTAATTTTATTTGATTTATTCTATTTTAATACCTTTTTAGATTTCTATTGATGTAACACTTCTTTAAATTTTTTCTTGATTTAACTTAGCTTCAATTTCTTTTTATGTTAACTTGAAATCAAAGTTGACTATTTTCTCCAAAACTCATGAAACTCACCATATCCATTTAATTAGTCATACTATTAATTAAGTAGTTAATAACCTACTTTAATAAATTTATCTTGCATATGTACTAGTAATAAACAATAGTTCCCTTTAATGCATAATTCTTGAATGTTCGTTGCATCGCTTAATAATTTTACTAACAAAATCACAACAATTAATCAATTATTATTGATCAACACATTTAAATTATTTAAAAAGGTGTGTGCCAACTAAGAAAACATGTAGTCTAACTAGATGAAATGACTCTTTTTAGCGACATTTTTTCTATTCAAAGTTTGTCCAAAATTTAATAGAGATTTTTAAGAATCATAATTTTAAGTTGTTTAATTTACAAAGATAGAGTGCCTCAAGGTTTTTTAGTGTGTTGAATCCAATTATACATTCAAAAGTACAATTTAAGCAATAAGAAATCACAATCTTGCTCAAAATTTAATCGTTGAATTTTGGCCAAAAAGCCATTTTGTCTATTAGTTAAAGTACACCTTAAGAATATATGAGTGACATGTCTAATCTCCAAGCAACATTCTCAATCAAATTCATACCATTATTTCCCTTAACCTAATTCCATCTTCCACATCCTATCTTTTTTTCTACTGCAATATGATGGAACATTAACAATATCATAGTTACTCTATATACAACCCATAAATGGAAGAGTTGACTACATCAACTTGACTTACCAAAAATGTAAGTGGTAGTCACCATCACATACCTATGAGAGTATGGTTTAACACAACCTTTCATGACTTTAGGGTTTGAAAGATAAATCATGAATAATACTTCTAGCCCTATTAAACCATATTATATTTTCATTCTTCTTCTTAAAATTTTATTATATTGAATAACTAGTTTGAAAAAGAACACTTCTCATAAAAAAAAATGTCACTTGCTCACATATTGTATATATGTTTTCAACCAATAATTAAATAAAAAATTAACACTTCATAACATATCATTACTCATTCTTATTGTTACTTTAATGTTATGATTATTTAGCTATCTCCATCACTTTCAGGTCATCCTAAAAACACATCATTCTATAAACCATTTTATATACAACTAAAAAATTATACATTAAAATTTAAAGTAAATATGTTTATTTACCATCTATTTTGCATCGACAATCTATTTACAATATAATGAGATTTAATATCCCCATACCATATTTTTATTTTTTCTTTTATATATTTTAATTAAATATAACACATTACATTAAATATTTCTTAAAAACAATGAATTTCAATTTTAAAAAAAAAATTTAAAAATTTGAAAAAAAAAAATCAAATTTATAAAATTTTGTTATTTTATTTTAATTAATATATAATTAATAATATTAAAATAAATTAATTAAGAAAAAAAACAACACCATATATATATAATGAGCATCTAGAAAGCAATTCATTTATCTTTATTATTTATATATTATTACTTAGAAAAAGAATTTCTAAAACCAGGAAACTTAACATGAGTATTATTGACTTCTCTTTCAGTTAAGTCATTCTGTGTTTCAATTTTTGTTTTTGTTAGCTTAAGGGTATTTTTGTATATTTATGTTGTGTTTCACTTTTCTTTATTAAAAACTTTTTTTAATGATTGTTTTAATTTATTAATATATTTTTTTATGATGGTTTTAATATATTAATACAAGTTTACAATATGCAAGTAGTTATTATACCTTTTTCCATGCAAGTAGTTATTATACCTTTTTCCACTAATTTTTATATTAAAATTCCATTTAACAATATTTTCTATAATACTTTTATTTTGCAAAAAAAAAAATTTAAACTCTTACTTTTTCCTTTATTATATTAACCTTACTTGTAGCAACTAGAAATATGTTTTCCCAAGAAGTATGCCAGAGTTTAAAATTGAAAGTCATAATTTCTTTTTACGAGTTCTCTAATTTTTCAAAAAAAACATAAAAATATTTCTTAAAAAAACATGAAAAATAATTCATGTAAGTGAAAATTAAGTTATAAAATTAACTTGTCAAATTCTAAATGGAAATTATTTCTGGTCTTTCTGATTTTTTTAGTTGATAAAGCAAACTTTTCCTCATACTCTCTACTTGTCATAATTTTTATTTTATATTTTTTTTTATTAGTAATTTTTTATATACTATGAAAATAAAAAAATAAAAAATAAAAAATAACAAAGTTCCCTCATATCATGATAGTTCAAAAAAATAAAAGCTATCATTTTTTTTATAAAATAGAATCATATTGTTATGGAGTTATCATATACTTATTGAAATCAGATATCTTAGTACTAGGAATTAAAGGTCAAAAGCTTTGGTTGTGGTGAATCTTTTTATTACTCACAAATGATAAATAATTCCAATTAGAATCAACTCCTATTGTCCTACTAGTGATATTTACAAATGTTATCTACCAATAGTCCATGGCACTACTTATAGATCTTTTTACTAGTCACTCCAATTTCTTCTTGCTTGGATTTATGAATATTATGTGAATGTCTTCTTTATGTCTACTTAATATGAAGACATGACAATAAAGACTAGGAATCAAAATTGATTGAATGTAGGTTTGATTCATACTGAATAAGTAACATTGAATTTAACATTCATTTTTGTTCTTTTCCACATGGTGTCACTGCATCATAATGCACTTGTGCACCATTCATTTGGCTTGTGCTTCTTATGGCAAAAGATTCTTATAAGTTATATTTATTTTATAGAAAAATGTGTTATTTGAGGTTTTAAATAATTGGTGTTTTTTTATTTTTATTGGACATTGCAATGATATCCATAAAATAATACTATATTTGGGTTTCCTTTGAAATACTCATTGCAATTTCTCGATGGAGGTGAAAGAACAAGTGGTAATGGAGTCTGAGGGGGTGTGCTCGCCACCTCATTGATTCTCGAGATTGTTGGCATGGTTTCCCGCCCCCCACCTCCCACCACCACCACCACCATGCAAGATATTTGTGATGGGATTATTACTTGTAAATATGGTTCCTCGGGTTCTAGAAACTTCTTTCCCAATGCCTCCAATGCTTAACATATTATTGTATCGTGAGAGCTACATTCATTGAATGTAGGTGGGATTAATAGGCACCCCTGCGAGCCCCTCATTATGGAATTTTGTTGTTGTGTGAAAGAAGGATTGGGTGTTAGAATTGGAAAGTTATTGTTGGGAATGAAATGTTGGTTTTTATCTATTGGTCAGACCCTATAAAGGTAGTACCTTGTTTTTTTTAGAGCTCAAGGGGATTATGGTTGCACTTTAGATTATAGGAATGGTGGGTTTCCTAGCTTGATAGTAGCACTTTTTAACTAGGTAGCTTCTATATTTGACTGGTGAAAGAAGGGGGCACAACACATCGGTTTGTTTCTCAGACGTGGTTTTCCTCTCCTCTTCCTCAAAGACACAATAAAATATTTATGAGATCCTGGCTCCATGCATTTTTTCATTTCATTTCATGATTGCTACTTGTCTGTTTTGGTTTATTTTCTTCAATTTCTAGTAGGGAATATGGATATTTTGGTTGGTTTTCTCTTAAGGGCTCTGTTATGTTGGGAATTGGCTTCACCTCTCAGGATAATAGGCACACAACAACATCTCTTGTTCACTAAATACTTGAGGCCCGGATCAGGTGCTCTCACCTCTATTCCTTTATAAATTGATTGTTGTTGTAGCTTGGGTTACTGTGGACCTCTAGCTTGGGGAAAGTGGTGTGAGTTTAGTTCTTTTCAGTTTTTTGCATCACTTGTATGCATCCAAGGGACTAGCTTTGGTTTGGAATTCAAGGAATTGTTTCTATCATCACCTAGAGGACTCTGGGGTATTACTGTTAATTATTCCATGCCAGTGTGGGCATAGTCGACGTGGGGTTGGGGATCACGACAAGCCTATTCAGTCGTGTACTAAGATTTTATCCTAGTAAGCAATCATCACATACCATGCAATGACCTCACCAGACATTCATGCATAAATTCAAAGGTTAGAAATACATGTATGTTTAGATAGACATGCCTTCTCTAATACTGAGCTTATGGATGGAGTTTCTCACTGGATCCCTGATCCTCGGCATACCACGATTAAGAGAAACTAGAACATGTATGATATTACTCTTCGTTGGACGCTGAAGACTCTACTGGGGCAAGTCCTAAATGAAAAACACAAGGATCATAAATGATATAATTTACTTCATTAATAACATCCAACGAAACCAATGGAAAATGCATGATAGACTTGCTAGGTTGATAGCTCGCATGATTCATATGGAAAGAAAATCTGATGACCCACCTCCTATGACATCTTCATACTCTTAAAATGGTTATCTATATCAGCTTGTTTGTGGTTGTTTTTCTTGACTTCTAGCTATATGATGTTTTGTGTATTATAGTTACTTTTGTTTGTTTTGGAAACTTCATTATATCATTTACTGACCAACAAATCTAGTTAGAGTGAGGATGGTATAATTTTGTAAAAGTGCTACCAGAGATGTAATTTGTTTATCAATGGAATATTTTTTTCTTACAAAAAATAACTCATTGCATTTGTTTGAGCAATTGGACCAATTACCCTATAAAAATAAACAAAAATTGTTTCATTGTAAATCAATTTCATTGGTCTCTTGAGAATTAAAGAATAAATGGTCTTATTGAATTCTCTCCATGTAATTCCTATATAGGCTATAAATAAATGGTCTAGCTAAACTTCCTCCATATGATTCCTATATAGAGTGTCAGCACCTAACTAGTTCCATATATGTGTACTCATTCAAGTGTATCCAGTGTTCTCATTTGGCCTATAGACTTCCACAATAAGCACTATGATGTATGAAATTTATATGAAATTTTAAAGTAATTTTCACTTACATATGAATAGAATAGTATATTTTAACTTTGTAAAGTCAAAATGAAATTAACCCTTTAAATTGAATTGTAATTTTTTCTTTCAAACTTAATCCCTATAGGTTATCCGAGTCAATGTAACAACTAAATCTTTTGCATTTCTATGAGCTCTAGTTTGAAGATGACCCTATTTGCAGGACTACATCTACAATCTAGACTTACTCCAGATGTAATAAATTTAATGTTTTTAATGAGATAAAAGAAAAAATTCGTGTGATTATTTTGGAAAAAGGTTTCTAAAATTTTAATTTAATTATCAATAATTACTAAATGGATGGTGAGGATTTAACCGACATGGAATATTCTAAAATAGTAATAGTAGTATACACAAATCAAAGAACAAGATTTATCTCCAAATTAGTTATGTTCTTTTTTTCTTTTTAATTAAATTGATTAATCATATGAACAAGTGCCATATGAATTGAGTTACAATTTTGGGGATTTAGTATTGATAAGCCATGAGATTGTAACAAAGCCTATTTATAAATTAAGAATTTGTATGGTAAAGTGAAAATAAATCTTTATGATTAAAAATCTTGTTCCATATTTTCTTTAAATATACATATATTTAGGTTGCACCTTACCCATAAAATACAGACCAATTGATTTGTGTGAAGTTTAATCCCCATTAAAACATCCAAACAAATAATACAAACATATTGTTTCAATAAACCTATCGGTATAAAAACACCCAGCTAATTTTTCATTTCAAAAAAAACAATGAACAAGGTTTCATTTGAGTCGAATATTCTTCGTCTGATTGGGATATGGGGGGATGAGATTTCACCCCCAATCCACAGATTTTACGTTACAATCTGTTTTATTAATTTTTAAATTAAAATTGTAGTGGCTCTGCTCTGTTTCCTCTATGTGGAGGCCATAGGCAATGGATCGTTTCAAGACACTATGCATTACAATCAACGATTTGCATAATGTTTTAAATTTTCCATGGTTGGTTCAAAAAAAAATATTGGTCATTTTCCCATTATCTTCTCCTAGAGTAAGCCAAGCACATTTGTCAGTCAAGTTCTTACCTAAAAGAGGAAAGAAAACGGAAATCCTCAAGCCAGATGAGCACTGCTCCAAAAAAACTATATTTATTGCTATTTGTACATTTTGTCATGCCTCTATCTGCAGAGCGGAAGTTCAGAAAAAAGAGAAAAATCTATTTTGGCTGCATTTAACCCTCAGCCCCATTGTCTTAATGGGAAAAAACAAAATGGTCTTGCATGTGATACATTTCTACAGTTTTACTTATAAGATGAGGAGGTTACAATGGGAAAAAATAAAATGGTCTTGCATGTGATATATTTCTACAGTTTTACTTATAAGATGAGGAGGTTTTTTTTTTCTTCTATTTGTATTATATTTATATAGCAAAGTAGTTTGTTTGGACATATTTATGGTTTTTATCTTTAAAATTTAGAGTACATAGTATATTTTTACTACTTATTTGATTTTTAATAAATGTTCTTTTCCGCATGAATATGAGAAATGTAGATATCAGCTTTGTTTAAGGGTTTTCCAAATACAAATTAAAAATTTTAATAAATGTTCTTTTCCACATGAATATGAAAAATCTACATATCAGCTTTATTTAAGAGTATTCCAAAAACAAATTAAAATTTTAAATTTTATTTAGTGCAAAAAAAATTAAAATATACATATTAACTATATTTATTAATGTAGTTGTGCTAATATATTAATTTTATAAAACTATAATTTAATTAATTTTTATTAATAATAAAATAAACTTTTTTATTTAATATAAATTATAAACATTTACTAATTAAATCATTATTTAATTTACATAACTACATTAACCTAACATATTAACATATTTAATTAAGAGAAAACATTCCAACCAAAATAAATTTAGCCCATTTTTATTTTCCAACCAAAATAAATTTATCACAATATTATATTATTTTTGGGGTGTCTTTCAAATACAACCAAAATAAATTTATCCCAATGTTATTATCAGAACACGTGGGCATTGTTGCAGCCCTTATTACATGAAGATAAAACACTGTAGTCTAAAAATTTACAAAATAATTTAGAAATTTTAGTAAGATTCTAAAAAACTTTGGTAAAGATTTATCAGAATCTTGTTTACAGTGGTTAAATTTCAGTGAGTGTCTTAAGGGTTTTGATAATGCTGAATCTATTTCTACTATAAAAAATGGCAATTCAAACACTCTAACTACCTGATTTTTTGAATTTTTTTTACTAGATTGTCCAAACTATTCTGTTAGATTAATACACAACTCCAAATAAAAATATTCATAAAGCATAAATCTGGACCAGATAAGTCAGAACTCATAAAAATATTCATAAAGCATAAATCTGGACCAGATAAGTCAGAACTCTCTAGGAAGCTTTGGACAAACACACAAACCCCACATTGAATCCAATCCAATGTAACTTTGTGTCGTGGATAAATCATAATTTGACCCCTAAAATAAATCAGAATACCAGTGTGGTCATGTGCAGTAATAATTATGAATACAATGTTGGGCAATCTCTGTCCCAGCAGTACGAATCTGAATACCCACTCCGCCGGCCCAGGGAACCCGTGGCCTTAATGTGGCTTTTTCGCGTGCATAGCTGATACACCACATATCTTCTACCTCAATTCAAATATATATTCTCTGCCTTTATCTCATTATAGTTTAAATGACGTATATAGCTTTACAGCGCTCTTCAATCATTTTCATGTCAGGTGTCATAGTTGTCAAAAGTGAAACAAGCAGGGGCAACTGTCAAAAATGTAACTGGTGATATTGATGACATTAAATTATTGCTGGGCCCATTGAATACCAGTTAATCATAAATTATTGCTGGCCCATTGAATAGTAGTTCATCTGTAGTACCATCTACAAGTTCCTTCAAGTAGAAGAAGCTCATTGAGGCAAACAAATTGAGAGAATGTGGATGCATCATCTGCATTATGGATTTCAGTTCTTTGCTGACATATCTGGGCACTTCATTTCTCATCTTCTTGGTGCTGGTTTTGGTGTTTTTATGTCTGTTAAAGAAGCCTGGAATCAGGTTATTTATTTCCCAATCCAATTCTAAAGAGATTGGACAAGCTTACTGAATCTTGTAATCATTTTAAATTTTTGACTTTGATTTAGCTTGATGTAATATTTTTTAAAATTTTTGCTTAGCTTCAGGTTTTTTTTTTATGTTAATTTGTAAATTAAAGTTCACTGTTTTCTCCAAAGCTCGTGAAACTCACTATATGTATTTACTATTAACTAAGTAGTTAATAACTTACTTTAATAAATGTATCTTGGATATGTACTAGTAATAAACAATCATTCCCTTTAATGCATAATTCTTGAATGTTCATAACTAAGTATGTAAGATGGTAAATCTAATAAGTGTATAGCTTAATAATTTTTACTAATAAAATCACAACAATTAATCAATTATTGATCAACACATTTAAATTATTTTAAATAAATGAAAATAAGCGTGACAAGCAAAGTGTGTACCAAATAAGAAAATATGTAGTCTAACTAATAGACTAAATGACTCATTTTTGGGACATTTTTTCTATTCATACTTTGTCCAAAATTCAATAGAGATTTTTTAGAATCGTTATTTCTAAGTTGTTTAATTTGCAAAGATAGAGTGCCTAACTGTTTTTTCTAGTGTGTTGAATCCAATTATGTCTTCAAAAGTGCATTTTAAACAATAAATATCACAATCTTGCTCAAAATTTAATAGTTGAATTTTGGCCAAAAAATCATTGTTTCTAATAGTTAAACTACACCTTAAGAATATATGAGTGGCATGTCTAATCTCCAAGCAACATTCTCAATCATCTTCATACCATTATTTCCCCTAACCTAATTCCATCTTCCACATCCTATCTTTTTTTCTACTGCAATATGACGGAATATTAACAATATCATCCTTACTCTATATATAACCCATAAATGAAGAGTTGACTACATCAACTTGACTTACCAAACATGTAACTCGTAGTCACCATCATATATCTATGGGAGTATGGTTTAACACAACCTTTCATAACTTTGGGGTTTGAAAAATAAATCATGGAAAATACTTCACAATCCATTCATATCAGCAATCCATTCACAGTATAATTAGATTTGATATCCCTATACCATATTCTAATTTTTTTTTTTGTAAGTTTGGTAGGACTAAGTCTTTACATCTTTATCAACATGTCCAGATACATCATCCTTATTTAGGAAGGGAATTGAATCTGTGTTGAATACCATAACAATCTGCATCATCACTATTTAACCAAAACCCCAAGAACACCATATATATATAAAGCATTACATTAAATACTTTTAAAAAAATCAGTTTAAAAAAAAAAATTTATAAATCACTTTCAAATTTATAAAATTTTATTGTTTTAATTTAAATAATATATAATTAATAATATTAAAATAAATTAATAAAAAAACAAACAATATATGTAATGAGTAGCTTGAAAGCAACTCCTTTATCTTTATTATTTATATATTATTACTTAGAAAAAGAATTTCTAAAACAAGAAACTTAACATGAGTATTATTGAAATGGGACTTTTATTCAGTGTTTTTAGATATTTCTATTATTCTATATTGACTGCTTTTTCACTTAAGTCATTCTGTGATTCAATTTTTGTTTTTTTTAGCTAAATGCCATGTTGTGTTTTATTTTATTTTTTCTTTTTATTAAAATTTTTATAATGGTTTTAATCTATTAATACAAGTCTACAATATGTAGGTACTTGTTATACCTTTATTCACTAATTCTTATATTAGGATTCCACTTAATTACATTTTCTATGATATTTTCATTTTGCAAAAAAATCTTTTAAATTTTTATTTTTTCTTTATTATATTAACGTGACTTGTAGCAACTAGAAGTATGTTTCTTAAGAAGTAAGTTAGAGTTCAGTAAGTTAGAGTTTAAAATTGAAGTCATTATTTCCTTTTAAGAGCTTTTTAATTTTTCATTTAAAAAACATAAAAATATTTTTATATAAGTGAAAATTAATTTATAAAATTAACTTGTCAAATTCCAAAGAGAAATTATTTCTGATTTTTCTAGTTGAAAAGAAAACTTTTTCTAATAGTCTTTACTTGTCATAAGTTTTTTTTTTTTAAATTAGTAATTTAAAAAACAAAAAAACAAAAAAAACAAATTTCCCCATATCTTGATAGTTAAAAAAAAAAGAAATGCTATCATTTTTTTATACAATAGAATCATATTGTTATGGAGGTAACATCTACCTATTGAAATCACATCTTAGTACTAGGAATTAAAGATCAAAAAGCTCTAGCTATGGTGAATCCTTTTATTACTTACATATGATAAATAATTCCAATTAGAATCAGCTCTTATTGTCCTACTATACTACTGAGATTTACAAATATTATCTACCAATCATCCATGGCTTTACTTATAGATTTTTTACCAATCACTCCATTTTATTGTATTTAATACCTGGCTTTACTTATAGATCTTTTTACCAACCATTCCATTTTATTGTATTTAATACCTACTCCAGTCGCTTACATTTACTACTTGTTATTCTTGCTTGGATTTATGAATATTATGTGCATGTCTGCTTTATGTCTATTTAATATGAAGACATGACAATAGGGACTAAGAATCAAAATTGATTGAATGTAGGTTTGATTCATATCAAATACTTAGCATTGAATTTAACATTCATTTTTGTACTTTTCCACATGGTGTTCTACATCATAATGCAATGCACTTGTGCACCAGTCATTTGGCCTATGCTTCTTATAGCAAAAGATTCTTATAAGTTATATTTATTTTATAGAAAATTGTGTTATTTGATGTTTTAAATAATCGTTTTTTGTTTTTATTGGACATTGCAATGATATCCATAAAATAATACTATATTTTGTTTTCCTTTGATATACTCATTGCAATTTCTCGATGGGGTTGAAAGAGCAATGGAGCTCAAGGGGGGTGTGCTCACCACCTCACTCATTCTCGAGATAATTAAAGAAGGGGGTGCCATGGTCCCCCCATGCAAGATGTCTGTGATGGGATTATTACTTGTAAAGATGGTTCCTCGAGTTCTAGAAACTTTTTTCTCAATGCTTCCAATGCTTAACATTTTATTGTATCGTGAGAGACGCATCTATTGAATGTAGGTGGGATTAATAGGCACCCCTGCAAGCCCATGATTATGGAATTTTGTTTTGTTGTGCGGAAGAAGGTTTGGGTGTTGGAATTGGAAAGTTATTGTTGGGAATGTAATGTTTTTTTTTCCCTGCTGGTCAGACCCTGTAATGGTAGTACCTTATTTTTTTTAGAGTTGAAAGGGATTGTAGCTGCACTGGAGATTATAGGAATGGTGGGTTTCCTAGCTTGATAGTAGCACTTGTTAACTAGGTAGCTTCTATATTTGACTAGTGGAAGAAGTGGGCACAACACATTGGTTTTGGTTCTCAGATGTGGTTTTCTTCTAGTCTTCCTCGGAGACACAGTAAAGTATTTCTAAGATCCTGGCTCCACGCATTTTTTCATTTCAGTTCATGATTGCTACTCCTCTGTTTTGGTTTATTTTCTTCAATTTCTGGAAGGGAATGTGGATATTTTTGTTGGTTCTCCCTTAAGGGCTCTGTTATGTTGGGAATCGGCTTCACCTCTCAGGATAATAGGCACACAACAACACCGCTTGTTCACTAAATACTTGAGGCCCAGTTTTAGGTGCTCTCACCTCTGTTCATTTATAAATTGATAGTGTTAATGTAGCTTGGGTTACTGTGGACCTTTGGCTTGGGGAAAGTGGTGTGATTTTAGTTCTTTTCATATTTTTGCATCACTTGTACGCATCCAAGGGACTAGCTTTGATTTGAAAATTGGGGAATTTTTTTATCGTCATCTCGGGGACTGTGGGGTATTACTGTTAATTATTCCATGCCAGTGCGGGCATAGTCGACGTGGGGTTTGGAATCACGACCAGCCTAGTTAGTCTTGTACTAATATTTTATCCTAGTAAGCAGTCATTGCATACCATGTAGTGACCTCGCCAGACATTCATGCATAGATTCAAAGGCTATAAATACATGTATGTTGGGATAGACATGCCTTCTCTGATACTGAGCTTATGGATGGAGTTTCTCATCGGATCCCTAATCCTCGACATACCAGAGTTAAGAGAAACTATAACATGTATGATATTACTCCTCATTAGAAGCCGAAGACTCTACTTCCTTAATAACATCCAACGAAACCAATGGAAAATGCATGATAGCCTAGCTAGGTTGGTAGCTCGCATGATTCATATGGAAAAGCACATCTGATGTGAGCTCAAGCTTGCAGTACCCCCTAGCTCTAGCCCAGAAGATCCAGCTCCTATGACATCTTCATTTTTTAAAATGGTTATCTATATCACCTTGTTTGTGGTTGTTTTTCGGGACTTCTAGCTATATGTTGTTTTTTGTATTATAGTTACTTTTGCTTGTTTTCGAAACTTCGTTATCATTTACTGACCAACAAATCTAGTTAGAGTGGGGATGGTATAATTTTGTAAAAGTGCTACAGGAGATGTAATCTGTTTATCAATGAAATATTTTTTTCTTACAAAAAAAACTCATTGTAGTTGTTTGAACGATTGGACCAAATACCCTATATAATAAATAAATAAATAAATAGAAATCATTGTAAAGCAATTTCATTGGTCTCTCTAGAATTAAAAAGTAAATGGTCTTATTGAATTTTCTCCATGTAATTTCTATATAAACAATAAATAAAAGATGTAACTAAACTTCCTCCATATAATTCCTATATAAAGCTTAAGTAAATACTCCTTTAACTTTCTTCCATACTATTCCTATATGGATTGGAATAATGGTCAACCATCACCGAACTAGTTCCATATATGTTTAGTCATTCAAGTATATCGAGTGTTGTGAGTTCCATATATGTTTACTCATTCAAGTGTATCGAGTGTTGTGATTTAGCTTATAGACTTGACACCATAAGCGTTGTGATGTGTGAAATTTTAAAGTGATTTTCATTTTTCGTAGGAATAGAATAGCATATTTTAATTTGTTAAATAACAAATTAAAAATAAAATTAACTCTTTAAATTGAAATGTATTTTTTTATATGTTATCTCAATCTATGTAATAATTAAATTTTTTGCATTTCTATGAGTTAGAGTTTGAAGATAATCTCTATTTGCCGGACTACATCTATTATTTAGACTCATTTCTTATGGAGGTGTAATAAATTTAATATTTTTAAAGAGATGATTATTTTTCCAAAGTGTACTTATTTTCCAAAAAGATTTCTAGAATTTTAATTTAATTATCAATAATTACTAAGTAGATGGTGATAAAAATACAAGAGTTTACTTTATTAAATGGAACTGAGAATGAGAGACTCCACCTGAAGACTGCCATTGCAGAACCCTCTACATCAATCACATTACAACCATAAATATATAGTCTTCACGTATATAGTGAAGTTAGAACAACTTACCTAAAGAATAGGAACTAATTCCTAATCTAAGAAATGGTTCATTAAAACTCCTAACATCTCCCTAAATGACTCAAGCTTAACTCTTCCAAGAGGCTTAGTAAAAATGTCAGCAACATTATCACAGGTATTACAATATTCAATATGATTTTCTTAAATTACATTCTCCATTATCTTCAACACTCCCCCTTAATTGAGAAATGGTTCATTAAAAATCCTAACATCTCCCTAAATGACTCAAGCTTAACTCTTCCAAGAGGCTTAGTAAAAATGTCAGCAACATTATCACAAGTATTACAATATTCAATATGATTTTCCTTTGACTAAACCTTCTCCCTAACAAATTGAAACTTAGTAAAAATGTCAGCAACATTATCACAAGTATTACAATATTCAATATGATTTTCCTTTAACTGAACCTTCTCCCTAACAAATTGAAACTGTGTATCAATATGCTTTGTGTTTTTATGAAACACTGGATTATTTGCAAGTTTGATGAAGGTCTTTTTATCACACCTGATAACTGTTGCATCTTTTTGTTCTTCTCTGGCATCCTAGAGAAGTCTCCTCAACCAGACTGCCTCACATGTTGCTACACACATGGCTTGATACTCAGAAGACAAGGATATAATGTTCTGCGTCTTACTGCTCCATGCAATGACCCCGGACTCAATGCTAAATGCATAACCTGTTATGGATCGCCTATCATCTAGATTTCCGGCCCAATCGAAGTCTGAAAAACTTGTCAATCTAACATCAAACGAATCAGTATATATAATACCAAAGTCTCAGGTTCCTTGAAGATACCTTAAGACACCTTTTGCTGCAACCTAGTGACCTTCAAGAGGCTTTGACATGAATTGGCTTAATACACTGAGTGCATAAGCCAAATCAGGTCTAGTTGTAGTCAAGTAAATTTGATAATCAATTAATTCAGTGGCTCTCCATGTGTGTTACCTGGAGAGTGCCTGTCAAGTAAAGTAAATTTGATAATCAATTAATTAAGTGGCTTTCTAGGTGTCTTACCTGGAGAGTGCCCAAGCACTCCAGTCACTGTGCCAAACTGGATTAAGTGGCTTTCTAGGTGTCTTACCTGGAGAGTGCCCAAGCACTCCAGTCACTGTGCCAAACTGGAGAGAGTGCCCAAGCACTCCACACACTGTTCCAACCTCGAACTCTCTCTAGTAAAGTAAATTTGATGATCAATTAATTAAGTGGCTTTCCAGGTGTGTTACTTGGAGAGTGCCCAAGCACTCCACACACTGTGCCAAACTGGAACAAAGTTTTGGCACAAAGTTTACTTTATTAAATGAAACTGGGCAGCTCTCCCATTAGAGACTCTACCTGGAGACTGCGACTGCAGAATGCTCTACATCAATCACATTACAACCATGAATATATAGTCTCTAAGCATATAGGGAAGTTATAACAACTTACCTAAAGAATAGGAACTAATTCCTAATCTAAGGTTCTGGTGAACCGACTCTCTCCTAAATTACATTCTCCATTATCTTTTGGTGGAGATTTAATTTTCATGAAATATTATAAAATATTAATAATAGTATACACAAATCAAAGATTGAGATTTATTTCCAAAATAGTTATGTTATTTTTGTCCTTTTAATTAAATTGATTAATCATATGAACAAGTGCCATATGAAGTGAGTTACAATTTTTTGGGCATATAGTATTGATAAAGCTATGAGATTGTAACAAAGCCTAATTATAGATTAAAAATTTCCATGGTAAAGTAAAGATAAATCTCTATAGTTAAGAATCTTGTTTCATGTTTTCTTTAAATATATCTGTATTTAATTTATACATTATCCATAAAATGCATACCAATTAATTTTGTATGGAGTTTAATCCCATTAAAACATCCACAAAAAAATAATACAAACTTATTAAGCCCATAGACCTATCTATATTTAGGAACACTGCTGGCTGATTTTTCATTTCAAAAGAAAAAAAAAAAGAATGAACAAGATTTCATTTGAGATTTCACCCTGATCCACAGATTTTAGGTTACAATCTGTTTTATTAATTTTTAAATTAAAACTGTGGTGGGTCCGCTCTGTTTCCTCTATGTGGAGTCCATGGGCAATGGATCGTTTCAAGACAGTACCCATTACAATCAACGAGTTGCACAATGTTCTAAATTTTCCATGGTTGGTTCACAAAAAAGTATTGGTCATTTTCCCATTATCTTCTCCTGGAGTAGCCAAGCACATTTGTCAGTCAAGTTCTTACCTAAAAGTGGAAAGAAAACGGAAATCCCCAAGCCAGATGAGCACTGCTCCAAACACACTATTTTTATTGCTATTTGTACATGTTGTCATCAGGCGTGCGCTGTATCTGCAGGGCCGAAGTTAAGATAAAGAAAAATCTGTTTGGCTGCATTTAACCCTCAGCCCCAGAAAAATCTGTTTGGCTGCATTTAACTCTCAGCCCCAGAAATATCTGTTTGGCTGCATTCTCTCAGCCCCAGAAATAATGGATAGCACTGCACAATATCAACATCAAAATGAAGAAGGCTCCTACTTTAAAATAACATCAGACCGCGTCAAGAAATCAGTGCTCCAATAGCACAGCACGAAATGCATGGCTGTTAACAAGTATCTTACACAATTCAACGGGCGAGTCAGACAGTATCGGCAAGTCAAAGTCAGTAGATGAACTCCACATGTCTTTGCCAGGTTTCGAACCAGCGATTGGCCCCTTGCGATAGACCCAAAGATGTAGGTTCATTTGTGTATCGGATTTCGCGCGTCCTAACCACGCTGGAGAGCACAACGGAAAATTCAGAAAACGGCCTTGCGTTTCGATCGCCAGACCGAGTAATTCATTAACGACTGTTTCATGAAAACAAAACCCATGTTGACGGGCTTCCTTCTTCTTCCGTTACGGACGCCAAATGTAGCCCTTAAGTGGATTGAAGAGAAGCTCGAGAACAATTTCCGTTCAAAATATAGAATTGACAGGGTTGTCAGAAAAAGTTTTGGGACACCAAAGCAACATGTCCGATTTATTGGCATAGTTGGACGTTATGTCGGACTAGTACATGTTGCAGGTTTGTTGCAGGTCGTGTTTTGGTTTTTTATATTAATTTTTTTCAAACCTATTGATGATTGTAATTACTTCACAATTGGACGTAATGGGTTTCTTTGGAATACCTATGCAAATGAGGTCATCCATGTGTTGCCGGCTAGAGAGAATGGATTGTGGGTTGTTAATATAAATATTGAGAAAATTTATCATAATTACGCCGAAGGCATTTTCATTGTTGGCTTGGGGTGAGCAAACACTCTTCACCCTAGCGAATAGAAAGTTTTTGTTATCGCCCTTCAAGCAAATTAAAATTTGACAAATGTTGGCTCTTTATATGCTTACGCGGCTATGGCGGTGGTGTTTGCGACGGCGATAGAGGCGGAGGTGTGCCGGTGGATATGGCGGTGGGTGTGCTAAGAGTCTGGCCACTTTACCAGGGATTTCTCATGCTTTAGGTTTTGCAAAAGCTCGGAGGAAGGGGAGAGTAACATTGAAGTGTGCATGAGGCGGAAGATCTGAAAATGGCGTAGAAGACGAGGTTTGTCTTAGAAGGAGGCAGAAATTCAGAGGATGCTCGCTGCCTATGTTCATCTCGGCACCAAAAACTGCAATTTTCAAATGGAGCGTTATGTGTACAAGAGGCATTCTTATGGTAGCCAACCCTTTATCTTTGTTTTTCCTTTGTTAGTACTGGAAACGGAGAGAGCGATGCTCGGAAGCGTGAGCCATGTCAACCTCGTCCGAGGAAAAGGTCTGCGAGGAAGAATCCCACCACCTGAACAAGGTAGGATTATGCGAGGAAGAATCCCACCACCTGCTCGTCTATGAGTACGTGGTGAACCGCTCTCTGATGGCTGCCCCAATTGTTTCATGGACCACACTGATTGCGGGATGTGCAAAGAATGGATTAGTGGATGAAGCCCTTGAAATTTTTGAGATAATGCCAGATAGAAATGTGGTCTCATGGACCGCACTGATTGCAAGATTTGCACAAAATGGGTATTGTCACGAGGCTTTAAACTCTTTCAACAAATGCAGCGGAATGGTGTGGAGCTCGATTCGGGAACCTTTTTCAGTTTTCTTCCTGTGTGTGCTAACTAGAAAGCTTTGGGATATGGCAAGGCTGTTCATGAGAAAATAATTGTAAGTGGAATTTATTTTGATGTCTTTGTGGGCAATGCTCTTGTGGATATGTATGTTAAATGTGGAAGCATTGAGGATGCTAGGACAATATTCCATAGAATGCCCAAGAAAAATGTGGTCTCATGGAATGTGATGATTGCAGAATTTATAGAGTATGCACATCTTGACGATGCCCTGGAATCCTTTCATAAAATGCCGGAGCGAAATGTCGTTTCTTGGACCACAATGATTGTAGGATATGCACAAAATGGTTGTCTGAGGGAGGCATTGGAAATCTTTCGGAGAATGCCAAAAAGAAATGCAAAGTCATGGAATGCAATGCTTGTTGGCTTCACATGGAATGGCGATGTTGACAAAGCACTGGAACTCTTTCAAGTAATCCCTGAACGAGATGTGGCCTCATGGAATGCAATTATTACAAGGCTTGCACAGAATGGACGTCTTGATGAGGCCTTGAAACTTTTTGACGAAATGCCTGAACAAAACGTGGTTTCATGGACTTCAGTGATTGCGGGGTAAGATGTTTCCAAAGTTCCATGTTTTGTATAGAGGATTGGTGTTAAAGTAGAATGGATCAGTCGAAGAATCTCTTTTATATTTAAACATTTCCAACACAAAATTTATATTAAAGCAAGGTCTGAGACATTGACTCAACACAAAATAATGAGACATTGACTCAACATTTAGCACGAATGCTACTCAAAAAGTTGACTTATTAGCCAACGAGATTATTCAAAATGCTTTCACACGATTTTGCTGAAACAAAAGCTTGTAAGTTTCTTTTTATTTTGATGAGTTTTTCAAAGATTATGTAGGTTGTACGTTTCCTTTTATTTGATGAGTTTTTCAAAGATTCCGTTAAAATCCTTGAAACATGAGGTAAATATTCCATAACTTTAATCATGTGAAAATTATGACTATTACTCACATTCTTTTGAAAATCATAACATACTTTGAATTAGCGTAGAAATCAGTGTTACTAGAGATATGTGTATTTAGAATCCTCATTAGATTTCTGAAGTAGATTTAGGTTGTTTCAAACGCTCATCAAGTCATAGATAAGTCGTTTTTAACTTTTTATTCCGCTGGCAACTAAAGTTTCTTTTCATGAAGCACAACCATATTCATTTCTATACATTTCAATAGGAAATTGCTTAGCCCAATTTCTTCTCATTTACATGTTTTCAGAAAATTTAAATGACGTACGAAAAATATTATCTGTTTTTTCAAAATATATGCTTTCCCTTCCATTTTTCTGCCCCATTTCCTATTTACATCACTCATTATTTATGTCCAACTACTATCCTCATACTCACATAATTTTATTCCAAAGTCATTTTCATATTTACATAGACACAAATTCAAGACATTTTCATATTTACATAGATAGTTTATATTACCTAGCTAGGGATAACACAAAAAAAAATTATGTTTGACAGTTTAAAATCCAATATTCCATATCGTCACAAACTTTTTATTTTCATAAAATTACTTCCCTTATATAACTACAGCGTTCCGGGGTTCCTTTGCCCCTCTTGGTGCAATTGCTAGTATGTAGTTTTTTTTATTTATTTTTTTGTGAGTTTGTATTATAGAATCTATAGAGCATAACAGATAGATTTATGGTTTTTATCTTAAAAATTTAGAATAGAATTACATCTTTATCATTATGTTCAAATATATCACTTTAATCCAAATGGAAAATTGAACTAATAATTTCATATCAAATACCTTAATAACACACTTATTACCGTTTATCCTATTTATTAAATTATCTACATTTACCAATTATGGTTTCTATCAAATACAACCAAAATAAATTTATCCTTATATTATTTTTGTTTTCTTTCAAATACTTCCATTCTGTCCTGAGGCAGAGTTACATGAGTCCTTGCAAAGCAGATGGCGAGCGCAGAGCCTGTCAGGCATCAGGACACCTGGACATGGTTGCAGCGCCTATTACACGAAGATAAAAATGTTCATTAAGCATAGATCTGGGTCAGATCTGGGCCAGATAAGTCAGAACTCCCTAGGAAGCTTTGGACAAACACACAAACCCCACATTGAATCCAATCCAATGTAACTTGGGGTCGTGGCCAAATCATAGCTTGACCCCTCAAATAAATCAGAATGCCAGTGTGGTCATGTGCAGTGATAATTATGAATACAATGTTGGTCAATATCGGTCCCAGTACGAGTCTGAATACCCACTCGGCCCAGGGTACCCGTGGCCTTAATGTGGCTTTTCCGCGTGCATAGCTGATACACCACATATCTTCTACCTCAATTCAAGTATATATTCTCTACATTTATATTCATTATAGTTTGAAGGATGTATATAGCTTTACAGCGCTCTTCAATCATTTTCATGTGAGGTGTCATAGTTGTCAAAAGTGAGGACAAACAGGGCAGGGAATAGGGGCAACTGTGAAAAATGTGCCGGGTGATATTGATGAGATAAATTATTGTTGGGCCCATTGAATAGCAGTTAATCTGCAGTACCGACTACAAGCCCCTTCAAGTAGGAGAAGCTCATTCAGGCAAACAAATTGAGAGACTGTGGATGTATCATCTGCACCATGGATTTCAGTTCTTTGCTGACATCTCTGGGTACTTCATTTCTCATCTTCTTGGTGCTGGTTTTGGTGTTTTCATGGTTGTCCAGGAAGCCGGGGAACCGGGTTATTTATTTCCCCAATCTAATTCTCAAGGGATTAGACAAGCCGACTCAGTCTTGGAATCCTTTTGCCTGGATTGTGGAAGCCGCGCAGGCCACTGAAGATGAAATCATCTCTATGGCTGGTCTGGATGCAGCTGTATATATCACATTCATCACTACTGGTACATAAATCCTAAATATACTCTCCATTATATTAGAAAATCATCCCCTTCTAATTTCTTAGGATTCTCCTACTAGTTTCTAAGAATTATTATCCTTACATTCTTTTAGAACTGTAATTCAATTTGTGTTATAGACTTGTGCTCTACTGTATATAGCTAGAAAGCAGTCGAAGGTTTAGGGCCGTCAATAACCAGGGTAACTGTTAGAGCAGTTAATGCAGAGTTTAGACTTATGGGGACTGAGGTTGTTGTTGTTGGATTGTTCCAAAACAGCTCTTATGATCATGGTATTATCTGCTGGAGTTTGCTTGCCTGTTCTTCTTCCTCTGAGTGTAACCGATGTCAATTATAAACTATCGTTGGAGAAGGCAAAGAACAAAGCCTCTGCTACTTATGATGACTTTGACAAGCTTGCCATGGGCAATATTCAGGTGCCAGGCAGTCCTTTTCCTTTTGATGTTGTTTTCCCTTTCAATTTTGTAATCGAATTACTAAGGCTTGGCTGAAAATTTGTGTCCTGCAGACAAAAAGCTACCGATTGTGGGGGTTTCTCATTGCAGGGTACTGGGTATCGTTTGTGACATATTATGTTCTTTGGAAAACCTACAAGCATGTTCTTCACCTTAGAGTAAGGGAGCAAACTTCACTGCCGTGTAAACCAGAACAATTTGCAGTGCTCGTTCGAGATATTCCTCCTGTACCGGTTGGAACAACACGCAAAGAACAAGTGGACTCTTTCTTCAGGAGTTTGTACCCGGAAACTTATGAAAGATCCTTGATTGTCAGTGACATAGCAGAGGTGAGATTTCAGATAATTTTCTCCTTCTGTTTATGTTCTTGCTTATATTTATTAGAGTGGTCACATATTTTTTCCCTAGTTAGCAAGAATAGTGTTGTGCATGAATGAATGGAATAGGCCTCTCAGGATACCATTCATTCGTTTTTATTTTTAAGTTTGATTTTGTTTAGCAAACATTCAGCACAGCAACTAACTTCTCTAGGTGGAATTCAATTTTCACAGAACTTTTTAGTAGCTCAGCTAAGCTTTGGATCTATTGATTCATTTTAAAGTTCGAATCAGCCAACTCAACTCTGGATTCAAGCCTATGTATTTAAACCCTGGCCAAAACCCAATGACTCAGTTTTTACAACAGTTTGGTTTCAGCTTTCCCCCAATTTCATCATCATCGTGGATGATGAATCTCGCAAGTTTGGTCAATGGATATGACCACGTTTCAAAGATGAGGACTGCCGTATTCCTTGCGACAAATATCTTGGTTGATGAGTTGCTCAAAAGCATGTTTCATCACCAATCCATCTTCCATTTGAACTTTTTTCCTAAAGCCTTGCCTTGCCTTGTTTTTGGCTTAAATGGAAGTCTTATGTGTTCAATGGTTCACTGTTCAATCAAGCACTCAGAGATGGATTGGATTATGGGATCTTGTTTTATATTGACTTTTTGTATGGTCTTGAACAGGCTGATAAGGTGTGGACAGAACTAGAAGGCTACAGAAAGAAACTAGCTCGCGCTGAAACTATATTTGAAAAATCTAAGACAGTGAAAAAACCAGAGGGAACACGGCCATTGCACAAGACAGGAGCTTTGGGACTTGTGGGCAAAAAGGTTGACTCTATAAATTTCTACAATGAGAAAATTAAGGATTTATCACTCAAGCTGGAAACGAAACAGAAGATTACACTGACACAGAAGCAGGTAGCAGCAGCCTTCATAATTTTTAACAGTAGAGCTGCAGCAGCTGCTGCAGCACAGGTTGTGCACTCACAATTCGCAGATACATGGACTACATTGCCTGCTCCCGAGCCTCGCCAAGTAGTGTGGAAAAACCTTGCCATTCCCTTCTACCAGAGGAAGACTCGAGAGAACGTTATATACTTTATTGTGTTTCTAACTGTTGTTTTCTACATGGTTCCCATCACCGTAATCTCTGCATTTACAACCCTTGATAATCTACGAAAACTTTTTCCCTTTCTGAAATCTATTGTGGAAAAAAAAGCAATTAAAAGCGTCCTTGAAGCTTTCTTGCCTCAGCTTGCTCTGATTCTCTTTTTGTATTTCTTGCCTAAAATTCTCATGATTTTCTCCAAGGCTGAAGGGATTCCTTCCGAAAGCCATGCAGTGAGAGCTTCGTCTGGAAAGTATTTTTACTTCATTGTGTTCAATGTCTTTCTGGGTGTTACAATAGGTGGCACCTTGTTCCAGTCCCTCAAGCAGATTGAAAAGCAACCCAACTCAATTATTACGCTGCTTGGAAATTCTCTTCCTCCCAATGCTACCTTCTTCATTAGTTTTATTGCTCTCAAGTAAGCAGGGTTTCTGTTCTCTTAATTTCAATTTCCTGAAACTATTCTCTAGTTCTTAGTCTCTGAAATAATCCGTTGTTGGTTTCTTATTGACGAGATGCGTTTTCTTCTTCTGGTCTCAATATCTGATTGCTTTTATTTATGGATTGTCCTTTTAAACAGGTTTTTTGTAGGTTCAGGGCTTGAACTTTCTCGCTTGGTGCCGCTAGTGATATACCATATCAAGAAGAGATTTCTTTGTAAGACTGAAGCAGATCTACAAGCGGCTTGGGCTCCTCCTAGTCTCTCTTATGCTACCAGAGTTCCAAATGATATGTTGGTCATCACCATTGCTCTATGCTACTCTGTTATTGCTCCCATGATCCTTCCATTCGCTATTCTGTACTTTTCTGTCGCATGGTTTGTGGTTCGGAATCAGGTGACCTTTCTTTCTCTCTAAACCTTGTTTGTTTATAACCAATGGAAATTAATGCATCCAAGATCCATATGAAAGAGAAATGTGCTAAAAAGGGGTTTAGAGAAGCACATATGCACTGCTGTAAAACAAATAAACATCAATTTTGTGGTGTTGGGTAAGCTGACAACCTCCTTTTTTGTGTATGCAGGCACTGAACGTGTATGTTCCATCTTATGAGAGCAATGGGCGTATGTGGCCTCATATGCACACCAGGATTCTGGCAGCTTTGTTCCTCTCCCAGATTACCATGTTTGGGTACTTCTCAATCAAAAAATTCGTTTACTCACCCTTGCTCCTCCCACTTCCCTTTTTATCTCTAGTATTTGGCTATGCTTGTAGAAAACGCTTTTACACTTCCTTTCGTATCACTTCCATGGAGGTGGCTTGCAATAATGTTAAGGAAGTTCTAAGCTTGTCATCAGTTGTGAAAGCGTATACCCCTCCCTGCCTGCTGGTGGAGGATAAGTTTGATGATGTTGAGCAAAATGAAGATTCTCGGTCCACCATTTCCTGAAGGACAGCCTCAATTGCTACTTCCAATGCTTGATCAACCACACCTGTTTCAATTTCTCCAATTCATTATATAGACAAAACGAGAAATGAAGGCTAAGAGTCTACTGCTGCTTTTCCCATTGTTGTAATATATTTTAGCGTTTTGTTTTGTTTTGATATTACCAGAGAAACATTCCAAGATCCCCAGGTCAAGCTTTCTGTTGTAACATAGTTTAGGATGATTGGGGAGCCTAGACACGCATGGTTTTCTGTTCATCTTCTAAGTCCTCTGCGTCTGGTTCATTGTATTTTTGTATATTGCATGTGAATATGATATTGAATGGTTGCTAGCTATTTTCAAGTGTTTGGTAGGTTATCACCAAACATCTGCTTGTGGTTTTTGGCTAAGCTTGAAAGGCACCATTGTGAATAGTGTATATTTATGGCCTTTTTTCTGCAATGTTTCTTCAGATTAACTTGAAGTTGTTGTGCTGTGAGTTTGTTTCATCAGCTTGAAGCAATGCTTATTCATTGTTAATGGAAACATGGTTGAATATTCTTATGTGCTGATTGTGGAATTCAAAATGTTAAGCATTCTTTACAATGGTGGAAAAAATTCCAAGCTAATTTAAGCCAAGGCTTTCTTAGGGCTGTATTTTTGAGCCAAAAAGATGTAAAGGAAATTAATGTAAAATACATTCTGCAGAAATTGCTGAAAAGGATGACTAAGTATTTTAAGATGCTGCCAAACACACTAATAGTTGATCACACATCTCTAAACGCAACAGATATAGTTAATAGAATACTATGCGAAGACAAATAAATTAGTTCTGAACTTTGTTTAATTTATGTATGAACATTTTCATTTAGATATGTTCGATGGTATAAATTTTGTAATGCTATCGGGACTTCCCTTAGATCTTTTTGGAAAATGAGCACTGCTAACCAAAAAGGAAAATATTTGAATTCTCAAGCATTTGGAATGGGGCAAAGATCTTTGCAAAATAATCCTGATAATGACATTTTGATAATAGCTTCTATGGGATTATAAGCTGATTTAAGTACACATCAAATTTATATTGGAATCGGGTGGAGGGTAATAGCTCTTCTTAATTGATTTTATGAAATCCAAGGAATTCATCAAATTTTTGAAGCTGATGATCAGTCTTTAATTGTCAAGATAAAATATTAGATGCAATCATAGAAATTTATAAATATTTATTTACTTTGCAACCTTTGTCACCTGAAAATATCTAGCCATTCAAATATGTAGAAAGTCCCTTGCAAATAAGATTTACGTTTGACTCTCCTCTTTGCCTGGAAGAGGGAGAGTAGGTTAGCAGGGTCGTCTTTGTTTTAGGAGATTATTATTTAGGAAATCTGGTATCTGGATAGGATAGGAGCTAGGGAATGTAGCGGAGCAGGTTAGCTAGGAGATTGTTGTGGTTTATGGATAGGTGAGAGGGAATATAGTGACTAAGGATTTTGGGTCACAATGTTGCTTTGGCATTGATATAATCTTTGAAGAAGGGTTTGATAAGAGTGATTGGGTTTTAATTTACTAATGTTAAGAGAAGAGTAAGATTCAGGAAAAACATTTATAATAATGACGAGTGTTTTCTTTAAAGATGTTTTTATTTTTTTGGAAAATTATGGAAAGCTACCTAATTCTGTCTGTCTTCAAATATTAATTAAGCAACATTGTCCTCTTGTTCAAGCCCTCTTTGTTTTATTTATTGAAGTAAGCTCCACCCTATATCTTGAGGGATCTTTCTTTATGGGTCCTTCCAAATCCTTATTTTAGGTGATTGAATGATTGATCAAGTATAGAGATGGATTCCCCTTATACTTATGGTGTTATTAAAGAATATGTGAATTAATTTAGCAAGAAAATTACCATAGAACACATTGATTGGGATTATAAAACTGTCTTTGGTACAAATATTTCAAGTGTATCAAATTTCCTCATCTATTATGCATTTATTATGTTTATTCCTCATTTATTATGCATCCATTATGTTTCTTGCTGGTTTTAAGAATGTTTATTTTGGTCATCTAGAAAAATTAAGAGTATTTTGAGTATTTTATTTAAATAAGATGGATTTTTTTGTTCCATCCATCAAGATCACCCTTTTGCTCCAACCTTTAATGTTATGACAACATACACTCTTGGATACTTATTAAGTTGGAAAGTTGACCTGAGGGAATTTCACTACTTAGGCCGAATGCGTAATGGCCAGGAGCCTTTCACACAAAAAAAGAGGACAACAAGTCTTTAAAAAATCCTTTGAAAATGTCTTTTACACCTTGATCCCCAACATTAAATGTCCCAAAACTTTGTGTTGCAAAAAATGTATCAAAGAGTATCTAGATTAATTAGAGAATGTAGGTTACTTGTGAGTTTTGGGCAGATCTTTAATTTTTTGGGCACTCACTTTGCTTTCTAAGCATTGACAAAGAACTGTCATTGTTAGCATGAGACTTTCACTTGCATACCAAATAGTCCTAACCCCATAATACATGTTTACATGGTTTACTTTGTATGGAATATCTTATTTTGTCCTTACGTAAATCTGAAAATATTCATCTTATTCCTTGATTTTTTTGTGAAGGGAAAACTTCCCCTAAGCATTGCATCATGGGTTTATGGGTGCATCCTTACCTTTTAAATTTGTGTACGTGACTTATGAGGAAGGAAAAAACTCTTGTGTTCCCCATTGACATAGGCAAAAAGCCAAACTTGGCCATGAAGGATCAAACTAGAGAAAATTTTAAGGATGCAATTTATCTTAAAGTTTAGAAACCTCGACAAATATTACCAGTCCCTCATATGAAAATATAAAATGTTTGATGACATTTTAAAAAATGTATTAAAATTTCAAATGATTTGTATTATTCTCTATAATATTTTGGCTAATTTTAAGATAAAATAGTTTTATAATTTAAAAGTTGGGCGAATCATTTTTAGAAAAAATGGAAATTGGCGAATATTTGTTTTGAAAAAACATGGAAAATTAGCCCATCTACGAATATTAGCCCCTAAAATTTTTCTTGGGTCAAACACTTGTGTCCCTATGTTGATATGGGTAAAAAGCCAAATTTGACCAACACATGTGCCAAGAGTTGTTTTAGGCTACTTTGATCATTGTTGAGATGCCCAAAGTGCAGATATCTTGAGATTATTCTAGATTTTGTACCTTTGATTCATGCGAAAAAACTTGAATGGTCTAAGAAGCTTATAAAAGGGCCTCTTTCACATGGTATTCGTAGAGTTGTATCTGATTCAGATAAATTTTATCTAGATTTCACTCATTTTTTATTGTTTTTGGAGCTTTGGAGAGATTGTATCTTGGATTTCTTCTCACATAAAAACAAGGCCCAATTTTCCCGTGTATCCATCTACCCAATTTTCTTGCATAGGTTTAAGGAAAACCATTGGAGGATTGTTGGAGGATGTTTTGAAGAACATTGGACACGAGAGAAATACTTGAAGAAGAATAAACCCAATGAAAAAGGAAACAAGGAAATCTCACTACTAAAATGTATGGATTAAAATTAATATTCTCTACTTTAATGGAATCACCTTTCAACCCCTCACTCTCCCCACCATATTTGTATATTATTGGTTTGAGGTTATTTATCTAATGCTTTTCTTTTATTTATTGACCTAATCTAATAAATCTATAAGGATTTTCACCTAGTTTTTTTAGTGAGATATATGGTTTTGTTGCATGGAGAGCGAGTAGGATTTTCACCTCGTCCCGCCCTCTCTTGGCCATCTTGATATGCGACTAACTGGTTCTTTGTTTTTTCCCTTTTGTCTCAAAGGTTTAATGTATATAGTCTTTTGCTTCTGGTTCTGAGGACTGCATCCTCTGTCTACACAGGGGCAGTGTTTCGACTTCTTAAATCTTCATGCAACTCTCAATGCTAAGACTCTTCAGAGTTTTGCAGAGAATTTTGATTCTTATGTAAATTTTTAGGCTTTCTTGGGGTTAAGTTACAATGTTCACTATGCCGCTCTCTTTGTGAGGAGTTTTGTTGTTAAAGGCTCTCATCTGTGTTTCTAAATCATGTATACAAATTTCCTTTTTGGCACAGTTTTGTGTGTTGTTCAATTTGTAACCCTTATGAATAAAATGTGCATTTAATATAGTTTCATTTGTCGCACAGTTTATCAGCTAAGGGTTTTATAGATATTCGACATAAGTTTACTAGATGTCCATTTTTACTCTATATGCTATATTTTTTTTATTTTATAAGGCGGAGATTTGAATCTCGCCATGTGCATATTTCCATTGGGACTCTGTAGTATTCAGTTAGGCTTTGAGTAACTATATGGCATCTTCTATTCTTGTTTTTCTTTACATGTATTACTCATCTTGATTGTTCTTGCAATTCTTTATTAAAAACCATGTTTTTATTGTTATGGCTACTTGACCAAAAGACCCTGGACTCAGCCCTACCACTGTGAGGCTCTGTTCTAAACTTCTGAGTCCATATCTTATATGTTTTTTTACAGAGGGTTTAGTTTCATGATGTTTCCTTTCTTGTAATTTATATAACCTATTATTCAAAATCTTTCTTTTCAAAATATTTAATTGTACTTCGTAGGCAGAATAGTTAAAGTTTGTCTACCCTTTTCATACAAAAGATATTTAGCCTCTTATAATATCGTTTTATGTTTTGTGTAAATTTTCCTCAATTTCAAGATACTCTTTCTTCGTAGTATTAAAAACAAATTCATAACAACTTAATTTCTAAATGAACTCAGACTTCATCTTCCAAATCACACAAACTTATCATTACAAAAGTAAATACTTACCTCTAGCATGTACGTCCTTAACTGATGGTTCCTTCCAACCTTGATAGAAGGCTATTACGTCCTCTTCTCCCCTCGTGCTCCACACCAAGTCTTAGGTAGCAGGAATATTTTCAAAGTTAAGCCTCAAGACCACTGTCCAACTTATACTCTTTTTGGCTCATTAGAGCTCCACTGATACCTACCAGCTCTGGAAAACTCTTTCAATTTTTTTTTATTGTAACCCATCTCATCTTTTTTTGCATAATGACTTCCCCTTTTCAGCGTTTCCTATTTATCCTCCAGGAGAAGGTAACTACCGGAAACTACCTTTACCCTTTTAACCCTGGTTCTTGGAAATTATTTTTACAATTCAGTTAAGTCATAATTCATAATAACTATTCATATTATTTATTTTCTTTTCCAAAAAAATAAATTTTAAGTCTCACTAATGAATAGTCATATTCATTAATAATTCAAATGTTTTTATAAAAGTAAATTGACCATAGTCAAAAAAATAAATCAAGGTGTTACAGCGTGCCACACAGATTGAACTTAAAAATTAGTGAATGTAATTGCGTTTGAAATTTATTAAAATGCAATGTTGTTTTGCAAATAATTTATGGCTAAGCTAAACTCTCTTCAAAGCAATCGTACATTTTATCATTACTAATATGGGTTATTGGAAAAACATTGTATTCGACCATTATGTCTCACTCTAATATTTAATATAATACAAAGGAAATAAGTAATACTTTTAAACTTTTAAGACATAATTTTTTTTTGAAATTTATATAAAGCATGAAAAATCAGATAAGATATTTATGAAATTATTAAAGGTAATTAGATTTGATGTGTGTATTGAATATAACATATTTATGGAATTATTAAAGGTAATTTCATTTGATGTTTGTATTGAATTTTGGTAAATATTGGGATGTGATGTGTGTACTATTATGACTTTTGATAACATATAGTTTTATTTTTGACAAATTCTATTTATAACCTCATACAATTAGTCATTTCATCTATATGATTACAATATAACTTACCTATCAACAACAAGGTATAAAAACACATGTAAAACTTTTGTTTTATCTTTTAAAATTGTTATTGTATTAATGTACTCTGAAAAGAGAAAGCCACTTTGTTTTTATCTTCAAAAGAAAATAAAAAATACCATTATATAGTGGAAGTTGTTTTCTTAAATAAGAGGGGGAGATTTTATAATTAGTTATCACATCATTTAAAGAAATCAACTTTGTTTTTATCATGAAAAGAAAGTTGAACATGTACTTATATAATGTAAGTTGCTTTCTTAGATAAAAAGGACAAGAGTTTATCAGTGATCACATCATCTTAAAAGAATTATAGAGAAAATATAATATCTTAATTGAGTAGATATATAAGAGTATATAGAAAGAGGTTTTAGGCCTTTGGATGGAAAGTGACAATAGAGCTTGCACTAGAAGGATGATTGATGTAAAAAGGAAACATATTACAAGCACCAATTAAAGTTTCATATAAACTTAAAAAAAAAAAGCGCTTCATGTAGCATAAAATTTCAGACCCTAGTGATTAGACATGAAAGGTGCAATACTCAATGAGTTTCCTCGTCAAAGAAAGAAAAAAAAAGAAAAGAAAAAGAAATATTAAAATTTGAAACGGGAATCACATCAGGTCTAATGTCTAGGAGGTATCTAGAAAGTGGTTGAAATACACATAGTTATTTTGCAACAAAAAAAAAATCAAACCCTACATGACATTTGTACAAAATAAAATATGTTTATTATGATATTCCAAAAGCCAAAGCCAAAAGAAAATTGAGACAACCAAGAGATTTTGAGAAATACGATTCATATTTCAATAATTTCCTTAATAGGCTTAGTAAAGGAAACCCAAGACTTTGAGGCATAAGACGTTTAAGCTTAAGAATTTGATTTTAAGCATGAACATGGAGTGACTCTAATCAATTGGGCCTAATTAAGGACACATTATACACAATTGGTTTGAGCTAAGGAAAGAGATAACAAAGAGTTTAAGGTATATGGGGAATCCAAATTAGTGGTGGAGTGGTTTAATAAGAAATTTGAAATCATAACATCAACTTACATAATGTTGTTAAAATTTTTATAGAAGTAAAATAATTTCTTCAACATATCATTTATCATATTTTTAGAAAGAATTTAACGAAGAAGCCCATATCCTAATGAAAATATCGTAGATTTATGAAGACATGTTGAAATACAAAGGACAAAGAGGCTAGTTCTCTCCCTTGTGGACATGTTGTGTACCCTAAATAGTTTTTTCCTATTCCATAACAAAGTTTTTAGGCTATAGGCATTACAACTAAAGTCTCTTAATTTCCTTTTCTTTTAATGGAGTTTTAGATGCCTTGCCACATTTATTTCTTAGGATAACAATAATGTTGTAATGTTATGATATTTGTGTTGATCTTTTAATTATAAAATATTTTTTAACTTTATAAACTCAAGAAAAGATTCATTACTAAATATATTTTAAAATTAAACATAATAAATTGATTCCATTGCACATTGATATTGTCCTTCATCCTAATTTTCTTTGTAAAACTACATCCATTAAAATGGAGAAGATGAAGCCAAAGAGTTATTCAATTGCTTAGAAATTACTTTTCACAATATTTTGCATTCTCTTCATTTGAGTTAATTAACAAATCATGATTACACATAATTATGAGTCTTCTCAACATCAACTCTAGAACTTTGAATGAATTTTTTATGCAAAATTGTGAGTCTTATAGACATCAAAGTCTGAAACTTTAAAATAGAATTCCCTCAAATTTTGTAGATATTTTAAAGTGCACAAAATTGCAGAAATAGTTTAATAATACAATACGTTGTTTTAGAATAATTGAAAGTGCTTAGACAAGCCTCACAAATTTTTTTTTTCACATGTATTCATTAAAAAAAAAGAGTAAGTTAATGTTGCATTTGATAATTCTAAAGCACAATAGAATTCTTGTATACTCCTCAAAATTTGAATCTATTATGTTTATGGTGGAAAATTTATTCTCATATTTATAGAACCATATCCTAGAGGCACGAAATCATTTTATCACTAATTCCTTAATATTTCAAAATAATATTAAATGCTAAGAAAACCGTTTATCATTATTTCTACCATTTTCTACCATTTTCTATGGCTAAAAAATTATGGATATTAATTTAAAAAATAAAAGATTGAGTTTACGGTAACTTTCTTTGTTTATTTAAAAATTCCCATGAAAAAAAACAAAATCTATGATAAATGGTCAATGGTTAGGGCTGGCTAAATAAACATAAAGTCAATCCCATGCTAACTAAAAAGTAAATACACAATATAAATTGCAAAGCCGCTTACATATATATATCTAATATTTAAAAATCAAAATTAACTCAATATATACATATATCATCCCTTTGTTCCCTAGAAATAAAGACGATTAATAAATGACCCCTGACAGAAAGATCGATAAAAAGTAACTCCACATGTGAGAGCGACAATACTTATTAGAATTCAATAAATTAAAATAAATATCCTCGATAAATTTGATATAAACATAATATTAAAACTACATTCCCACTTTTTACTTTTATTAAATATTTAAATTTCTTTTATAAATTAAATAAAATATAAATACACTCTAATGACACGTACCATCTAGTTACTTCTTATTTGCTTTATTTTAACCGTTTTACCTTAAAGTTACTTGAAATACCAAAAGATATATGGTTAAATTGGCTGCGCTAAATTATAGCGAAATATCTTTGATCGGATCCTGACGTTGATTTATATGTCCCATTTTGACTTATATCCTCTATATATATATATATATTATTTAAACCTAATTTGACTATTGTCGGCAAAGAGATATCTTATTTTTTAATATTTTAATTTTGTGTTTAAAAAATATTAATAAATTTATTTCAAAATCATTATAATTTTGTTTATTTAAAAGATTAAAAAGGTGATAACAAATATTTTGAAAATTAAATTGAATATAAATATTATAGAAAAGTATTTTATAATTTTGATTTATTAATAATTAAAAAAAAGATATCTTGAAAATTAAATTGAATATAAATATTATAGAAAAGTATTTTATAATTTCGATCTATTAATAATTTAAAAAAGATATCTTTCATTTTATGATATTTTGAAAATTAATTATAAAATTCCTAAAAAGTTATTCTTATTTTAACAACATTTTTTAAAATATTAATCAAAACATAAATTATTTCTTTTAATTTCTTTTATACTTAATAAATATAAATATAAATATAATTTAATTGGTTAATTTAATAAATTTATATAATAAAATATTAGATAAGTTATATAAATTTTATTTTTAAATAAAATTTTAAAGAATTTAATTGACTAATTTTTTATGATTTATGATTTTGTTTTTTTAATATAAAGAAATAATTTAAAAATATTCTGAGATATATGACAAAATAAAAATCTTACTTTTACAAATTCTCTATTATTAATAAATAATTGTACAAAACATGTTTCTTTATAAATTATGACAAGATGGAATTCTGCCTCCATTTTATGAGACAAATTTTATCTTAAATAAAAATGATAACACTACTCATTAATAATAACTACAAATGGACCAATAATTCATTTTATCGTAAACTATAAGAAATTAAATGCTTCACTGCATTTAATTTTCTATAATTTACAATTTATGACTTTCCAATAATAACAATTTTCATTACCAATTAATCATTAAATTATATTAAAATTTTATCATTTATTAAAAAAATCAAAACAAATAACCTTCACATTGTTATATTTATATTTGTAAACCCAAATGACACATTAAATAAATTATAACTGATCCATTAACAACCATCTTTGACCAACGTTGTGTAAATAAATAAATAAATATACATATGGAACATCAAAAGTACCAGTTGTTGGGCAGTTAAATATATAAAAATTTGGAGTTGTCTTTAGATCTACGAATCGGGAGCTGATGTGACAACTCTCGATCGTCCAACTCCGGCGACCCCCCCTCTCTCCGGCGACAATGAAAACCCCCGCATCCGGACGACGATGGAGACAGGAAACAAACGGGACAACGCCGTTAGTGGACCCCACCAGCTCCGCCACTCCTCCCGCGGGCGCCCCTCCTCCGCCACCCGCCGCTCCTCCCCCACCCGCCACCCCCACGTCCCCCGGCCACCAACCCGAATTTAATGTTGTTTTTCATTACCCGCGCGTTCATAATCAGTTTTCATCGTCGGGTTTTCATTGTCAATTTCTTTCGTCGCTCCAGGGTTGCCAGGGAGCAGCGGAATCGGTTATTTGGAGCGGAAACCTGCATTGCATGTAATTATCCTGGTAATACTTGTAAATAATTTACTCTTGGAGTATTATAAGAAGAGGAAATCTTATAAGTATGTTTTTTGTGTTCGATATGAATTGTATGATATGGCAGAGAGTAATCGAATGCACAAGCCGATACAAGCTCTAATAATATTTACATATTCTATTAGCATATCTGACCATTGATGGGATAACTGTGGGATTCAATAGCTATAGTTGTATCCCTTATTTGTGTCAAGAAGAGTTGAAAGTTATTCCTTGATAAGGGGAATTTTTTTTCCTCTAGAGGTAAGCTAGAATATTGGCCCCTCTATCAATTTGAGTTTGGACTTTGAAGTTGAAGTTTAAAACCCAAAGGGGTGACAAAATTCTTATCCCAATTTCACCAAGTTATGGAGTTTCCCTTTGGCCATATTTTATTCCTTCTTATGGGGATGGATTTTTAAGAGTAGAGTTTGAAAGCATCTAAAGGTTAAAGATGACTTATGTTTCTTATATTTTCTCTTGTCGGGTTAACGCCTCGTTGTATTCTATTTTAGTACTTTTGAAATAAGCATATAATATTAGCAAGAAGTTTTCAAATTTAGGGATTGATATCCTTGGTTTTTGTGTTCATTTGGAATTTTGGATATTAGAGTATTTTAGCCCCGTCTCTTAGTTATATGGGCCAGTATGAGGTCATGAATATATGCTATCCATAAGAGGGATTAGTTGAAAAAATATATATACATACCAGGTGAGTATCATGAGTGGAGTTCTTTTATTCCTGATGTGCCAATGTGTTGTTTAGCCAAGGCTTCACATTTCCCAGTCAAAGAAACATTAATCAATACTCCCACATGCTAAAACAAAATTCCTAAACCCTCATAAAAACCTTTCTTTTATTGGGCTTATCAATGCCTAGTTAGTTTCATAACTAAATGTTTACATGTACAATACCGACTCAGGCTCACAACTTCCCACAGACAACAAAAATTCAATTCTTATATAACATCTTTGTCACCATTAATGCACAGTTACATTCATAACTAGACATGTATTCAAATAATGCTGACTCAAGTTCAGGAAACCCTTCCTTATCATGGTGGTTTAGTTTAAGAACTTCCCACATACAAAACAAAGATGCAAATCTCATAAAACCTGTTTCTTATTGAACTTCTTAATGCATATCTAGATAAATAAACAAACCTATAATGCTGACTCAGGTTCATAACTTCCCACATTCTCAACAAAATTTCAAATCTTATACAACCCTGTCTTACTGGACGTGTTAATGCAGAGTTACATTCGTAATAAATGTTCACATATAATGCTGATTCAAGTTCATAACTTCACAAATATTGAACACAAATTCAAATCTCATAGAACCTCTCAACAAAATTTCAAATCTTATACAACCATCTTCCATAATTTCATATAATTTTATAGAATAATTTGCTACTTGAAAGCCAAGCAGGCTATAGCCTATAATATCTAGAGGAAATTGTGTGCTATTACTAATTTTTTTCGTGAAAAAGTTATTAGAAATCGGAGATTGTCACAATCGCATCTAGGGTTTCCTTGAATGGAACCAATGGAAATGCTGCAGATGCCAGAGTACATGTACTCCTAATGAAGAGGGGCTTTACTGGACTAAAACACATTAATTCTCAGGAATCTTCACCTTGAAATTAGCTGATTAAATTGAGTGATATAACCCACTTACCTAAATTGTGTATTATTATTTACTGTTGTGTCATATATGAATGTCAAATATCTATTTTAGAGGTTGTTCGGTCAAAGCAGAAAGATGAGATGAAGATGCAATTATGATGGGATAAAGGTCCAAGGATGGAAGGACTGGGATCACCTCTATTTGTAATGTGCATCGAGATCATAGAATCTTGATGGAACTTTGAAGTTTTCATTCAATTGCTTGTATCTTCAATATTACTTGCACTGTTTGTGCTTGCTGATTAATCTTTCCAGCGTTTCTGTTTCCCACTGCGGTTGTGATTCATTAAAATTACAGTGGAATAAGTTGTTCGGACTGCTTTTTTGTTTTGTTTTAAATAGAATCCTCCTACCATCGCCCTGCACCTTCATTAACAGTAGGTTATATATATATATATATATATATATATATTCAAGGTTTTCCAAGTGAATCATGTAAGAGTAGTCCTAAACATTCTTATAAATCTAGTCAAAGACAATGTCCATGAAATTCTCCCAAAATCAGTCCAAGACAGTCACCACCTAGAATCATGGCTAGTGTTCAAAATCAAAGAAGGCGTCGGTTAACATTAGGTAGTTTTTCACTACCAATCCAATCTCATGATCTACCTAAGAATATAGAGAAGTTTTTTCAAAAATTAAATCCAGAAAATCATGAAATTCTAGAAATTTGCATTTGTAAAACTCCAATCTTCACATCTTTCAGATTTCAGCAAACTGTGTTGCTTCTGCAAGGAATTTGAGGGGGTTGTTTTTGGCCACTGCGCTCCTCCCTCTTTTATGCTTTTTCTGAACTGTTTGCAATTTTTTTTCACTTTCTACTGGAAGCTCATCAATAATCACAATTGGTTCCTTCAGTTTGGGATTTAACTTGGCTTTCAAGCCCAACCTCAATTTGTTTGTAGGCCTTGTTCGTGGCCTCTTACAGTATTTTGTTGCATGCTGAATTTCTGCAATTGTTTCATTTTTGTTATTCTCTTCGAATTTTGTTTGCTGCCGTGTACGCCTCCTGTTAGGGTTGTCAGTGGCTTTTGCAGCAGCTTGATGACTGCTCTCGGCCTCTGTAGGTAAAGCCCTTTCCTTCCTATGTTTTCTAGGAAGTGGCTGTGGAATTACCCTCTCACTTGACTGTTGTGCTTGCTTCTTTAAAGCATCAAGGTACAGGATCTGAATGAGGCCATGGTGGTAGACATCATGGGGATATAAAATCTTCCTTTTTCTTGCACAAGCAACCATTTTTATTAAGCTCTGATGCAAGAAATAAGGGAGATTCATCTTATTGAAACCGACCATGTGTACCAAAAATCTCATGTGATAAAGGAAGACCTTAGAAAAACACCCATCACATGTTAAATACAGCTGAGTCTGCCGCATTGGTTTTTCCCACTCTGGTTTTAAAATGCTAGAGTGGACCCCAACACTCCAGCAAGGGTCATGACAATTGTCTTTTAGGAAGAAATTCAGGTTTACACCCTGTACTAGTTTCCTTTTGAATCACCTTTCTCCCTTAGCTGCTATGTTTGTTGCTTTTGCAATGCTTTCCTATGTTACAAGAAACAATAGCCCCTCAACCTTCGCATTGTTACCATCGAAATTATCAACGAAATCAGAAGAATATTTCATTTTATTCCCATTGAACAAATTAATGATGGGCAACCAGCCTGCTTCGCTGAAATATGGAAATTCATCAGCACCATATATTTCAAATGCACAAGCTCCATCCGGCTCATAACAATATAGGTGCCCACTCTTGCCCATCTGTCACAAAAACATGAGTAGTTATCAGAAATATAGTTTAATTAATGCAACAAGACAGTCATAATGTGCATTAACTCTACCCGATGATGTTACATTCCAAACAAACAAACTAAAACAAATAAACACCTCGTGAGCATATATAATTGTGCTCTAAGCATGGTTATAGAATAATTATAGGTTATTGATCCAAATAGTAAGTTTTGATTATAAAATACTAGTGCAATGATAGTTTTCGCAATTTACAAATGCATATCAAATTCCTTTCAAAAGGGGCACTCTAGGGAGTTATATGACTTCTACTACAGGCCTCCCAAGGAGGAGGTGGTTAAAATAAGCATGATTATATGGCAGATCTTAGTCATGGCAGATTTCTAAAAAACTTAAAAGTTCCAAAATGTTGGAATTTTTTTCCTGTAGGAGCTGGAAAATGATTTTCCAGTGCCTACAGGAAAATTTTTGAAAATGTATTTCATCATTACTATCTCCAAAAGCAGTGCACTTTACTGATGATCACATTGTGAGAAATTTTCAAATTCAACCCATTTTGCTTGTTGTCTACTGGGTTATAGTTCAAAGGCGTGGATGGTGGCATTTCAAGCTTTCTGTCAACGTTCTCACATGTTATCTCAACCAAATACATTAATTCAATTGCAATCTACCATAGAAGCTATCAAGAGCTAAAGAAAAGCAGAGCATTATGACTGCTATCAAAACATTATCAAGGTTAACAAATGTGACCTACAAACTTTTAGACCAGACCTATCACACCCATGTATTCATATCCAAAACCTTAGAGAATAAATATTCACCTGCTTATGAGAGCTGCTGTAGTTTCCCAGACAAACAAGATGGCGACCAAAAGGAGAAGCCCTTAGAAACACAGTATGCAGCTCTTCCTGTCAAATGGTAAACAAAGGAACCATCACCAAAAATTCTCACATGTTATCTCAATCAAATACATTAATTCAATTGCAATCTACATAAGCCATGTGTCTATCTGTTACTTTCCTTATGTCATATAAGAAAATTCACTGCCATAGCCAGGAGTTTTACTGGTAGTGTGCGCCTAGGTGTAATGTTTGTGCACAATTTATTTATTTGAAACATAACAGCCTATCTTATATAGGAAGCGTTCGTCTACTCTATTTTATAGCATGAAATTTTGTTATAATGGTATAAGGGAGTTTTTAAAATCAGGCCCTGGCCCTCATATGCACAGTTATATTAATAAATTAATATCATGACATGAACTACCTTTTAACCAACTTTTGATGAACTTAATCTTAGATACCACTTAATGGACTTTTCCCATCAAGGGTTTTAACACTACAGTCTCCAATCCCATCTTCCCATAGATGAAACACAGGTGATATGTGCTGTATAACTTTAGGTAGCAAATTTAGACTCTCGAAAACTTTCAAAAGATACAGCAGTTTTTATGGAACTTTAACTGGAATATAATGATAAATGATCGTTTTTAGTTTCTCAATTAATATAGTGTTTCGTTAATATTGTGTTTCGTTAATATTGTGTTTTCGCTGTGACTATTTCTCATTATTAGATAATAAGATGAAACACATACTCTGTAACATTACAGAAGAACTGGTAGAGATAAATCTAAACAACAAAAACTATTAGGCGTGAAGTGGATATATGAACTTTGTCAAGGGATCCTGTCAAAACTTTGTAATTGATCTTACTGATGCAAGCAGTGACTTTCTTCACTTCTAAATACAACTAAAAGCATTCAAGATACATCAATTCAAATTCTTGTTATTCATAGAATATCAACATGGATATATCCTTTTCTCTATTTGAAAAACCAGGGGACATTATTTTCAGCCCGTAGCTGTCAATACATGTGATTATACAACTTATGAGAGGTAAGTGTTGGGCATAAGATAAATTAGGATGAGAGCCAAAAATATCGGATTAAAACTTATGACCTAATTCTTGGACAAAGAAAAATTAGGTCGAGAGCTTAAAGTATAGGATCTATCATAAACTAGGATGATGTTTAACATAAAAGAAAGCTCATATCGGATTAAAACTTATGACCTAAATTCTTGGACAAAGAAAAATGAGGTCGAGAGCTTAAAGTATAGGATCTAGCATAAACTAGGATGATGTTTAACAGAAAAGAAAGCTCAACCATCTACAGATGCACGAGCACTGACGAAGACATAGTTTTAGTGGTCCTTGGAATCTTCGAGATTTAATTCGGTCCATGGCCAAGCAGACTGCTGCTGAAAATTTGTACTCATGGAACCAATACTACTGCTGTTGTTATTGTTATGCGGGTAATCCAGAAGAAAATCTGAAAAACCTGTGTAATACACACGTGAAATGCTTAATTCCGCAGAGCTAGAAGAATCCTCATGGACCATACGTTCTGTCTAGCCCATGGTCATATCAGCAAAACATGAAAGTACATCAAGGGTTTTAACACTACAGTCTCCAATCCACTTAGCTGATGCAGAATTACAGTGATGGGGGTCATTATCTAGGTTCAAGGACCAATCACAACTATGTTGGGATGAAGCACAATACAAGGAAGACACCAAACCAGAGGATGTAGGTGTCTGGACTAGAGTATTAGAGTATAAAACCTGATAGTCTAGTCCTTTGTTAATTTGATGATTTAGATCAAGCACATGACATGAATTGTTACGGCTCTTATTAGTATTCCTACTGCTACACCCTTTCCTAAAGACCTTCCCAGCTTCTGAACTCCATATCTTTAAGAAATGATTAGTGGGTGCATTATCGTCAGGCATCGTGATGGGTTCCATTGTGTTATTGGTGCAGTAACTAGAAGCAGAAATAGAGGACATGAGCAGTAATTCCTTGGAGAGACGAGCTTCTGCTTCACCCCACTTTGACCAAGCCAAGTATAAACCATAATGATAATTGCTAAGGCATCCTGCTAAATGTGATTTTTTACGAAAACAACAGGTTAGTGGTTCAAACTTTTCGGGGTATATTATCTATGTATTAACAACTTGTTATTCCTGTACTAGTAATTAAAGGAATAAATCCCGCTATACTATTAATTGTTCGTGTAAGATTATTGGATTTAGGTGAGTGGCCACATTCACTCACTGGTTCATTTTCACTCTATGGTGGAAACAATGCATTTCTATTCATTTCAAAGGGATTTATGAATCATCGCCCAGAGGAAATGGGGAAGTATATTATCCACTGCTTTCTACAACACATGTGAACAATGAAAAGGATGGGAACTTAATCTACATAGCTGCTTATGAGAGTTGCTGCAGTTTCCTAGACAAAAGGAAAAGCAAACACTGTCAAACAGATGTCCTCAGAAACACAGTCAAACACCATCCTCAAAAACACAGTATGCAGGGCTTCCTATGAAATGAAAAAGGAAAAATAGGATAAAACATTCACAAAAAAATCAGTTGCTGAGGCGGTGTTAAACAAAAGGCACTTTGGAGCATGTAGGAGCGGTGTAAGACATCTGTACCTGACTTGGACCTCCATAAGGACTGGTCCCAACCACGTGGAGAAAAAGTGATGAAGGTGAGCTAACCTATGAATTGTTATAATTTCAGTTTTGGGATTCTAACCTTATACCATCAACAGATTTATGGTTTTCCCCATCGTAATCAACGGAAAAAGGGTGATCAATATGAGAATATGAGAATATGAAGTCCTTGTGATATATAGTCGAATACAACATTTTTAATTATTCCTTGAAAAGATGATTGAGAAATTTGAACCATAGTAGATTTAGATGTTCTGAAAGTATAATAATTTGAGTCTATATAACTTGAATTAAATTAAGGACCTAATAACTTGAAAGTTGCAACGCTTTTTATGTGTCTACTTATACCATCTTCCAGTAACTAAATTTAAAGATTTTAATATTTGCTTGCTTGAAGATCTAAAAATAATCTTCACGTGGCTTGAATCAACTAAACTCCCTTTTTATATCTTCCATAATTTTTCTAGCGTGCTTTATTATATAAATTTTGTATCTCTATAGATTCAACTCTATTTGTTATACCATTTTGCGCGCTTGATATCAGCAGAATCTTAATTCTGTGTATTTCCAATTATTTACAGAAATAACTTCTTATAAACTTATCTGAATGCATTTCTTTCTTTTCCTCCTTTTCATGTATAGATCTTGCTACTTCTGCATCACAGTAATACTTTCTCCTTCAAAAGTTCAATTTCAACCATAAAGTTCATGTTATTCATATTCCATTCATATAATAGTTGAACATAATCTACCAAAGACATGATATCTCCACAATTTAACGTACAGTGTCCCTGTATTCTGAGCATTTACTGTCTTTCGACCTAGTACAAGTCTTCAACATTGCAAATTGGCAAGAGACTAGTAAAGCATCTGAGATAAAGGCCAAAGTATTTGGCTTGACAAGAGGAGGTTGGCAGCTAGTGGGGGCTGAGCAATGAAAATTCCGAACAGATATTGGTGGAGGGAAGGAAGACCACAGACCTGAAAACGATGGGAAATTTCACAGATCGATAACCTCTCTATATGTCTTTTGTATTATTTTCATCAACTGATTTTGTATAGGATGTATAAGGCTAGCGGCCTTTGCATGTTGGCTCTTTCTTAGTACATGTAACAGCATTGGAATTTGGTGCAGTAGTCAGAAGTTAAAACAGTTGAGGCTAAGCCTCCTGTAGTTCCATTACAGATGTGATTTTGGAATCTGGATCCATCTTTTACCAACATATTAATATTTTTTCCAGATGAAATTTTAAAAAGGCCGTGATGTTTCACAGTATGCTGTATTGGCTACAAATTCTCAGTTTTCTACACTTTGATATTACAGTTTTGGTCAAATGAAACATTTTGATATTAATTACTGTTCTGTGCACATGACAAAGAATATTTGTTTGAAGTTGAGGTTGATGGTGTCATATATGAATGGAAGAATGATATTATACTGACAGAGTTTTCAAATGTTTTCAAATCAAGATGTACTACTGAAGAGAATTGATTTTCCGGAACCTTGGAAATTGATTTTCGGGGACTTACAGTAGTACTAGTGCTCCAACACCTTGCAAATTGATTTTCCAGCACCTACAACAGTACTAGTGCTCCAGCTCCTTGGAAAATGATTTTCCAGCACCTTGGAAATTTATTTCCCAGCACCTACAGCAGTACTAGTGCTCCTGTAGGTGCTAGAAATTGATTTTTCATCACCTTGGAAAATTATTTTCATAGTATGTTATCACTTTGAAATTTTAAAAAGGCCGTGATGTTTCACAGTATGCTGTATTGGCTACAAATTATCAGTTTTGCTACACTTTGATATTACAGTTTTGGTCAAATGAAACATTTTGATATTAATTACTGTTCTGTGCACATGACAAAGAATATTTGTTTGAAGTTGAGGTTGATGGTGTCATATATGAATGGAAGAGAATGATATTATACTGATAGAGTTTTCAAATGTTTTCAAATCAAGATATACTACTGAAGAGAATTGATTTTCCAGCACCTACAACAGTACTAGTGCTCCAGCTCCTTGGAAAATGATTTTCTAGCACCTTGGAAATTTATTTCCCAGCACCTACAGCAGTACTAGTGCTCCTGTAGGTGCTAGAAATTGATTTTCCATCACCTTGGAATATGATTTTCCAGCACCTACAGGAGTACTAGAAATCATTTTCCACTACATCATTTCATGGAGATGCAATTACTATATTTCTTGTATATGTACAAATCACCTTCTCATCATTTCCAGCTCGCTAATATCTTTTCACATATTCTTGCAGACATTCATCCAACATGGAAAAGAAATGCAAGTCAGTCATGGCTCTTGAGGTCCAAGACCCAAAAGAGAAAGTCATTTTTTCTGGTAAATATTTAGTTTGGACTGAAATCTACAAAGAAAACATGAATATTGACCGTGTTACAAAAATTCCCAAAGAAAGAGTTGCTGATTTTATAAAAGGAGAGGAATCGAATCCAGATGCTCCATGTTTCTTCCTGCGTAAACAAAGCAAACCCCCAAGCACAAGAGCCTTACAGTATGAATAGTAAATATTTTAGAACTACATTGTTTAGATGTTGATATTAAATATGCTTTATATTTACCAGATTTGGTGACATTCCTGTAATTTATTTTGCAGTTATCATTGCTCATATGGTCCAACTGACAAGAGAGAAGAATGGAAAAACAAAGGAAGGAAGGCATTTGCCAAAAAGAGGGGATGTCAATGCCATTTTATTGTAAAGATTATGGTTCAAGATCCCAACATAGCAGTAATAACATACAATCAGTATGATCACGAAGATGGGCAAGGATGGCCTTGTCATGGTAAAGACAACACTTTAAATGATGATGTTACTGAGAAAAAGCGAAGACTTTCGAAGGACATGATTTCTTATTTAGAAAGTTGTTATTTTCTTGAACTTCCAATTGACTCTATTTGTAAAATGCATATAAAGAAATATCTTGACATAGATGCTACATCCAGAGACAGGGATTTCTTCTTACGCATAAAAGACGTTGTAAACATTTATAATCGTCTAATGAAAGAAAGTTATCAGTTGCATAACAAAGATTAAATGAGTGTGAATCTTTGGTATCAAAGAAACCAGGATGATTTCTTCTTCTTCTAGAAGCCCAATGGCGCGGACATCCCTTTTATAGCTGGAATACAAACAAAATGGATGTTGGAAACTATGGTCAAGCTATCCCACAATAGTTTGATAGCCATGGACTCAACATTCAGTACAAAAAAATATGGGGTGAGTTTTTTTTCTAATGATTGCTTCAATAAAATCATTTATGTTAAAATTTACTTCATTTCATTTAAAATGACAGTATCAGTTGTACACGCTTGCGGTCTTTAATGAGCAACAAAGTGGGGTACCAGTTGCCTGGGTGGTGATGTCACGTAATACATCACAATATATACAAGTATGGCTGGAGAGCCTTATGCTTAGGTGTTTTCGGACTCGTCCCGATTGGAGGGTCAATGCCTTCATGGTTGATGATGCTATGGCTGAAATCATTGCTTTGAGGTAACATCAATATTCTTATTTGACATTTCGAATTGCATTCATTTTAAGAATTTATAAAAATGAATTAAATGTCGCAGGAGAGTCACGAAATGTGAAGTGATTTTGTGTATTTGACACGTAACGAGGGCATGGCTCAAGAATGTTAATCGATTGGTTAGCAGCTCAGAGAAAGCAAAAGAAATGTTCAATGAACTTGGCCATATCATGAAATATTGTTGTACTGATGAAGTGGATGATGCAATCAATGCTTTTTTCATCAAATATGAAACTTAGCAGAAGTTTTTGGACTATTTCTACAAGACGTGGATTGCTGGTGACAAGATTCGTAAGTTTGCATAATATTCCTATTGTGTTGTATGTTTGTCATTTATGTTGGACAACTGATATTTACTAATTGAGTCTTTCCATGTAGGCATGTGGGTTAAAGGCTGTAGAGAGTTTCCTCATGCAAACCAGGAGACAAATAATGCTGTGGAATCATACCACGGTTACCTGAAGTCAACATTTCTATGTGATAAGCGAAAGAAATGCTCTTGTAGAATGGATTGGCTATTCTACACTCTCCTAAAAAAATGTTGAGCCTTGTTATCGATTCAAGGAAATTTTGAAAAAAAAAAGATATTATAACAACCAAAAGAAAGATATGCAGCTTGAATCATCAATGGAAAAGGATAGAAGAATTCCAGACAGTGATTGCAGGCCTCATGAGAGCATATCTCATGCTTATTGGGTAAGGAGTCAAAGCAAAGCCGATAAGGAATATCTTATCATTTTTCATCGCAGAAATTTTATCACTTGCGATTATCCATGGTCTATTCGGGGGAACATTTGAAAGCATGTTATAAAGATAGATTAGTTTCATTCCTCCTTGATTGATTTAGACCCTTTATCGGATCTTCATACCACACCCAATGAGTTGAATGTCCCTTTTGAGATAAGTACAGAGGCGCCAAACCTTCGTGCAGATACTATCCCAACCCATATTGAAGATGAAAATGTTGAAGAACTTGGTGTGTTGAGAGAGGAGTTGTTTGGTTATCTAGACCTGATTAGAAACAATCCTCCTTCCACTGTGAGCAAGGCAAAACAATTGATTGATCTGGCTAAAATTTTTGTTGATGATGCTAATAATCTTAATATTATGGATCATGACTTCACAGTTTATTTGGGTGCTTATGATTCATCTTTGAAGAGAAAGAAGAGTTTCCTTAGTCCAAAAAAATAAAATAAAGGGAAAAGGATGGTCACCTTGAATATTGATTTGAATGTCTCTACATCCGAAGATGAACCATTTCAGTTTCCACACCTCAACAGGCGTGGTCGTCCTCCCTCCAACAATGCTTCCTCTACTGTTCCAAGTAAGTTCTATAGGGAGACGATATCAGTATATTTAGATCAAATTCGTGATCTTCCAAGTTTGTTTCTATGTTTAGATCGCTTTGTGGATTTTTCAAGTTTGTTGCAATGTCTTTGGTCTTTGCTATTTCTTTTAGCTTAATGTAGTGTTGTAACGTTTGCAGAGCCACAACATCTGATCAATGTGATTATAGATGAAGGATGTACACAGACCAACAATCAACCTTTTGATCACATGAGTCAAGGTACATTTGACGAGCTTGTTGATTGATCTACTATGTATTCTGATGCATCTATTATTTGACATGTTATTTTTTTCTCTGATGGAAATTGTGTTGTCATATTACAAACACAGCTGGTTTGTCATTAGGCCCCCCTTGACCAGAATAGGATTGGGCCACTGACATCACGGAAATTGTTGAATTTCCATGTTTGTTTGCATTTTCTTCACTCCTAACGATTAGCACTAGTTGTTGTTCATGTTGTTAATGTAGTGCTGGAATGTTTGCAGGGCCGGAGCATCCAATTAATGTGATTTCAGATGAAGGATGTTCACAGACACATTATAACTATTTTTATCAGATGAGTCAAGGTGCTTAGGACGAGACTTTTAATTGATCTTCTTTGTATTCTGATGCCATTAGGGGGAATTTTGAGGTCTAAAATGGGCCTCATAAGAAAAATGTACAACAAAAATAAACTTTATAACAACCAATAGGATTCAAGATGATGATGTCAACCATGGGGGATGATTCACCATTTTTTAAATAAAAGGGTAAAAATATTAAAAAATAATAAAATAATAAAACTACTTTTTCAACTCGTATTTTCAACTTATTTCCCAAAATTTTTACTCAAATTTCGAGCGGGAGTACTCGTTGGATGCGAAATTTAATTCCTCATCCAAAGAGTACCCATGTTGCATACTTTTGATGAACTCTACTACACGTATCTTGCGTTTTAATTTGTTTATAGTTTTGTTCTGTGGATTATCAGTATGCAACATGCGTACTCCTTGGATGGGGAATTAAATTTAAATCAATTATTTCCACTAAAAAGCTGAGTCTAAAATACGGGAGATGAAGTTGAAAATATGAAGTTGAAAATGGGCCTATTCTATAAAATTTGATGATGTCATCAAATCTTATTAGATTTTTTCCACTATTATTTTATAATTTCCTTAGAAGGCCCATTTTAGACCTCAAAATTCCCCTAATGATTTATTACTTGTCATCTTATTATCTTCTCTGATGAAAAATTCATTGTCATGTTACAGACACAACTTATTCAATGGGTCCCCCTCTATCCGAAGATGATTGGGTCACTGACATCATAGAACTTGCAGACAACACAGAAATTGGATTCAGAAAAAAGTTGTGATAGAAACTACATCTTTTTGTTTATTGTCCGACATACCAAATCATGGTGGAGTGGCCAGCTTTGGTTACATGTGATTCCTAGTGTGGAGCACTTTCTTGTTAGGGTTATATTGGTTTCCCTAGCTAGGGTTAGGGGACCTTAAAATTATTCCAGCTTCTGATAAGCTGCAATTGTGTACATGTACTTCATTTTTTATATATAAATGAAAAGAGAACATCAGGAATTCGATGATGCAGTTAATGGATATTTCTTGTTTACTTTTAAATGTTATGTTATAAAACAATAAATTTGCTTGATAGTACTGTAATACACAGACACATTTTCATTCAGTAGCAGGATTGGCGTGTTTTCTGCAAATGCCTCGAACTGTTTTGTGATTTCAAATTTCACTGCAACATTTTTATCTCCATCCTTTGGTGAAATGTGTTTGAGGAGAATGAAACATTAGATGGTGGAGAAGATTAATTGAAGATATCAAAGTGGTTTGGGAATTCAAATGCTTATTTGGCACAATTTTATCTCCATTATTTGATGAAATATGTAAAGAGATTGAGCTGACAAGTTTATCTCCAACCTTCAATCATTTACTTCCAGAGATTGGATTGTGGAGAATGTTAATTCAGAACATCACTTTCTTTATTCATATATATACTACATGAGAAATAGCAGTAATTTAATCTTCAACTGATACATTGGATCCATACGCAAATTTGGTCAATCTTCATCTCGAAATAAAGACAGCACCCACTTGACCATTGTCTATCTGCAAATTGTTGTTGTTGTGGATGTTTTAGTTGCTGCTGTTGCTGCAAAGCCATTGAGTTGTAGAAATCCATATTCATGTTCATGTTCATGGATTGTGCAAAAGACAAAGGGGCCACCAACATACCTCTTTAGGAAGTCACTGTTTGTCTGGTTAGATTGAGCCTTTGTAGCTTTCTGCAGGAAGATTAGCTTCATGAACAGGTGAGCAGGTGCTACCCTATTGGAGCCACTCTGTATTGATGTTGTTTGATGCATCAGATTCATTTGCACCTTCACCTCTTGCGTATAAAAATTTGAGCCATTGAATTTTTTCATAACTATTTGTTCCATATATAAAAATAAATATCTACTATATGATTGTTACCTTATAATTGCACATGTAGGGACTCAACTCGCTAGGCACTATCTTAGTAATTAGAACTTTAAGTCCTTATCCATTTCCATGAGAGGTAGTTGTAATTAACTTTTTTCATGATTTTTGAATAGTCCACTTAGCACTCACTGCATCAGGTGATGCTCGCAGGGGTGAAGAAGTGGGATTCAACTACGTTACATAAGTCATTCATCTATGACCATTTCCATGAGAGATAGTGGTAACTGACTTTTCTTATGATTTTTGAAGTTCATAACCAAAACAGATTAGGAATGGTAGTGGTAGAGGTAGGACTTGCTTCTCAGATCTTCAAGTTCAGCACATCAGTTAGAGTTATTTATTTACAATTGTTGAATGGAGCACAGGGTTAATTATATAGAATTGTTGAGCTGCTTTGCCCAACTGTTTGATTATATAGAATAACTACTATAGAGTGTCAAATTTGTTTTTAATTGATACCTTTACCATTCTGAAAAATATCCATGTTAATCTATCATGTATTAGATCCCAAGGAAGTAAAAACAAAAAAAAAATTTACCCAACAGAAAAATGGAAAAATAACACAACATAAAATAATTATACCCTCAAAAAGATTCATGTATTATATCGCGAACCATCCAAAATTACAATTGGTTCTTCTCTAGTGAAAGAACCATGCCATCATAGCCCCAAGGAAAATTATAATAATAACACATCCACTTATTTGAGAGTTATCCTGATGATGATTGATGACTTCACTTGCAATAAACCGTGATCCGGTGTCATCTCTAACACCTGCATCTACACTTGACATTCCTGCCACCAGTATATCAGTGGACATCCTATGAATTTCTGAAAGCCATTATATGCTGAAATATTTAAACTGAGAGCTCTACATTCTTGGTTCCGTGTATAGGGGTTTTAAATTTGCTTTTCGAACTTCAAAGATTCCATTGAGCTGATTGCAAATGAGTTGCGAGTTCATGTAAACTGCAATATCATTGACAAAATTGTTTTTTGCCTCTTTTAAGCCCTCAATAAGGGCGATATAGTAGGCTTAATTATTAGTTGTAAAGCACATATTTAACTGTGGCTTGTCCAGGATTTGGACGACAGGAAACTTCGATACACAATGTCCACTTTTCGACCATTGTCCACACTTTAAAAACCTACAACCTAAAAAAACAATAAATTAATATCAAACATGTATGCATTTATAGAAATAAAGAACCAGATTACCCACTTATTCATTACACAGAAATCAAAACCAGATTATATTTTGCATTCATGTAGTGTTGATTCAACATTCCAAAACAAGATTACATTTTGCATTCATGCAGTGCTGATTCATCATTCCACTTAGGAGGTTTCTCACTATCACCTAGGGGACTTACCCACTTATTCATTACACAGAAGTTCAAAAAGCAAACCCACACATTTTGGTTATATCCTAACAGTACAAAACATAACACAAAACCAGAGAAGCAGCTAGCAGGCTGTTAAGAATCCCAGGAGAAAACAATAGTTAGGTCCTTTGAGCTTCAACCTCGATGGTAGGATCAAAATTACATTGAAGATGACTTTTTATATGGACCAACTTTGCAATCCAATCTGTTCATGAAGAAATCTTGTGTTCTCTTGATGTCTTCTAATTAAGAGGCAAACACATTATTAATTTCTACTTGCTTGTCTTTCATTACTATATCCAACAGAGTCTTCGTTTTCTAGTGCAATGCAATTGAGTTGACATGTCATTTTATCCAACCACTAGTGTGACAAAGGAGATTTGGAAATAGGAGACCTCTTCCAAGGTCTCATACTAAAAAAATCCTTGCCCTCTCAACACCCATCATGGTTTTGAGATTCCTAATTTCTAGCTGAGTTTCTAGGCCACAACATTGAAGTAAGCCTCAACTGATTCCTGCAAAAATAAATGAGCCTTATGATAGCCCTGGAACCTTGCAACTGATTCCTGCACAAATAAATGAGCCCTATGATGACCCTAGAACCTTGCAGCCCCCACCCCTGCTATTGTGCATATGTTGCCTATGCAGCACGATGTGCAAGAGGCACCTTCTTACAATGAGCACTAAAACAAGGCCACAGACAGACCTAAAAAATAGATCTACTAAAATTATATCCATTTTTTTAACACATATATTCATGTTATCAAACACATATGAGAGGTTGATGAGAACTTCGGGAATTCTATGTGTTTTGTTAGAAGAGAGATGAACATTTCACATATCTTCAAAAGCAAAAAGCTGTAACAGATGATAGGAAAAGTTCTAGACCAGAATGTATTTGAATTTAACTTTAAATTTAAATTCAGATTAAAAATTAAATTATTAAATAAATAAATACACAAGATTCCAATAATTTTCATCAACATTATATTCTTAACTGTGAAAACATATAAAAACAATATCAAGACATAACTCTACAAAATCACAATCCAAACAATACCACCAAACCCACTATTCAGACATAACCAGGACCAAGTCCAGACTCGAAACCCACAGCCTAGCAAACAAAGAATAATTAACTGGCTGTCCAAGCTGAGAAAAACTATAGCACGCTACATGTTACCGAAGATGTCAAGGCCTAAGAAGCGAGGGATATGATTCACAAATAATTCGAATAAGAAAGTTTCCAATTCAATAAAAACTCTAACAGGTATTTTGTTGGAGGCCTCATTAACGTAAAATAAGCAGATAGAAATGATACACTATATGAATATAATAGACCACCTCCACAGGCCCTGCTTCTGCTTCTGCACAATCAACAATCAAATAAAACAAACTGAACTTTTGTGCATGGAAGGTTCATTCCACACAGGTTCTAATATCAATTATGATCCCTATGCTCAGTATAAGTGAACTAAGTTGAATTGGTTTTCCAGTGTTGATCCTGGTCCTATGAGATTATGCAGCAATTTCTGACTGCAAAAGATCTCAGTATTCTAAATAGCAACAGTAATAGATTTTTGAATGCTAGAAAAAAAATAAGCACCCTTTATTTATGATGGTTGTGTACAGATTCTTTGGATTTATAAGAAATGGGATGAGAAACATAAAAAATTTAAATTCTTGGACCAACATCCTTGAGCAAGAAACATATAATTTTTTTTTCCCGTGGGCGCTGGAAAATCATTTTCCAGTGCCCACAGGAAAAAAAAATTGTATGCATAGCAAATATCCACTTACCAAATGTGTCTTCCTATTTCATACTACCTCTTTACTATCTATAGTATTCCTTTTGACCATTGAGAAACATCTGTCCCAATAGTCTTCCTTGTTATAGGCATATAAATTTTTTTTCCTGTAGGTGCTGGAAAATCACAGGAAAAAAAATTTATATGCCTATAACAAGGAAGACTATTGGGACAGATGTTTCTCAATGGTCAAAAGGAATACTATAGATAGTATAGAGGTAGTATCAAATAGGAAGACACATTTGGTAAGTGGATATTTGCTATGCATACAATTTTTTTTCCCTGTAGGCGGTGGAAAATGATTTTCCAGCACCCATAGGAAAAAAAATTTATATGCATACCAAAAATTTTCCTTGGCTTCTCTCTGTTATCTGATTTCATAATACATGGGTATATATCATTTCATCTTGCCTTGCTACCATTTTATTTTATTATCTATTTAACTTCTGGTTTATTGGTTTGAGCTATTGCATTGTAATTCTTTTTTCTAACATAATAGGAGCAGATGTGATTAATAGTTCAGATTTGTAGTTGCTGTTAGTGTTTTCGGTTAGCCTGTGCCTGCATATCTAGTATTCATATTCTATTGTTTTGACAAGTGTCTAATATGTTCAGTTTCCTGGTAGTTAGGGTTTTGTTTTTTCTATTTTTTGAGTGCTAATTTAAACAAACACCACCTACGGAAAACAGTTCCAAAAGCACTCTCTTTTGATACATAAGAGCTTATTTATGTTTTTTCTACCCCACTTGGGCCTTTTATCTTTGCATGTCCAACAGGTGGCTCCATGTGCATATGTGGTCTTTAACATTTCGCTATCTAGCAAGGTTACTATTGCCACTTGCAAATTTATCTTAATAACCCCCACCTAACCAAATTCCTATTAACAGTTATGGATTTATTTTGGCAACTCTACCTTAACAAGATTCTTGTTGCCATATATAAATAAATTCCTCTATAACTTAATGTAACATAAGTTGTGGCAATATATGTCCTGCCAAGTACATCTTAACATAAAACCCTTGTGACTAAAATGAAGTGGAATGACCAACATAAAACTCTAATAACTAATATGAAAGCACATGGGTAGCCTGCCTTGTGCAGTTCAACCGGTGTTTGATCCAAGGCTAGAAAATTTGTTGGCCCTATATATTGGACTTGAAAGCCAATAAGAAAATAAATTTGTTATTTTTTTGTAGTATGAAAATTGCCTTCAGATTTTAAATATGACAAATATAATCTAGACAGTGAATTGTGAACCCTGAGAGCATTTCGATTTAATTTGGCCTGTGTACTAAAATTAAAACAATGAGAAAGGTGGAAGAGCTTTTAAAATGTCCTCAGGGTTCATAATACACTATCCTGTTGATGGTTTGTGTGTTACTACTGCTGCGGGAGAACCCCAATTTAGGTATTCCTTTGCAAAAATCACCATGGTCTGTAGTATTAACAGTATTCCAAGCATTCTTGCTCATTCCCCTCGACTCTGTAATGGAGGAGGACTCCGGGCTTGTGATATTGCTATCATAGCTACCATTTAAAGAGTCACAGGTTGCTGTTCTCTTGTAGGAACCCAATCACATGGAGCGCATGTACCCGTATTTCCTCCATGGGGGGAGGTGCATAATACAAAGTGTAGATTATATTTGGCATATCAAGCTTCATACTATAAAACAAAAAATAATTTAAATGAAAGATTTTTTCCAAAATAGATATAAATTATTTGATTTCCCCATGGTTCACAATCCTTTGGTAGTTTGAACTTACATTTCTCAAAATTGTCTATCAAGGACCCAGGAAACCTAGTCCTGATCCTAAAAGAAGAACATAATCCAAACATGGAACAGGGAAAATGAGTGGTTATCACCTACATGTGAACATTGGGCATTCGTTACCACAATTACGAGGGCGATTCGGAGCGAGTATCAAAAAGGAAACCTAAGAATGCAATTTACGACCCGGATACCGGAGCTAATGCTTGTCGCCTTGTTGCTTGGAAAAATGACGGGGTTTCCGGCAAGGGGAATTATTTGAATTTCAAATTCAAAAAACCCGTAGCATTAAATTCGGTTTGGTGGCCGGTGGACGTGGGGGTGGCCGGTGTGGGAGGAGCGGCGGGTGGCGGAGGGAGCGGCGCTCGCGGGGAGGGTGGCGGCGGCTTTGGTGGGGTCGCGCTAACGGCGTTGTCCCGGCGTTTCGGAGTCTCCATCATCGTTTTGAGTCGCGGGTCCACATGCGTGCGGCGGAGGAGTCGCGGGAGTTGGATGATCGGGAGCTGTCACGTGGCTCACAATTTGTAGATCAAAGAGACAACTCCAAAATACTATTGATGTTTTTAAATAAATATTGAGATTATCCATCATGCATAATCGTACGGTGGATTTGGTTATAATTGCCTCCATATTTTGGGTTTATTTCTGAGAGTTGTGGTTTTCGAGGGGAGGAGTCATTCAAAGGTTGTGAAAAGCTATTCATTAACGAAGAGCACATGCGACATGTATTTTCTTTGGTTTAAAGGTTCGACACTAGAAGCTCCACTCAAGTAGTTTTTGTGTGACACGTCTTTTCTTTGGTTTACATCTTGACTCTCCGGCCCAGGTCGAGTAGTTTTAGTTGTGATCTCTTAAAAGCTTTGATGGCAATATTTCTTTGTTAAGAATACAGATATTTCTCAAACTTCATGAGAGGCAATGGAAGGGAAAGTGATGTGGCGAGGAATTAATTTTTCAATCAAGCTTCACAAAATTTTGATGATAATCTTAGTAATTCTTCTTCCTTTTAATAAAATTTTCGGCTCTTAACTAGTTACATTGATTATTAATAATATTAGCTTTTAATTTGTTGACATCAATATAGAGACGCAATTAGTTTAATTATTTTCACCAAATGTATATGAAAATAATTAAGAATAATGATAATGTTATTTTGGTTAATTTTTCTTTTGGGATGGTATTGATATATGGTAATTTTTATTTTAGGTACATTTTTATTATCAAAGGTTGATTTAATTTATATGATTTTTTATTAAAGTTTGTAAGTTATTTGAAGTATCAAATCTTTGTTTGAATTGTACACTAATGTAAGAATCGTCAATCTTGTTTCATCTTACTCATAGATTTATGTTTCATGTTACCCATAGATTTCTCTGTTTATATAATGCGGTACTATCCAACTATCTCTACCTCTAACTGCGAACTCATGAGCATGAGATATCATCACATGTGGTGATGATTTCCAATAGGCATATGTACATGTTCCCTGTAGAAACTTTTTGGATATCCTTGTGGATTTTGTTGATGAAGATGGAATCAATAGGTCATTAATTAAAGCTCCTTCACTGGCATTCCTAGTCATCTTCTACCTTAATGTTATTTCTTATGAAAGTGTAAGTCCTGGGCTTTGCTTTGGAATCATTATAGATTTGCAATGTTTTGATCATTATAGTTTGCAATGTTTTATTCACTTTGCAATGCCGTGCTTGAGATGTTAATTATACTAAAGAAGCCTAGTGGCATGCATGATAATACAACTTGATATGTAGTAAGCTCTATTCAAATTAGCATCATTGCCTCTACAAATGCTTTCATTGGATCTTCATCATCCATCTTGTTCTTTGTTCTTGCAACATAGCCATTGTACAATCTCTTTGACAACAATCTTAATTTTTCCCGAATCATTAATATCACCATGCAAAAAAGCGGAAGCAATCAAATGGTAATTTAGAAGCGAGATGTGATTTGCAAATCACTTTAAGCTTACATAGTTTCATTTTCAAGAATTTTAATATCTAACCACTGAAACTTTATATACATGCCAAGAAAATTGTGGACAAGGCACACCTCATTCCATATGCTTTAGAAACTCCTCTAATTATATACAATGTAAATCACCACTATTATCTTGTACCTTTGGACTTTTGTGTTAGTTTTTACCGTTCTATCCACTCTAATGTAATTCTATTTTTTTCTCCAATGATATATGTGCTTATATCTAAATGAATTCATAAGCACCAAACTCTTCTTCAAGAAGTCGGACTACCGATTTTTGAGCTACCTATGCTCCTAATTCCCAAGTCCTTCAAAGAGTCATTTTATACCACTTGTTCCCAATTCCCAAGTAATATTCATGCTAGAGAAGAGAACAAGTTGGCGGACATTTGAGAAAACATGGAGAAGTCAGAATTTGACTCAGTCAATTTGCGCTACAACATCGGCTCCATGTGAGTATAGTATCTTCAAGTGAGATGCTTAAGAACATGACCTATGCATTAATCTGAAAGTAAACCATGTTAATCATAGAAAACTATATATGTTTGAAAAGCTGTACCTACTCTAATATTTTATCTTTTGATTTGACACCCTGACATTGCCTAAAGGATCCTTGATTATTATTCACACACTAAAAAAATTGAAATTCAAACTCACTGCAAACTATGAATTAAAAATAAATTTCTCCACTATCAGCTGAGTGAGCTTAATTATGTACAATGCTATCATACTGGTTAGCCATTGAGTCAAGTGATATCATGTTTCCAATGCAACCATGCGGAAAGATTTCATTTACTAAGTAGAACTATTACACACCTTTGTGTATTAAGATGAACAACAACACAGCATGATGCGCAACTAAAAAAAGAGGAACTCAAAAGAAGAACACCTGTAGAAAGTATCACTTGAAAATGATTAAAGGAATTTGCAACAGATGATACCCTCTACATTTGTTTCTCTTGAATCATGGAATTTATAAGGAACAATATCTTGATTGTTATCAAATACATGTGCTTTTTGAGGTCAAGATAAGTGAATTCGAGTACGGAAAATAATTTACCATAATCAAATCATACTTTTTCACTCATATGTGTCTCTATATAATTTAGTGTTCAAACTCTCAAATAGATCTTCTATAGAAATGTTGACTTGGTAATAAAAATTCGGATACCTTTCTATTCACTCCTCTTTTATTAAATCTTTAGGAAGAATGGGAGTTGCCAAAAATCGCCTTACCTACACATAGCCTATAAAAATATCCTAGAAAATATCCTAGAAGCTACATGATAGAGTTTATGAATTTGGAAGGAAAGTCATTAACTTAACCTCTATAATATCATTTAATGAATCTTAAAATAACCTCATGTATACATCCTCATGTTCAATCTCGAGGTCATTAAAAAAATGTTGAAAAATTTGAAAGGTATTTTTTTCTTTTCTTCGATAATCTTCACTTAAGTGCAGGGAACATCTCTAAACATTCTTCATCTTTAGAAAAAATGATTAGGGAAAACAAGAATATTTTTGAATTCTTAACATGCATACCTTTAACTAATCACAAAAAACTGCTTGAGTTTATCGTTTAGATCTAGTGGAGTTTCCAATGTGTGTTTAGACTATGGAGTCACTAGGTGAATAATATATAACCAATATCCAATGCCCCAATCCTCATTTCACCCATTAAAAATGAGGACTTTTATTTTCATACACCCGGGGAAAGATATCTTCATGTCTTACCTTGTAGACAATTCTTAGCAGTTAAGGAATAATGCTAAGGTAAGATCAAACCTACTTTAAGCCTAAGTGATTTGGTGGATCAATTTAATTCTCAAAATTCAAAGTGTTCAAATTGGCTCGAAACCAACACCAAAAGGGAAAGATCTCGATCACCCTAAATCTAATGCAATTTGTTTCATTCAAAACCAACATCAAATTCTCTACGATATCGCGATCGATCGAATTGGAAAACAAGCTAACATTTTTTAAGTTGTGGGGTACAGGTACACCTAGTCGGTGATTCATACGGCGGCCGTGCATGCGATTGTCGCATCGGTGATTTTGAATTTGGTCGATATTTTAGCTCATTGTTTATGGTGTTGGACCAATGAGGGAGAGCCACGTGGGCCAATTAGTGGCTACGCATATGACCTCCACTCATTTGTGTAAAATTTGGTGGGAGAGTGCGAAATGCCTCGGCGAGGTTTGAAACCACGACCTATGGTATGCTAGCCCAAAGCCTTACAATCTCCTTGCCCATGGTGTTCCTTGTTATACTATGGGCAATAGTCCAATTTGATGTTAAATGGCGACAATGTCGGGGGGTGGGGAGCGAGAGGTTAACCTTAGACCCGGTCCACCCAACCAAGTGGAAGGCGAATAAGGGTCAGGGGTTAACCTCGTCCCCAAATATTATAATATATGCCAAACACATACACCAAAGTTTGCAACTATATGTTATGTGCCCCAAATATATATATATATATATATATATATATATATATAAACCAAAAGATCTTTGAACCATTTAAATCGATGATGCATACAATGTGTTATATTCAACACAAACATATATTATACCATAACTTTCCTAAAGTTTGGAGCGGGTTCGATGCGTTCTCTTTGACGGTCACGATTTATCCACTCCATAGCACATGTGATGGGGGATAAAGGTTTGTTGCCATGGTTGGTAGCATGTGTTGTGTTAACATCGACAATCGACGAGGTTGAGTCGGAAGATGCGCAGGTCTTCAACAATGATGTTATGGTTAATGCGTATAAGATCGGCTTCAACATTGGGAGCGGAACCTCCCTAGGGTAGGGTTCCCACAAGCAAACCACAATTCTAAAATCCCAACCCAACGGTAACGAGATTCCATACAAAATCGGCGGCGGATCAATTCAAACCGCCCACCATCAACGAGGCCCAAAGTGCCACTTAGCGTATTTTTATACGGTTAGAAAGTCTGAAATAGTCCATTTAGGAGGCAACAATTTGCGCTCGGTGCGGCAATCTCGTTGGCGCGGGGAGAATTTTTCGCTCACGTGGCCACAAAAGGCGAAATTTGTAGGGACAATTTGCGAGGGAAGTGTGAATTGTAGGAAAGTTAGCGAGAAAAACTTCTATGGAACACAACTCGGTCGATTTTTGACCATTGTGAACACAAAAAAGAGCAAATAGGGATTTTTCATCGTACGGAGCCATTAAATAAATTGTTTTATAATTTTGAGCATTGTAACTTGATGTAAACAAATATGTTTATAGCATAATGAAAAAGGGCCCAACATTGGAAGTTTGGACCAAGAGATATAGCCAGGAAGGGTGAACTCCTTCGTCATTTGTTATCTTATGTATATTTTTATAGTATTGATGTCTTCTTTATTTTACGCAAAAATGAGTTTTAAATCATGTTAACATGTTAATGAAATTGACATAATTGACTAAAAAACCTTAATCATTTCACACTGCAATTTTCACCATAAACTATCTAGTTTTCATATACATATCAGTGGGTATCATAGCTTTGGTTCTTAGTTTTCTTTGAAGGTTTAATTTTGTTGCAAGTGGTTATGATGCTTACATGGTTGAAGCTCAAAAGAGGAGAAGGAAAATTTGTGGTTGCAAGTCCTCAAGTTAGGTCAAGGAAAAGGAGAGAGAACATTTGCCACAATATCCGACAAACATTTCAGCTCAAGTTGCACTAGAAGCTTCACAGGTCATGGCACATGAAGGAGAACCTTAATATATAACGAGAGGCTTTTAGAAAAATCAATATTTTACATGACACAAATGGTGACATTTCTCTATGAAGAGATAAATACAAGGTGGCAAGGTGAGAGCTCAAATCCTCCAAAGGGAGATGGAGATAATCCTCCAAGAGGAGATGGAGGAGATAGGGACAAACCTCCAAAATGTAATGGTGATAAACCACCTTTAACTCCACCATTCTCTTCACCTCCATCGTCACCATCATCATATTCTACATCAACCCTTTCACAAACACCTGCACATTCTCCAAAGGGACATGGTAAAAATCTATTTTTGAAACTTGACATAAAATTTGAATTACCTATGTATGATGGAGAGTTAAATGTTGAGAAATTAGATAATTGGGTTCTTCAACTTTAAGTGTATTTTAGGATACAAAGTATCAAGGATGATGATACCAAGATTCATCTTGCTTCATTAAGGTTGGAAGGTGCAACACTTATTTGGTGGGAACCCAAAACTCAAGAGGACATGAAGAAACATTGTAAGGCTACATCTTCGTAGAATGATTTTGTTGCTGCATGGAGAAGACAATTTTATCCATTAGCATACATGCAGAAAGATATAATGGATTGGGAAAACTTTAAGCAAGGAAATGGTCAAAGTGTGAAAAGTTATACCCAATAGTTTAGAAGGAGAGGATTGATATTGGGTGTAGATTTGTCATCGCAAGATACTTTGCTGAAATACATTGGAGATTTGCATAGCTATTTGAGACACACTATTCTCATGTTTAACCCTACAAGTTTATATGAAGTTTGTGTACATACCACACATATAGAATCAAGAGGGAAGAATGTTTATGATGATAAAAGTGAGAGTTACTTTGAGTCACGGAGAAAAAAAGTAAGGGTAAGTTCAAGGGAAAAGAAAAGAATAATTTTTCCATCAAGATGGAGAAATATAAACTTGCAAGAAAACAATGTTCCAAAGAGGGCCATGATGAAGATCATTTGCTGGAAACTTCATCCAAAGATGAGACCCAAAAATTTTAAAAATAAGAAGGAGAAGACAAGTACGTAACTAAACACCATGATTTATGTTCTAATTTCTAAGATGAAACAAATATCACAACCATGGGTTTGAAAGGTAAAGACATTGCAAGTACTAGTTCTTCAAATTGTCTCAATGAAACTCAAAGTGAAAAAAGAAATAATAAAGAGCTTTTTCCATATTAGAGTTATTTCAAGACATATCAATATAGACACATTGTTTAATAGTGGTTCACAAGCAAATATTATCTCTAGAGACATTGTCAAGAAGTTGAATTTAGAGACCATTCCTCATCCTAAACCTTATCCTTTAGGTTGGGTATGTGAGAATGAAAATTTTCAAGTGAAAAGGAAGTGCATACTTATATTTGCAATCACATGCAAACTTTCTTAATGAGGTTGAACTTAATGTAGTTTTGCTTGATATTTGTGGTATTTTTTTTGGGAAAGCCCATATATTTATGATAGGAGAGCCATTTTTCATTCCCATGAGAACAAATATCATTTTTTAAAGAATGAGAGTGAGTACATTGTGAGAGCGCATAGAAATAAATTGAGTTTGTCTCTTATGAATGTTGCACAAATGAAGAGAATTGTTAATGCTAGTCGAGTTTTGCATTGTTAATGTTCAAGAACAATGATGTTGAGAATGAAACCTTTCAAGGATATGAATAAAGTTTCAAATCTGATTTCATTGAGATTTCTCATGTGAGAAGATGTTTCAAGAGTCTAACATGTTTCCTCCTAAAAGAGGTAAACAATATGAAGTGAATTTTCATCGGGATGAATCATTGTTGAATATTGGTGTGAACAAGATGTCAATGTTAAAGAATGCGAGAGTCAAAAAGCAAATGCAAAAGAAATTTGACAAAGAGGACATTGGTTCCAAAACTCCTCCTTGTGGTTTTCATAATGTTTTAGCTATGAAAAAATGATGGTGCATGGCGATGGCGAACACATTTGGTCAAGAGTCGAGCCAAGTGCAAGGCTAGAAATGTTAAGCATCTTCATGACGACAATTTTCAAGGTGAGAAGAGTTTGAAATTTCACAAGTGTCCTTTGATTGAAGACCGATGAGGGAATGTCAATATTCCTCCAAAAGGCAGTTTCTTGTTCTGCATATTTTGAGAAATTGCAGCAAGATGTCATTGTTGACAACACAGAAGGACTCCAAAATTAGGGAAAATGATGTACTTTCATAAAAATCTCAAAGTGAAAAAATTAAAGCAAAGTTCAATGGATTGATACTAGAAGGGTGAGGGAGTTGTACCCTCATCTATTTATTGATTGATAAATAGCTTTTAGAGGTCCAAAAGCTTACGGTGGGGAGGAATGATCCGGTGGATTAGTTTAATGCTTAAACTTCAAAGTGTTTGGATTGGCTTGAAACCAACAGCAAAGTGAATATTTCATTACCCTAAATCCAACGCAATTCGTTTCACTCAAAACCAACATCGGATGCTCTCGATATTACATTCGATCGAATTAGAAAACAACTAAAAATTTTAAGTTATGGGTTGCAAGTACACCCATTCAACAATTCGTACACTTGAGTGGCATCTAGCGTACATTCTGTTTGTGTTACGGCGGGCCTACGGCGAGGATAACAAGTGTCATCATTTCTTGGTTTGAATTTTGTGTTTTTTATTGGGCGGTGTTTGTGGTGTTGGACCAATGAAGGAGAGCCACGTGGGTCAATTGGTGGCTACCACTTGACCTCCACTAATTTTCGTAAATTTTTGTGGGAGGTCGAAATGCCTCCACGGGGGTTCAAAACCGCGACCTATGGTATGCTAGCCAAGCCTTCTACCGTCTCACCCATGGTGTTCCTTGTTATACTATGGGTAACAATCCTATTTGAAGTTAAATGGCGGCGAGTGTCGGGGGTGGGGACCGGGGTTAACCTTAGACCCCGATCCACCTAAGCAAGTGGTAGGCGGACGAGGGTTCGAAGTTACCACGACCCCAAATATTATGTTATATGTTGAACACATACACCAAAGTTCGCAACTATATGTTATGCGTTAACCAAAGTCACGGAACCATTTAAACCGGTGTTGCATACAATGTGTTATATTCAACGCAAAGCTCGTATATTATACCATTTCCAAAAATTTGGAGCGAGTTCGATCCGGTTATCTCCCAGAAGGACATGATTTAGCCACTCCATAGCACATGTGATGAGTATAGAGGTTGGATGTCATGGTTGGTATCAATTTGGTGTTTTTTTAACACGAAGCGATTAGCAAGGTTAGGTCAACACATGCGCGGTTTTTAACAATTATGTTATGGTTAATGTGGATAGGAGTGGGTTCAACATTGGGAGCGAGAAGCTACGTGGGGCGAGGGGTTCCGCAAACCTAAACCACGGTTCGAGAAAACCAAACCCAACGATAACGAGTCCATACAAAATTGGCAAGATATTAGTTCAAACTCCCCACCATCAACAATGCCAAAAGCGCCACTTGACTTCTTTTTATGTGGTTAAAGGTCAACATAGTCAATTTAAGGAGGTGATAATTTTCTCTCGATGCGGCGAGAATCTCGCCAGCGTGGGGAGAATTTGTCACTCCACGTGATCGCAAAAGGCGTAATTTGTAGAACAATTTGCAAGAGAATGCGAATTGTAGAACGATTACAAAAAAAACTACTATGGAGCATAACTCAATCGAGTTTTTAATCATTTTGAGCATAGAAAGAGCCCAAATTAGGAGTTTTTCTTTGTTATGGAGCCATTAGAGATATTGTTTTAGAATTGAGAGCACTATAAATTGATGTAAACACATATTTTTGAGCATAAGGAAATAGACCCAACATTGGAAGCTAAACTCGGAGATGTAGTCTAGGAGGGATGAACTCCTTCATCATTTGTTGCCTTGTGTATATTGTTATGGTATTGATGTCTTCTTTATTTTTTGCAAAATTGAGTTTTAAAACATGTTAATGTGTTAATTAAATTGACTTAATTGACTAAAAACCCTAATCATTTCACTTGCAATTTTCACCATAAACTCTCAAGTTTTCATATACAAATCAAAGAGGGCTCCCTTAAATGTAACATGACTTATTTATTGTTCACTATCACTAAAAATCAACCTTAGGGTATGAGCACAATGGAAAAATTTAATGTTGGAAATGTGGTAGACTATTTGGAACAAAACAATGAAAATATCAAATAGCCAAGAGAGTATTCATTGGGAATGGAGTCTTGGAAGATAGAGCACAAAACTAATAAGTGGAAAGGTCGGAAGAAATTAAGATGAAAATAAAAAAAATCGGACATTCACCAAATGTATTCGATATTTGTTATTGTAGAAAACACATCAAAAAATACATTTCAATAATTAAAAGCAACTCACAATTTTGTCATATAAAATTAGACAAAAATAAACATATGTAGAAGATTAATATAAACAACTTCATATTAAAATCTCAATTTTAAACATAACATTATAGAAGAAGAAAAGAGGAAATTGATCCACAACTTAGCCTCTTTGGCATTGCATATAATTTAATTAATTCTCAACTAAAATAGGAAGAACAAATATAAAACTTAAAGATACTTAACATAGAAAATAGTAAGGAAAAAATATGTCTATTTATTACAAACCGTGAATCTAAGAGAAACCAATTTGTATTTAAAAAAATAAAAAAATTACGAGAGGCCCATCGGCACGGCAAAAAAGACACAACCCTCATCCTTCCAAGCTCTCTCTGTCATTGCCAAAAATCATCCCTTTTTTCCATCTACCACTGACATTTTATTACTTTTACAAAGTTAGCCCTCTCCACGGAATCATGAAACAAATTTTTTAATAATTGAAATGAACTTGATAGATATAATTATTGGAAACCGTTAGATAATAATCTATCTTTGAGGCTCGAAGATTGTTGGAATTTTTAAGCTAATTTGGAATGTTTTCGACAATAACATATTTAGGAAATCTACTTTTCAAAAAACTCACTCTATATATAAACACTAATATAAATTGTATTTTCAAAAACTTTTAAATTATTGTAAATAGTTAAAGTTATCATGAGTAATTAAAAGTGGCAATCTCATTAATAAGTTCTAACCACATATTGGTATAAGTGGGGTGGTAAATAAAAAAACAGAACTTTAATTATCACTTTTATGTACCTATGTCAATCTCATTACTAAAGTTCCAACCACATATTAGTATAAGTAGGATGGTAAAAAAAAGCAATGAAAATAACTTTAGTTGTCACTTTTACTTGGCTAAGAGAGTGAAGTCCTTGGAGTTTTTTAAGAGAATTAGAATTTTTCTTGACCATTGCGTATTTAGGGAAGCTACTCAAGGATTTATTGCCGATGGCCAATGCCTCTACACATATTAAAGGTAGTTTTATTTTAAAAAACTTTTAAAAATTATTGTAAATAATGAAAAGTTATTTTAATTTGTGAAAATTCTTGTAAATAACGAAAAGTTATTTTAATTTGTGAAAATTCTTGAAAAAACAAGTTACTCGTGAACTATTCACTTCTTATCGTTGAGTTTCAAAGCTCCATCTTGCGCAGTTTATGGGCCATGACAAAGTTCAGAGAAACAAGCTCCCTACAAACAGGTCAGAGGAACAAGCAAAGAGGTGGGGGTGGACAACGCCAAGGCCCAAAAAGCATGGCAGCCAAGGTCTTCGCAATAGCGAACAGCACGTGGTTAAGTTATTTTTCAATGTGTGTTTTTTGTGTTATGTGTTAGTTCAAGAAGGGACAAGGATGGAATTTGACCAGTGAATTGTATAATTTAAAATTTATAAAATTATTTAAGATTTTTTCTTAAGATAATGAAGACAATAATTTGATTTAAATAATTTTTTTTCAAAAAAAATTACTTAAATTTTTTTTCAAAAAAATAATTTGTCAGTTAAATATAATTTAATTTACAAAATCTTCTCTTGCAATTGTGAAAAAGATTAAAAATTTATAAAAACTCTTAAAAAAGAATTAGTTTAAAAAATAAATGAATTTTCAGTTAAATACAATTTAATTTACAAAATCTCCTATTGCAATAATGAAAAAGAATTATAAAAAATTATAAAAAACCTTACAAAAAAAATTAACTAGCGAGTCCATTTTTTAATTCCAACCCTGGAAAGAATGACTAACAAGATATAGTTTACCTAAAGACAGTGGATAAGCCGTTTCTAACCGATACGGAAGCCATTTGATCATTCGGGTAGTGGTTTCTGTCAGTTTAGTTAGCCAGGGAAAAAAAGTAAATGAGATTTTTGCATTCCTAATAGCCGGGTGGCATAAACCGCCTAAGCACTTCAGGAATTGGGGGATCTCCTACATAAGGGGCAGCAGAAAAGAGCTTCTGAGTGTAATTATCAATTATCATGGAAAGGCGGACCTCAAAGGCAACCGTGTAAGTTGCCTAAGCCAAGAAAGAATCAAGTATCTCTCTAAATACAGGGCTGAGAAAACACTTTTTCATGGCAACTATCTTGAAGAATTTTAATTTATTTATTTATTTATTTATTTATTTTTAAATTTGGTGAGAAAATCTATCATAACTCAGTAGTCAAATTAGCACTGAGGACAACCATGTCTGACTCATCACCCTTATTCAAGGAAAACCACTCCCCCCAGGGAATAATTTCGCTGGTGGTCTGTAAGGGGACAAACTTTCACTCCTGCCAGATGCCTCTGGGCTTAGTGGATATTCAATTTTAAAGTTCAAATATTTATCATTTCTTTTTGGTGAAATAAGTCTCAACTGCCTATTTCAAAATATAAAAAAAATTTCGTTGGGATTTTCTGGTTTTTATCCCTCCCTTTACACTAAAGGGATATTTAACTTTTACTGGGGCTACATTACCATAAGAATATATACTTCTTAATGGGGCTATTTTTTTCATTAGGGTTATATTTTAACATTAAAAAAAATTGTAATCTTTTTGTGAGATGACTATGTGGTTGGCACAATACAATGTTATTCCCTCAGCGCTCTTACCAAAACCATCTCTCCTTGTAATAAGGCTCAAGGAATAGGTTTCCCATCTTTGTGGAAAACCAAAGTTATTCCTAAATCATAAATTCCTAATATATTTGATTTCTGAGCAGTTCAATATACTCTTGATGTTATAGACTTTAGATATACTCTTAATATATTTGACTTCTAAGCTGTTCAATATACTCATGATGTTAGAGACTTTAAATATACTCTTACTATTACCGTGACAATCTTTTAAATATAATTTAATTGTTATGGTAGCAAACACTAAATTTGATATTTAGACTTCGCCCAAGTTATTCTAACAAAATTTAATCTTTAAATCTATACATAATCTAATATAAATCCCAAAAACTCATAACAGTTTTGCCAACCTTTAGCACTACCTTTAACAAAGCTAGGCTCACAGTTGGAGAACCCAAACTTGTAAACAACATAGAAATAATATTTAATTTAAATAAATACCAAAAACCCAAACTCGACTACTCCGAACATTTGAGACAACATCAAAATTTTTTCACAATATTATCTGATATAAAGCCAAAACGCCCTCTGTTTACGGCAAACAAAGGCCGACAAAAAAAATACAAAATTTAAACCTAATATTCCTACCCACTAGAAAAAAAACCAAAAACACACATATATATAAGAATTTCCTCACACCCATGCTACTGCTTTTGACATTACCCACACATCCTAGCTAAAAATGGGAAAGCCCAAAATTAAAAATTTAACTTTAAAACAGAAGAAGAAGAAACTAAATACGATATTCCCACAAAATGTATATTTAGATCAAGCAATCGGAGGGACAAATCCTTACCTTTTTTCACAAAAGATTTTCATTCACAATGCTCTCCAATGACGATCATTTTTTTCTAAATCTTTAGTCACCATTTCATTTCTGCGAATTTTAGGCTGATTTCTTCTTTCATTGTTTATTCTTCCACCTTTTATTTCTCTGCTCTGCACCATTCTGATTGCTTCTCCTTAAAAACCCAAACAATCTCCACTGGATGGACGCTCCTGAAAAACCAAACGATACCAGATCAACAAGGTTCACCCAAAACAGAACAACAATTTGGCAGCACTAAAACAATTTCAGGCCATGAATAGACATGGATCATTAAGTACTTTGTACCTTCTTGCGTGTTGCTCACAACGGTAGAACCCAAATGATATTTTATTTAAATAATTACCAAAAACCAAGCACGGCTGGTCCACGAACATTGGAGCCAACATCAAACTTTTTTCATAAATTATTTGATATAATCCCAAAACCGCCCACATTCGAGAAACTCTGTTAACAGCAACCAACGGCAGAATTTTATCTACGAAAAAAATCCAAAATTTAAACTTACATATATTTTCCTTCAAAAAATTTAAAAGAATTCCTAAAACCCATTCTACTGCTTTCGACATTGCCTACACACACCCGGCCCAAAATTAGAAATTTAACTTTGAAACAGAAGAAGAAGAAATGAAAAATTTGGAGAAAACATTACACTTTTCATGTACTGTTTAAAATACGATATTCCCACATTACAAAATGTATATTTAGCTCAAGCAATCGCAGAATCTCACAGACAAATCCTTACCTTTTTTCGCAAAAGATATATAATGCACCCATATGAGGATCATGTTTTCTAAATCCTGTCACCGTTTCGTTTCTCCGAATTTTTGGCTCATTTCTTCCACCTCATTGTTTAACTTTCCAGCCTTTGTTTTCTACTCTGCGCCACTCTGATGGCTTTTCCTTGAAACCCAAGTGGTAATAGAGAATATTTACAGTAAAGCAAAGGACGATTGCAAATGCATGGAGAGCATAACCTTTTGGCGTCATGAGAGGAGCGAAAAATACGATCGAGTGACGCAGGCAAATGAACGGAGCGCCGCCATCTTTTTTGCGATTGTAAGTTCGGCACGTAGGATGGTATGGGAGATTACGTATTAATATATATATATATATATATATATATTTAGAGATTCTCCATCTTGCATAATCGTACGGTGGATTGGGTGATAATTGTCTCCATATTTTTGGGTTTATGACCCGCAAAACATAATTATTTAAGAAGGGAGGGAGGGAGTTGTGATTTTCGAGGGGGAGGAGTCATTCAAAGGTTGTGAAAGCGGTTCATTAACGAAGGCGCGTGTGACATGTATTTTCGACTCTAAGCTCCACTCAAGTAGTTTTGTGTGACACGTATTTTCTTTGGTTTACATCTTGACTCTCGAGCTCCCGTCAAGAAGTTTTGGTTGTGATTTCTTAAAAGCTTTTATGGCAATATTTTTTGTGTTAAGAATATGGACAAGTATCTGTCAAACTTTCCGAGAGACGTTGAGGAAAGTAAGTGATGTGGCAGGAATTAATTACCCATATTACCTATAGATTTCTCTATTTATATAATTTGGTATTGTCTAACCATCTCTATCTCTAACTCTGAACTTATGACCATGACATATACTCTCCATGAGTGCCAAAAGCATACACGAAGTGATGATTTCCATAGGCATATGTGCATGTTCTCTATAAAAACTTTTGAATATCTTTGTGGATTTTGTTGATGAAGATGAAATCTATAGGTCATTAATTAATGCTTCTTCTAAATGGATTCCTAATCCATCTTCTCTACCAATATTATTTCCTATGAAAGTGTAAGTCCACAAAAGCCTTTGCAATGCACACGTGCTTAAGATATTAATTATACTAGAGAGGTCTAGTGGCATGCATGGTAATACAACTTTTAATAGGTAGTAAGCTCCATTAAAATTAGCATTTATTGTATCTACAAGTTCTCTCATTGGATCTTCATCATCCACAATCGTCTTTGTTCTTGCAACATTATTAATCAAGTCATGAATACAACCACCAAGCCATTGTACAATTTCTTTGGCGACATTCTCAATTTTTCCCGAGATCATTAATATCATCATGAACAAAGTGGAAGCAATAAAACGGTAACTTAGAAATGAGATGTGATTTGCAAATCACTTTAAGCTTCCATTGTTTCATTTTTCAAGAATTTTTAATATCTAACCACTGAAACTTTATATCCATATCCAAGAAAATTGTGGACAAGGCACACCGCCTATTCCATATGCTTTAGAAAATTCAAAATCCTCTAATTATAACACAATGTAAATCACCACTATCATCTTGTACCTTTGGACTTTTGTGGTAGTTTTTCCATTCGAGCCACTCTAATGTAATTCTATTGTTTTCTCCAATGATATATGTTCGCATATCTAAATTAATTTATAAGCACAAAGCTCTTCTTCAAGAAGTCACACACCACCGATTTTAGACTACCTATGTCCCCCAATTCCCAACTCCTTCTTCAATAAGTCGGACACCACCGATTTTAGACCACTTGTGACCCCAATTCCCAAGTATGATTCATGCTCGAAAAGAGAAACAAGTTGGCAAACATTTGAAAAAATATGGAGAAGTTAAAAAAAATTGATTGAGTCAACTTGAACTACAACATCGGCTCCATGAGGGGATAGTATATTCTTGTGAAATGCTAAGAACATAGACCCCTATGCATTAATCTAAAAGTAAACCTTGCTAATCATGAAACTATGTATGTTTGAAAGCTCGTACCTTCTCAAATATTTTATATTTTGCTCGACACCCTACATTCACACACTAAAAAAAATGGAATTCAAACTTCATAAATTGTGAATTAAAAAGAATTTGCTCTACTACTCAACTAGTGAGCTTAATTGTGTACAATACCTACTCTACATATGTTAGTCGTTGAGTTAAGTGATATCATGTTTCCAATGTAACCATGAAGTCGATTTACTAAGAAAAAACTCTTGCACACATTTGTACATTAAGATGAACAACAACACAATGATCGACGACTCAAAAAAAGTGGAACCCAAGAGGAACCTATAAAGTATTGCTTGAAAATGATTAAAGATTTGCACTTTGGTGATACCCCTCTAAATATGTTTCTCTTTTGAATCATGGAATTGATAAGGAACAATATTTCGATGATGATCAAATACCTATGCTTTTGGTTCAAGATAAGTTAATTCGAGAAAGAAAACTCCTTACCATAATCAAATAATAAATTTTCACTCTCGAGATATGTCTCTATATAATTTAGTCTAATTAAATTTCATGTGTGGTGGCATAATATTCATGACACTTGCTTTCCGAATTATAAATTGATATAAAAAAATGCACCCCTTGCCCCCTCAGTTTAAAACTTCAAGATTACGGGGTGTTCACATTAATCCTCCACCATTGACTTGAGATCACACATCGTCGTGATCGTATTAACCTACTAGACTATGGGCTCCAATGCACTCATGCATCGTTCTAGTCCTTATGAGTTACTTGATGTACCAATTCTTTGTTTGAATTGTACACGAATGCAAGAGAATTTCCAACTCGAATCTTGTTTCATCTTGCCCATAGATTTCTATGTTTATATAATCGATCTTTGTCCAACCATCTCTACCTCTAACTGCGAACTCATGAGCATGATATATAGTCTGCATGAGTGTCTAAAGCATATAGGAAGTGATGATTTCCATAGGCATATGTGCATGTTCCTTATAAAAACTTTTGAATATCTTTGTGTATTTTGTTGATGAAGATGGAATTGGTAGGTCATTAATTAAAGCTTCTTCTAAATGGATTCCTATCCAACTTTCTCGCTAATGTTATTTCCTATTAAAGTGTAAGTCCACAAGCCTTCTTTGGAATCATTATAACTCTCAATGTTTTGCTCACTTTGCAATGAACACGTGCTTGAGATGTTAATTATAATAGAGAGGCCTAGTGGCATGCATGGTAATACAATTTCTGATATGTAGTAAGCTCCATTAAAACTAGCATCGATCTGTATCTACAAATGCATTTATTGGATCTTCATCATCCACAATGGTCTTTGTTCTTGCAACATTATTAATCAAGTCATGAATAAAACCACCAAGCCATTATACAATTTCTTTGACAACAATATTAATTTTTCACGAGATGATTAATATCATCATGCACAAAGTGGAAGCAATAAAATGACAACTTAGAAGCATATGTGATTTTCAAATCACTTTAAGCTTCCATAGTTTCATTTTCAAGAATTTTAATATCTAACCTTGAAAATTTATATCCCTCGTCCAAGAAAATTGTGGACAAGACACCTACCTATTCCATAAGCTTTAGAAAATCCTCTAATTATAACACAATGTAAATCACCACTATTATCTTGTACCTTTGGACTTTCGTGGTAGTTTTTTCTATTCGAGGCACTCTATTGTAATTCTATTGTTTTCTCCAATGATATATGTGCTTATATCTAAATCACTTTATTAGCACCAAGCTCTTCTTCAAGAAGTCGGACACCACCGATTTTAGACTACCTATGTCCCCAATTCCCAAGTCCTTCTTCAATAAGTCGGACACCACTGATTTTAGAAACTTGTAACCCCAATTCCCAAGTATGATTCATGCTCAAAAGGAGAAACAAGTTGGAAGACATACGAGAAAATATGGAGAAGTTAAAAAGAATGACCGTGTCAATTTGAGCTACAACATTGGCTCCATGTGGGGATAGTATCTTCCTGTGAGATGTTAAGAACATAGACCCTATACATTAATCTGAAAGTAAACCACAGTTAATCACCGAAACCGTATATGTTTGAAAGCTCGTACCTGCTCTAATATTTTATATTTTTGATATGACACCCCTGCATTTCTGAAGGACCCTTACTTATTATTCACACACTAAAAAAATGAAATTCAAACTTCTATAAACTGTGAATTAAAAAATAAATTTCTCTACTACTCAACTAGTGAGCTTAATTTTGTAAAATACCTACTCTACACGAAGTTATTCATTGAGTTAAGTGATATCATGTTGCCAATGCAACCATGAAGGAAGTTGATTTACTAATAAAAACTCTTGCACACCTTTTTGCATTAATATGAACAACAACACAATGATCCGCAACTCAATAAAAAAGTTAAATCCCAGGAGGAACCTATAAAGTATCGCTTGAAAATGATTAAATATTTTCACGCTGATGATGCCCCTCTAAATATATTTATACTAAATCATGGAATTGATAGGGAACGATATTTTGATGATGATAAAATACCTCCACTTTTGGTGCAAAATAAGTTAATTCGAGAAAACAAAATTCTTTACCATAATCAAATAATAATTTTTTTACTCTTAGAGATGTCTCTATATAATTGAGTGTTCAAAATCCCAAAAATATCTTCTATAGAAATGTTGACTTGGTAAGAAAAAAATTGGAGACCTTTCTATTCGCTCCTCCTTTATTAAAGCTTTAGGAAAAATAGGAGTTTCCACAACTCCTAGCTTACTTGCACATAAGTCTATAAAAAATATCACAAAAGCTCGTAATAGAATTTATGAATTTGGAAGGCAAGTTGTTAACCAAATCTTTGTAATACCCTTTTAATGAATCTTAAAATAACCTCCTGTATACATCCTCATGTTCAATCTCGAGGCCATCGACAAAATGTTGAAAATAGAAAAGGTATTTTTTTTCTTTTCTTCAATAATATCTAGTGAAGTGTCGGAACATCTCTAAACATTTTTCATCTTTAGGAAAATTATTTGGGAAAACAATAATATTTTTGAAGTCTTAACATGAAAAATTTGAACTAATCACAACAAAAACCGAGTTCATCGCTTAGATCTAGTGGAGTTTCCAGGTGTGTGTTTAGACCATGGAGTCACTAGGTGAATGATATGCGACCAATATCCAATGCACAATCCTCGTTCACCATCAATAATTAGAACTTTTATTTTTCATACACCCAGGGGAAAGATATCTTCATGTCTCCACTCCTCGAAAACAACACCAAACATTGTATCACTTTGTAGACGATTCTTAGATGTTAAGGAACTATGATAAGGTAAGATCAAACCTACTTTAGGCCTAAGCTAGTGTTTAGTCAATTTAATGTCTTAAATTTCTTCCATAAATTATCAACGAGGTTTGTAAGCCGATGAAGTGTGGTGCACTATATGTGCTTAGTTAACCTTCTTCTTACTTCGTTGTATGTGTTTTTATGTTGTTTTGGGGGGTTTTGTTTTTATTTCTAAGAGAGTTAATCTAAAAGCTATGAGAGAAATCCAATGAATCTTAATGAATTTTAAGAAGGAAGAAAAGGAAGCGTTCATAAGTTAAACTAATTTGCATAAAAATGAATTAAAGATTTATTGAGTCGGTTAGAATATGATCCGAAAAAACGAGTACTTATTCTAATGACTTCTAATTTAACATTAGTGCTATTCCATGGATATAAATCTTATAACTGAAATTGAAATTGCAATGTTATTCTAAGTGAAAGCGAGAAAAAGAAAAAACAACAAATGTATGTTTTGTTACTCCGGCATTCAATATGAAGTGTCACCTTCTTGAGATTATGTGTAAGCAACCAATTATACCTTAGTTTATAATGATCTAAAAAAAAAGTAAAGTGTGCAAAGGAAAACTCAGTAATTGCATGAATTAAATATTCGATCATTCGGTCTACACATATGATAAAAAGCAACTTCTTGGAATGACCTTTAAGAACATCCGAGTGATGCAATTAAATGAGGATCTAAAAAGAAAATGTGAAAGCATGCAAAGTTAAAGCTCAAAGCGATTGTAAACAACTAATGTATGTTTGATTACTCCAACGTTCAATATGAAGTATTATCCTCTTGAGATGATGTGTAAGCAACCAACTATACTTTTGTTTCTAATGTCCTAGAAAAACAAGTAAAGTATGTAGAGGAAAACTCAATAAATCTGTATGAATTAGATATTCAATCATTTAGTTTGATCAAATTATCTTCTTGGAATGAATTTTAAGAACATCCAATGATACAATTAATTGATAGTTTTAATCTAAGAAAGTAAATGAAACTAGATAACTATGAGTTCTATCACTTCAAACTTAATCCAATTTGAAAATAGATAGATCTATTCTCTACGAAATGTTTTTAGAAGATTAATGATTACACAATTATTATATTGATGCTAGAAAGACATTCATGATCTAATTCTATGATGTTGATCAAAAGCTGTAATGTAATATTAGTCTAATTCGAGAAAACAGAAATTGACAAAAAATAGAGTAAGGATTTAAACTAAAACAATGAATGAAAAACATCCTCCCGTGCAGGGGCCCTTCGCAATAGATTTGGTTGAGATCCTAGGCGAGTTTATATATGCACTAAGAAATTACGATACCATGAACACGATCCTTGTATTATAATAAATCGAAGTTTTAAAACAATACACAGCGTTTCAACAAAATCTTAGCTTAATCTCGGTTCGTACAACCGGTATTTAAATAAAACAAACATAAGCTGCTATGAGCTAATTACGCTACGATGTGGCTAATATTAACCGAATTATAGAATTGGATTTTGATCTGTTTAACTCTTGATTTGCTACGATAGAGAAAATTAATAGTCTTTCTATTCTCGGCTAACGTCCTTTGACCAACCTTTGACCACGATCTCGGGCATCCTTTTCTATCGATCTCGATCAAGTAGATAGGACGAAATCCATGTGTAGATTATTCTGGAAATGCCAATGTGGCTCATTTCTCCATTTGATCCTGGAACTTTGTCGAGACCATGAGAGTAGCTACTAAAATAACGATTAGCTACATAATAGGTTGCGTTATGTAGCCAAATTACAAAAATCCATTCAAATAACAAGAACATCAGAATATAACATGGAAATCATTTAAATGAATTCCTTGAGAAAAAAACATGACATTTATCATTGATTGGAGTGTATGAAGTTATGAGAAAGTAAGGGGAGAAGGTGAGAAAGGATGTCGGAGAAGATAATTCGAGATTCAACATACCCCCACTAAGAAGTCATTGCATGTCCTCATGCAATTTACAAAAAATGTGAATTCTCCTCTTTTACCGCATTTGTTCGGACACTTCGCTAATACATCCAATTTCCTCCTTTTGATTTTCTTTGAAGTGATTTCCATCACGGGCTTTCTCCTAAGGAGCTTGTATTTGAGATTAATGACTGCCTTGTTTAGTGACTTGTTCTTTCTTTTTTAACTTCCCATTCTTTTTTATACCACGGTCCTAAATTAAGAATGGTGTTGTCATTAATTACCTTTTTCCAACTTGTTTATTGCTTTCAAGGCTTCATTATCCTGTTTAATATGCCTATTCAATATCTCTAGTTCATAAATTTCCTATTTGAGAGTATCAACTAGAGGTTCTTGTGGATTGACAGGAGGTTCTGGATTCATTGTTGCACTTCTCTTCTCCGGTGATTCTACGTAATCATATATTTCTTGTTGTGTTGAGTTTATGCCCTGGAGATTTTTTGTTGGGGCTACCTTCAAAATTATGAATAGGAGAATTTTGAGGACTATGTGGAGGAGAAATAATGACAAGAGACGAGTATTGGAGTTTCTTCATCTAAACTTACAAACTCAGTCACTTTTGGTAATGTTTTCTCCATCGAACCTCTGAGTCCGGAGCTCCTTCTCATCTGTAGAGGATTTATATTTTTCTCTCACTTGTAACCTTTCTCCTCTTTCTTATCTTACCTCCTGTCTTGACTTTATTTTGCTTTCTGTTCTCTGTTAGCTCTATAGAGATGAGCTTTTCATCATTTTTTCTGAGTCGAAGATGCGAGTTTGTCTTCAATGTTTGTATCGGTCTTCTTCATTCGCTCTTTCTAATATTGTCTTCTTTAAGTTGCTCTGGTGCTTATTGAAAATGGTTTATAATAAGAAAATTCTCCCAAGAATCTCCTATATTTTTTAAAAAATGAAAATCAACAAGTATTTTGATCAACATATGATGGTGCATAGTGTTATCTATAAAGCTGTATTCTCTTCTACACGTTTGTAGACATTCTTTTTAAGCTATTCAATAAAAAGAAGGAAGATTTATTTCACCATTCTCTAAGAAATTCATCAACAATTGAATATGATATACATACATGCAACCAAACCTTCCTTCACAAGTGATAAATTTATGTAAAACCAAGAGCATGTTCCCCCATTTATTTTTTAAGAGTAAGTCAGGGATACCTTTTACGAAAAAGAAACATTCATACCTCGGTTTTTGAGGATAACTTTCCATGATTCATTGTGAAATTCCTTGTTTTTGAACCACCTTTCACCAACCCTTGGGAGTTACGTAGCTTCGGCTATGAATGCCTTAGTAGCTGTGAACTTGATGTCTCCAATTTCACTTACGTGTCAGTCAAAATACCTAGCAAAAGAATTTGTGATTTCTTTGTGAAAACCATCAATTTTCTCTATGAATTTGAGCCATCTCGCTTCTGCAATATTTCCTTGATCTTAGGATATCCTTCCATGTATTTTGTTCTCACTGGGTTCTGATCGACTATCGGTCCCATGCCTTCTATTATGACGAGTTCTAACCTTCGGAATTATCCTTCTCTATTATGAAATGAAGTGGATTACGAATCTAATGAATGGCATCGAGGGTTTGTAGGAATAAATAAGCGGTATGGATTGGGGTTTTGAAGAAACATAGATGGATATGTCACGTCAACAAGGTCATGATCGTTAATTATAAATAGGGAGTTTGTTGTGGACCGTTATGAAACATAATCCGGATGATGTGGCCGATCTATGATATGATGGAAACCTCAATCAAATCAAATAATGTTATGTCAAGGAGCATATGATCATCCATATTATACATGCTAATATTTTGACCTTGCTATTAAAATAATTTTTTGCAACTTTTCCTTTAAAACTAACATTTTCGTTGTTGTTTCTTTGGTGTTGATCCTTAAGGTACCTTTTAGCATGTTGGTCTTCAAATGTAGTCCTTCAATTTCCTGTATTCATCATTTTTTAGTAGGTTGTACAAATGTTTCAGAGCTGTTGAATGAAATGGAATGTGGTTGCAGATTATGGAATCAGCTGCGGAATGTGGAATCAACTTGCAGAATTAGCTACATAACGTAATCGGCTGCAGAATGTAATCAGCTGCAGAATGTAGAATCTGCTATAGAATGTAAACAACTTGCAAAATGGAATGTAACCATGAAATGGAATATGAATGTGGAATGGAATGTAACTGTAAAATGAAATATGACTGTGGAATGGAATGAAACTATAAAATGGGATGAAAATGGAATATGAATGTAGTTCTGTATTACTACTTATTGCAGAAAAGAAATGGAAAATATATGATATCAAAAAATCTACGATTTTTCACCCTATATTTTATGTATAAGGATGCCAATCATTGATTGGTTTTCATACTATACACTTTATTTATTTTATTTTTATTTTTTCATATATTTTTTTATATAGAAAAAATAAAAAGCTAAGTTAGTGAAGAAGAAGAATTCTTCTTCACAAACTTCATTTCAAGTATTATCTTGGAAAATCTTGATAAACTCTTCTCTTGAGATTGGCTTATGATACACTTTCAACCGATGACCATTCACAAGAAAATGTACATTTTCTTCATCAGTTTTTCCTCATCTTTATCTGCTCCATTGTCAAAGACTTTTTCAATCTCATATGGCCCAAGCCAATGAGTTTGAAACTTTCCTTGAAAATATTTGAATTTTTGAATCGAATAAAAGTGCCCAATCCCCTGGCTTGAAACTTCTTCTCCTTAATATATCTATCGTGCCATTTAGCCCTTTGTCTGCTAGACTATACTGGTTCTTTGAACTCGCATCTTGGTCGTTTTCATCAAGCTCAATGAGTTGCTCCAATCTATGTTTTCGTGCTTATGATAAATCAAGTCCCAATTGGACTGCCATCTTGAAGGTTCGTATCTAAAATTCTATGAGGGAACAGGACTTGCTTTTTCATAAACAAGTTCATGGGGAGTATGTCTGTTGTATTCCTCCATGTAGTTTTGTAGGCCCGTAAGGCTTCAAGAAGCCTTTCGCCTAATCTCTTGTGTAGATGTACAGCTTTAGTGAGAATTCCTTCAATCACTATATTGGTACACTCTACTTGACCATTTTCTTATGGATGATAAGGAGTAGACTTTCCCGTGCTTGATCTTGTAATCTTCCATGAGCCTTTTCACCAACCTAGATGTAAAATGGGATCCCACGATCTGTCACAATTTCTCTTGGAACACCAAAACAAGTGAAGATATCTTCAAAAAAAATAAAATTAACTACAGAACATTCATTAGCAAAAGGTAGTGTTTTAGCCTCTACCCATTTAGTGACATAATCGGTACATACCAAAATATATTTTTTTTGTTTAGATGGTGGATTGATTGGTCCAACAAAATCCAAGGCCCATTTTTCAAAAGGTTCAATGAGTACACGAGGTTGTAATGGCATTTCATCTAAAGGAGAAGGTTTCCCTATATTTTCACAACTTGTCACACCTTTTGACATATTCTTTGATATCTCTAAAGATGGATGGCCAATAATATCCGAAATGAAGGATTTTATAGGTCGTTCTTTTGTCGACGATAGTGTCCACCATAAGGTTCATCATGACATGCCTTAAGAATTTCGAGAATTTCATCTTCTCAAACACATCTTCCGATAATGAGATCTGGACTTGTTTTATATAATTCATTAGTAATCCATGAGTACCTTGCACTTATTTGAATCATTTTTCTTTTCGCCCCTAGGAAACAAATGTGAAGGTATTTTCCCGTGACTAAGTAATTAGCAATATCTGCAAACCAAGGAGTTTTAGTAGTTATTGCAAAAATATATTCATCGGGAATTTATCCTCAAATCTGAGTGCCATCTTTTATATTTTGAATTATAAACAAGAAATCAAGAATCGTGTTTTGTTTTCCAGAGTCGGTCTAGAATGGTGATGTCGAATTCTTGCAAGAGTAATAACCATCTTGTAATTCTGCCATTAGTAATAGATATATTCATTAAGTATCTAATTGCAGATTGATATGTATGAACAAAGGTTTCATAGCTCTGTAATATAATGTCTAAATTTGTTGATAGCATGAACAACAACTAAGAATTCCTTTTTCGGTTACAATGTAACTTAACTCGTGGGAGTCAAATTTTTGCTTGTGTAATAGATGGCATAGGGAATCAAATATTTTTTTTCCTAATACAGCGCCTAGATCCGTATCCGAAGCATCTCGTTGAAATGTGGAAAGGTAGTTTCCAATTTGGACCTCTTAAAATGAGTGTTTTAGAAATTTTTGTTTTTTAAAGTTTCAAATGCCAATTGGCAATCAGGGATTCCAATCGGATTCACAATGTTTGGTAAGTAACTTGAAGAGTGGGGATGCTATTTTAGTGAAATTTTCTATAAATCTCCTATAATATCCCGTGAATCCTAGAAAACTTCTAACATCCTTTTGACAACATGGAATTGATAGTTTGAAGATGACTTCAACTTTAGATGTATAAACTTTAATTGCATCTCCTAAAATGTGATGTCCTAAAACAATCCCTTCTGTAAACATCATAAAACATTTTTCATGACTTAGTGAAAGGGTTGCTTCCTTACATGTTTTGATTTTTTTTTCCAAATTTTCTAAAGTTTCTTCAAATGAATTCCCATAAACTGTAAAGTCATCCATGTACACCTCTACACAATCATGTATTAGATAAAAAAAAATTCCTAGTACTGCCCTTTGGAATGTTGCAGGTGCATTGCAAAATCCAAAAGGAAGTACTCAGTAGGCATAAGTCCCCCATGGACAGGTGAATGTGGTATTATCTTGATCTTCAGGTGCTACCTGAATTTTATTGTAACCACTAAAACCATTCAAGAATGATAAATACTTCTTATCTACTAATGTATCTAATACTTGATCTATAAAGGGTAAAGGAAAATGATCTTTTAGGGTAGCTTTATTAAATTTTCGATAATAAATGCATACCCTCCATTTGAAATTATTTTTTGGTACAATCACTAAAGGGGAAACCCACTGAATGTCTGAAATTGGGTAAATAAAGTTCCCATACAACAATTTTTGCAATTCTTCTTTCACAATTTCCCTAAGATTTGGATTCATATTTCTTTGAGGTTGTTTGATAGGTTTACAATTTTCCTCAATATAGATGTGATGTATACAAGTCTTAGGACTAATTTCTTTCATGTCAGTGTATTCCCACGCATATGCAGAAGAATGTTGTTGTAATGTTTTGATTAAATTTTCTTGCTGTAATCTCTCCAAGTTTTTGTTTAGGTTCAAAGTTTTTCCTGGAAATATTTCAGCTATAGAGCTACCAAATTATTCCATAGAATGAAGAGACATCTGTCTAGATGACAAATATTCAATATTGGATTTTTCTTGAAATTGATCATATTCATATTCTGGGGATGATTCAAAGGTTTCTATCGAATTTAAGATTTGACTATCTTCACTAATGGTTGAAATAGTAAAGAGAGGTTGTATATCATTGTCATCATCAATCCATTCTTTTTCATCTAATTCTGTGATTATTTTTGCTGGAGGATACAGAGTGAATTTATTTGTTGTGTTACCATCATATATATATATATATATATATATATATATATATATATGTCACCAGATCTACAACTAATGAAAGCATCAACTATAGCCAACCAAGGTCTTCCTAATATAAGTGGATGTCCTCCTAGATTGTTCTTTAGAGTTAAGATCATAAAATCAACAGGATACTCCCAAGAGTCTAAGCATATTGAAATATCTTCTAACACACTATCTGGCTTAATTACAGATTTGTTTGCTAATTGCAGTAATGTAGGTGTATACAGAAGATTAGGAAGTCTAAGATGTTCTATGGTTTGTTTGCTCATGATGTTTATTGCTTCTCCTAAATCAATCAATGTATTTGGAATTTCAACACCATTGATATGTGTTCTTACAACTGGAATTCCCTGATACAAATATTTTTTTATGGCAATTTTTTCCATCATTATGTCTTCAATTTTTCCTACTAACTAAATTCTTTTTATTTCTTTTGTTTTTCTTCCTAGTTTCTTCATGCTCAACTCTTTTATTGTTTTGGCTAGAATTGGAATCTCTTTAATGACTTGTAACAAAGGGATTTTGATGCAGACATTTTTCAGTTCATCTAGAAAATCATAATTGGGCAACATAATATTCCTTTCTACTCCTTTATGAACTTGTAACCTTTCAAGAAAATGAGGTTTAGAAGTAAGTATTGATGGTTGCTCTATGATAGGAGTTGAGTTTATTGGTTCTTTTTGTTTTTCATTTTCATAAATCTATTTTTGAAGAGATGTTCCTTTCTCAAAACTTTTATTTGGCTGTAGAGAATCTTCCTCAAAATTATCTTGTTTTTGAATAACTACAGAAGGATTTTTCTTTTCTAGTATCCTACCAGATCTAAGTTGGACAACATTGAGATCTAGAGGAGTAATCATGTAGGTTGGAAATTGTTGTCCTTCTATCATATAAGTATTTTGAGGATTTTATTATTGGGGTTTGGTAATGGTTGGGCAGGTAGTTGATTTGGTCTCTGTGGAAATGGTAATGAAAGTTGTTGATTTTGGTTTTGGAATTGGGGTTGTTGGTTTTGTTGAGGAATTTGTTGGGGAGGATAGTTTGGATATGATGGAGGATATTGATAGTATTGAGTGAATCTTCCATAGGGATTTTTCATTCCTTGTGCCCAAGGTTGAGATTGAGATTGAAATTAAGGCTACGGTTGTTGCCAAGAATTCCAATTATTTGGTGGGGGTTGAGTATACATTTGACTGTTAAAGCCTTGAGTTTGTGGCCCCTGCCATGGTTTTCTAGACAGAAAAGAGATTCTGTTGGATTTGAAGTTGTTTCTTCTTGAAAACAACCTTAAGACCAGGAATTCAAGGGCAACTCTTAGTTTCATGTCTTTTTGAACAAATCATACAGGTCTCTATGAATTTTGCATCAAGAGGACGTTCACTTAAAGCATGATTCTTTCTGAATTTAGGATAGAAAATAGCTAAAGTATCAGTCTCGGCTTTCTGCTTATTTTGTATTTTAAGGGTGTCTATCTTTTCACTAAGACTCCCTAAAATATTTGTTTTAAATTCATCAAGCATGTTTCCAATTTCTACCCTACTTACTATTCCAGTTGCAGATTTATTTACTCTAGCAAGAGAAGGATCTCTTGGACTTTTCCCAATTTTTGTTTTTCCCTTTGAGAGATGAATACATAATTCAGCAATGTCAGGTAATGGGAGTTGAGAGATATCCCCCTTTCCCATCATGTTGAGGATGTCTATGCACTCATCTCTAATGGATTTTAATAAAAGAGCTTTTAAAGTATCTTGATCTAAATTATTCAGTTTTTCTTCTTTTTATGTTATAATTGAACCTTTCAATTAAATCCTCCAAATTCTCATCCTCTTTTTGCATCATTTTAAATACTTCATCCTTGTGATTGATGGATATGAAATAATCCAAATACCTTTCTAAAAATGCTCTCTTCATGTCATTCCATGTTCTGATAGAATGAGTGATTAAACCCATTAACCATTTTAAAGCTGCTCCTTTCAATGTTGAAGGAAACAACTTAAGTTTTTGAGAGTCTTGTAAATAATCATAAGTTCTGCACAAGACTTCAAATTAAAAAAAAAAAGGTTTCAGGATCTTCACTTTTTAATCCATGAAAATTTGGGAGGACAGAAGGTGAGATATTTTTCATTGTGGAATTTGTCTCTCCATCAACTATAAGGAATCCAAAAGAATTATCAATTTCCATATTTCTTCTGTTTTCTTCATTTCTTATACCTCTTCCTCTACCTCCTCCAAATATTACATTTTCTCCATTTAGAATTTCTCATTCTCCTTCTCCTTCTCCTCCATCTCCTCTTCCTGCCATTATAGATTCTTTAGAGCTAATATACGATTCAATCTGCAAGGTTAACTTCTCTTCCTTTAGTTCTTCTATCAATGGTATGTTGAAGAAAGGTTTTTGTTCTTCCTCCCCACTAGGAATTTCTAACTCTTCAGCTAAAATATGTTCCCCTGTAGAGGTGAAAAATGTTATTCCTTCTGTTGGAGATCTAGGATATTCTTCCTCATTTACCACCTCAGTGGATGAAGTAGGAGATCCTTCTAATTTGATTTCTGACCTTAGGACTTCAGGAAGTCTATATCTAGTGAAGTATGGAATACGAGTTTGAGATGGAGGTGTATCACTTCGTGGTCTTGGTGGAGTGAGTGGTGTTGTATAAATTAAACTCTTGCCTCTAGCTATGAATCTACACCTAGAATATCTTTCTCTACGCATACCATTTTTTTAGATGTAAGAAATTAGGCTATCTAATTACACTTCCCCGAAAATGGTGCCAAAATGTTTAGTTAATTTAATGTCTTAAATTGCTTACATTAATTATCAACCGAGATTTGTAAACTGATGAAGTGTGGTGCACTATATGTGCTTAGTTAACCTTCTTCTTACTTCGTTGTATGTGTTTTTATGTTGTTTTGGGGGTTTTGTTTTATGTCTAAAAAAGTTAATCTAAAACTATGAGAGAAATCAAATGAATATTAATGAATTTTAAGAAGGAAGAAAAGGAAGTGTTCCTAAGTTAAACTAATTTGCATAAAAATGAATCAAAGATTTATTGACTGGTTAGAATCTGATATGAAAAATAGAGTATCTATTCTAATGAATACTAATTTAACATTAGTCCTATTCCATGGATATAAATCTTATAACTGAAATTGAAATTGCAATGCTATTCTGAGTGAAAGCAAAAAAATAAAACAACTAATGTATGTTTAGTTACTCCAGCATTCAATATGAAGTGTCACCTTCTTGAGATGATGTGTAAGTAACCAATTATACCTTAGTTTATAATGATCTAGAAAAGCAAGTAAAGTGTGCAGAGGAAAACTCAATAATTGCATGAATTAAATATTCAATCATTCAGTCTAGAAATATGAGAAAATAAACTTCCTGGAATGATCTTTAAGAACATCTGGTGATGCAATTAAATGAGGATCTAAAAGAAAATGTGAAAGCATGCAAAGTTAAAGCTCAATTGATTGTAAACAACTAATGTATGTTTGATTACTCCAACATTCAATATGGAGTATTATCCTCTTGAGAGAGGATAATTCTGATATTCAACAACTAGAAATTCAACAAGAGGGGGATCCCTAAAATGTAGCATGACTTATTTATTGTTCACTATCACTGAAAAACAACCTTAGCGTTTTATCACAATGGCCAAAATTATTTTTGAAATGTGGTAGACTGGACTAAGAATCAGGATGACAAATATTTGGAACAAAACAACAAAAATATCAAATATCCAAGAGAGTATCCATTGGGAATGGAGTCTTAGAAGATATAGCAGAAAAATAATAAGTGGAAGCTGGAACAAATTAGAAGGAAAACAAAAAACTCAGACATTCACCAAATGTCTTTGATATTTGTTATTGGAGAAAACAAATTAGAAATACATTTTGATAACAAAAAACAGAGCACGATTTTGTCATATGAAATCAGGGCAAAAATGAACATATGTAGAGGATTAATATAAACAACTTGTTGATATTAAAATCTCAATTTTAGACATAACATTTCTAGTAGAAATGAGGGAAAATGACCCACAACGTAGCCTCTCTAGTGTTCCATATAATTTAAATAATTCTGATCTAAAAAAGAAAGAACAAATATGAAACTTAAAGATGCTTAACATAGAAAATAGTAAAGGGAAAACAACTCTATTTATTACAAACCATGAATCTAAGAGAAGCATCTTTGTATTTAAAAATTTACAAAATACGAACGCCCATCGAGCTTGCAAAAAATACACAACCCTCATGCCACCAACCTCTCCTCTCAGTGTTAAAAATCCTCCCTTTTTAAATCTACAACTGACATTTTATTACTTTTACAAAGCTAGCCCTCTCCCTATAATCATGAAACAAATTTATAAGAATTGAAATGGACTTGATAGATATAGTTATGTGTTGTCTCAACTACCCAACAAACTAGGAAAAATATACCACCTATTCTAACAGTTTTTACCTAATGATACTTAAATAACATTACAACAAGATGTGACATGTATTTGACATTTTCATATTTTATCCTTCGTATCTCTTTCCTTTCCCTTTGACTTTTCAATATTTCATGCAAATGGTTGACCTCATGAGAAATGTGACACATTAATGGGTACACCAATTCTGTCTCCAAACATTTCTCACCACTTTCATCACATCAAACTTTTAATATGATCACAACCTTCCTAAACAATAAAATTCAAAGTTGCATATTTTGAATATGATGTCAATAAATCTGCAGTGTTTGTATTACAACATGCTTCTTCTCCACCTTGGAATCCCCTACTCAGATTTGATGCATTCAATGTCATTGAAGAGAATATGGCAACAGATAAATTCCTAGTTTTCTTTGGTGATGCTTTGGAATTAGCTAAGTGTGTCTTGGTGTTAGAATTAACCTCCTCTCTTGCACCTATGTCATTTTCACAACTAGTGGATTAAACATAAATATATTCACCATATACTTCATTATTTGATGTCAAATAGGCCTTAAAATCCATTTCATTTAGTTCAACTGGTTCAAATTTATGATGCCGAGTGTTACACAGTAATTTGTCACCGTCCCTACCATTCCCCATCCCGCACAATGGAGGACCCATTTTGTGACCTGTGAACATTGTCATGCCTTGAAATCATCATCAATGCATTCCTCTAAGCATGAGCTTCAATTGCCCTAAAGACATCTCCTTGCAAAAATCATGAAAAACATCCTTTTTTGCATTGGCGCGGGTAGACAGTTCAGCACTCGCGCCAATGGGGAAAATCCTGCAAAGAGGTCGCGCCAACTGGCGCTCTGTCCCAGAGCAGCAGTCGCGCCAGCCAATTTAAGGAGTGTTTTTTAAATAAAGATGGCAGAAGTTGTGTTTCAACAAACTCAGAAACCATTGCCTATCTTGAGTTGGGAGGTTTGGCTGCGGGAGTTCTATGGAAGGGAAGTGGTTTGCCACCTCCCATGGAACCTTCCTTGTTGATAGGGCCAATCCCACAATAATAGGAATCCCAACTCCCTCCTTCCCCATCTATAAAATCCTGCTCAATTCCATAGCAAGCTAGTCTTGAAGTGCCTAAGCTTTGAATCTCCAAATTCCTAAGAGCCTTTGTGCTGTAAGAGCCCTCTTTCTTCCCTTAAGGCCGACTCAAGTAAGGAGACTATCGTCGAGAGACTCTGGAGAGGTTTGCCCCTTTCCTTGACGAGCTTTGCGAGACGTGAACGACTGGAGACCCATCCGAAGGAGAACACGACGTCAGAACATTGGTTGTAATCTTTCTTCGTTTGTTATTTAATGAATGATTATGATTATGGTTCCACTCAGTTTTCCATCATGTTAATATGAGTAATATCCTTTCTGACTGATATTTAGTTACGTATGCCAGATTTTATGCTTGTATCTGTTTGTTTCTTGCATGTGCAGGTGTCCATCCGCGGAGATCGTGGGAGGATTGTGATCTGCCGAGGCTGAGGAACGGGAATGCTTTCTTCTTCAGATCGTGGCATTGGATTCCAGGTAGGCTTCCATTTTAGTCTTTTCATTCGTAACTAGGAGCTTGCGTCGTAAAATTTTTGATTGTTGCTAGACCCCTGCTGGGCTAGTAGGGATCGCCTCTGTCCGCAGAGGCGATTTACCTCCTCAACACCGAGTCTCAACATGAAAAGGCTCATCATCAGCCCAAGCTATATTCAGTTTACTATGCTGCAATTCTAATTGGTTGGAACCTTTGTCCTAACATTTTCAGGAGGATGATCCAATTCCATATCATATGGAATGAAATAGAAGTCTAAGACATTTGAATTCCTTTCAAAATCCACTCCATCGCATGCTTTGTAAAGGTAACTTGAAGTTTCTAAACTATCACACTCAATAATAACAAAGTAATAACCAAGCCTATATTTCTCATATTCACATAGATGTTTATTTTCTAAACCATCCTGATTATGTTCACTAGATTCATCGTTACTTAGAAAGAAAGAAATACCATGCACTATGTTTTTTTCCATTCATTTCAATCCAAATTCTGGTGGATAAATTGCTAATATCAAGATTTAACCACCTTTAGGAAGGAAATAATTCATATATACTAGAAATAAACAACATTAATGTGGTTCGAGTCCATGTTGAAAACTACTAGTCTTTGAATCTGACATTCCATAGTTAGTACTTCATCCTAGTTTGAAATGAATGAAACATTGTTCGTTTTCTATTGTTTAACATTATTTTCCCTCGTACAATGAAATACAATTGGCAAGACTTTATTGGTTTACCCCATTCATATATTAACAATGTAATCGATCCCACATATTATTGGAAGGAAATTTTACAAGGTAGTTAGTGGGGGAAGGGTGGGAGAGAAATTGCACTTGTTATAATGTGGCCATGTCCCCAAAATTGGTATTCACTAATGACAAAATGTGCCCCCACCCTCTCTTGAAGCTTAAAAGGTGGGGTGGTCCACATTATTCCTACACCATTGGTGCGAGATCACACATTGTCGTGATCATATTGACCTGCTTGAGAAAATATGGAGAATTATGTAGAAATTTTTTCGGTAATAATCACATTCAAATGAACATTGTCGACGCGTTTCGAACTAACCAGTGTGGTTCATCATCAGGACTATGTGAGAGATCAAATCCAGACGTTGAGTTTAAATAGATGCAGAAATGGCTAAACTAGCCGTTAGGATAACGACTAGTTTGACTATGAAATTTAATAACTGCTAGTTCTATTTTAATTAATCTAATTATTTACTTAATTATTAAATAAAATTATAACGACGAGTTCTATTTAATTAATTTAAAAGTTTAATTATTTAATAAAATATATTTATAAATCTTTTTATTTTATTTAATTTGGTTAATTATTATTATTATTATTATCCATCATCAGAAGTTAAGAGAGGCGTTAGAAACTGAAAAAAGACCCGTAAATCTCGATAAAGATGACGGATGGAATATAAACAGGTGTTGGATCCCTGCCCTATATTCTTAATGGTGAATTTTTTATTTTTTATTTTTTATAAGAGAAAGGAGAATAACAGGAATACAAATTTACATACAGTTAAATAAATAAATATAATATAATATAATAAGTAATAAATAATTAAATAATAAGGAATTAATAAAGAAATAAATAATAATAATAATAATAATAAATTAATTATCTAAATAAATAAAATAAAATAAAAAGATTTATAAAAAGATTTTATTAAATAATTAAAATTTTAAATTAATTAAATAGAACTAGCCGTTATAATTTTATTTAATAATTAAGTAAATAATTAGATTAATTAAAATAGAACTAGCAGTTATTAAATTTTATAGTCAAACTAGTTGTTATCCTAACGACTAGTTTAGCCATTTTTGCATCTATTTAAACTCAACGTCCGGATCTGATCTCTCACCTAGCCCTGATGATGAACCACATTGGTTGGTTCGAAACTCGTTGACAATGTTCATTTGAATGTGATTATTACCAGAAAAAATTCTACATAATTTTACGATGGATCACATAAACCAAATTCTATAAAAAATATGGAGAAGTAAAAAAAATTACTCAACTTTTTCCAAACAACTATTTTGTCATAGTTTGTGATATTCATGGCGATAGTAAAATATGGACTCTACATTAATATAATACTAAAATAATTTAGTTGCATAAGTTAATGTTACAAATAGAGGGGTTTTGTTAGATTTTGGAAATGTTGCCTCGTATAATAATTTATTCTATATATTTTATGTGTTTAAATGTGATTTTTATACTCATTATAAGGTATATATGTAATTTATTTCATGATCAAAATGGAATTGATAAATTCCATTTAAAAATATTGATAATAAATTAAATGTTTAAGTGTGTTTTATAAATTAAATATTTCTATGTCCCATTAAGAAAAATAATTTTATATTAACTTAAGTAGAAATATTTTATTTCATTTTTAAGAACTTTCAATTTTAATTCATTCAATGTTTAATGTGAAGTTGACATTTCATATTTTAAAATATTATTAATAAACAAATTATTTCAATGTGATTGTTGCAATTTCAATGAAGTAAAATATTCAAATATAAACTCTATATGTGTATATCTAGCATATATTCTCTTAACGTTTGGATTCTTTATATATGTGTGTGTGGAGTATGTAACTTATACTTGCGTTCTAGGTATGGTCATGTTTAAGGGTTGTTGATATTATTGATCATAATTAAGTAAAGTTACTCGCTATGAAAAGGAGTATGTTCCTATTTTTTAGGTTGTGGTTAGAAAGATGGATGTGAGATATTATCACCAACAAGATAGTCCTAGGTTGAGATATTTTCTCAATAGATATATTGTGTCTCCGAGATAGTTTGTATATCTTAAAAAAGATCTTCTCATATTTACATTTGTATTATTCTTGTGTTAATATAGAGATCTCAATACATTTGTGTGCGTAATGATTCTATTCTCCCATTTTAACATGGTTTTAGTTTTGGACTAGACTTGAATCCCTCATGGAAAGGCCCACGAAAATACACAATTTATAGTTTTTCATAATAGTATTAAAACAATGTGTTTGTTAGTAGTTCTTGTGATGGTTTTTCCATCTATAATTATCACCTAAAGAAAAGGGTGGAGTAGGACATTTATTAATGATCATTGATAATATTTGGTATGGATGATAGCATGGTTGAGTTGAAACAATTTATTGGTGGTTAAGCTACATCCATACTGATGTTCGAAGCGAGTCCACTCTGAGTATCCCTACACTTATGCAAATTTGTGTTTGATTTCCTTACATATGCACAAGTTGTGGGGTAGGATAAGTTATTAGGCTCCATGATGGAACATATGAAATTGTTGTTTAGTGGATAATCTCTAATTGTAAAGAAGGGTTTGTCCTTAGCAAACCAACTCGCATAAATATCTATCACCAAGTAGAAGAATTGTTTCCAAGATTTTATAAGAGGGGAGCCAAAGTTGAAATTTTGGCATGGCCAATTTGCAAAGTAAGATGAATGTTGTTTGAGACATTACTCTTCTTGTAGATGGAATTTGTTATAGTCAAAGAATCTCCATTTTATCCCATAAAGAACAAGAAATGTGAAAACAAGGGATAATTTCTATCATAAAGAAGCGCCAGAGGATACATTATAATTCTTGCAAGGAAATCAATTGAAAGGAAATAGTATGTATATATATATATATATCTTGGTTGTATTGGAATCAATTTAAAGTAAAAGAAAATGATTGTTTTGGTAAGGCTCAACCATTCTTTGAGTTAATGTGAGAACAAGGTATAATTGCTATCATAAAGAAGTGCAAGAGGATCAATTAGAATTCTTGTAGGGAAAGTAATTGAGAGGAAATAATAGTTATATATATATATATATATATATATATATATATATATATATATATATATATAGGTTGTATTCGAATCAATTTAAAGGAAAAGGAAACTGTTATTTTTGGAAGGCTCAACCATTCTCTTTGTTCCTAAGAGTGTGTTAAGGTCACAGTATGTCAGCATTGAATAAATTATTTTCTCTTGTTTCAAGATATGTAGCACTAGGGAAGAAAACTTTGCAGCCTCACAAATTATTAAAGGGACTGGAAGTAGTAATATGATAGAATGATGAACACCAAAATCTCTATGACAGATTATTTCAAAATTTATTGAGAGTACTTAAAGACTAGCTTCTCCTTTTTTATCACCATTGGTAGTGGAAACAATGAAAGTTGCAATATAATGATGAGCAATAAGGAATTGGTGGACATTATAGAAACAATTGGTTGAGTTTTTTTCCAGGTTGTCTGTCACCTTTCATGGAAGGTGGCATCCCATGTTGTAGTAGTGCATTAAAATCACATCTGTTGTGTTGCAATATGATGATGTGATATCCAACTAAAGGAGAATATGTGAGGAGCAAGTTGTCTGCCTCCCCATTGGCATAAAAAAATGAAATTATGGTTGAGATAAGTTGCAGTATGAGCAATGGGGTCTTACACGATGATTATATTTGTGGCGCACTAGAAGCATAAATATTCTCCCTAATGTATGACTCCAAACAATCCATGAGGTATTTTCTCTATTGTGAATATAACAACGCCAATTTCCAAACAAACACATTACACATATGTAGCAGAAAAAATCCATTTTAATGCCTCTATAACCTGATATATGGTTCAACTTGGGAATAAATACCTAAGGATATCATTACTCAGGTTTCAATCTCATGGACCCCACTGTGAGGTCAGGGTGAGGGTTTAAATGCACCACACAAAAATGTTCCTGTAGGCCGATTACACCGACTCACTCCAAGCTCAACCAAGCCTACTAGTCGGGTTAGGTTCTCTTACTAGTTGGGGGTCAGGATTTCATGTGAGGTCGGGGGGAGAAGGGTTGGCATTAATCTCTTGTCTATCGATCATCTTCTTTTCCTTTTCCACCGACTCATATCATGATACAACCAAAGCAACTCATCAAGCCTTTTATTTTCATTGATATGTGGAGTGAAGTTCAATGGGACTACCTTGTAGACCCACACCTAACTCAAAGGAAAAGCACTTTCCATGCCCTTTTATATTTCATTTGATATGGATTTATGCAGGAATGCAACAGAATACAGAAATAACCATAAGCACAGAGATGCAATGGGAATAATGGTTCATTTTATTAATAAAAGAATGAGTAAAATAGGCTTACAAACATAATGGAAACAAACTAGGGTGTTGGTAGCGTATCTCTGAGAAGAGATGTGGGACATGTAGGCCTCTGAACTGTGTTACATTGAGGCTCGAAGGCCTCTTACAGACATAATGGAAATAGATGAGCTAGGGTACTGGCAGCGTATCCCCGAGAAGAGATGTGACAGCTACCAGCCCCTAAATTGTGTTACAATGAGGCTCGAAGGCCTATTTATTGTTGAGAAACAATGTAAAACATGAAACGTCCAAAAACCTAACCCTAGGAGATAAGGCACCAAAACTGTGGGCCCCATTTGGGTAAATTGGTGTTTCAACTTCCCGAGGACATAAATTTGGCATCTGATCTCCGTTTGACATGCTCAATAGCTCGTTAGAAAGATCTGTCCAAGGAAAACAGATTTTGGTGCAAGAAAATTCGTCCATGTTGCACTTGAGTTTCCCAAAAAATGTCGTTTAGGGCCTCAAAACGGCTCCGGAAGTTCAGGAAACCGAAAAATTGCTAAAAATAGTAAGTTGTGTTGAACCTTAAAAACGGAAAGAACTGATGGTGGGGGTTCAAATGGAATAGGTGGGTGGCCACCAATATCCACCTGGATAATTAATGCCCCAAAATGGCTTCGGGCGTGCAGGACCCGAAAACTTTCTAAAAATAGTAAGCTGCTCGAAGTGAAAAGCTACAATAATTGATGTTGCGGGTCCAAATGGAATAGGTGGGCGACCATCGATATCCACCTGGATCATTCCTCCCTCCTTAGGAAGCAATGGTCTCCATTGTGTTAAGTTCCTCCATGGTTGGGGTGGGGAATTCTACTGAGCTCGATATTGGATTTGTCCATGATGTCGCGGACCTGTTGGTGGATGTGCTGGATGTAGATGTGCCACCGGTGGGAAGCCGTTGAAGGATCCGAGAAAATTTATCCGTCATCGGGTTCCTTTGTTTCTTGAGGGCCTCCTCAAACAATATTTTGATAAGATCTTCTGCTCCCTCGTCTTTCTTTCCTTCCGCAATGGGGGGTCATCGGGGTTTGCGAGGCTGATCTTCCGACGAGTCAACCAGATCGAGCCTGAACTCCTTATACCCTGACCGCGTTGGGGACATGAAAAGAAAAATCAAGAAAGAGAAGACCTCGCTTTGATACCATTGATCCATATTTATGCAGGAACGCAACAAAATACATAAATAACCATAAGCACATAGATGCATAAAAAATAATGCTTCATTTTATTAATAAAAGAATGACTGAAATAGGCTTACAAACATAATGGAAACAAGCTAGGGCCTTGGTAGCGTATCTCTAAGAAGAGATGTGGCATACGCAGGCCTCTGAACTGTGTTACATTGAGGCTCGAAGGCCTATTACAGACATAATGGAAATAGATGAGCTAGGGTACTGACAGCATATCCCCGAGAAGAGATGAGACAACTACTAGCCCCTAAACTGTGTTACAATGAGGCTCGAAGGCCTGTTTATTGTTGAGAAATAATGTAAAACACGAAACATCCAAAAACCTAAACCTAGGAGATAAGGCATGAAAACCGTGGGCCTCGTTTGGGTAAATTGTTGTTTCAACTTCCCAGGGACGTAAATTTGGCATCCGATCTCTGTTTGACGTGCTCAATAGCTTGTTAGAAAGATCTGCCGGAGGACTATAGATTTTGGTGCAAGATCTATCCATGTTGCTCCGGGTTTCCCAAAAAACGTCGTTTAGGGCCTCAAAACGGCTCCAGAAGTTTAGGACCCAAAAAATTGCTAAAAATAGTAAGTTGTGATGAACCTTAAAAATGGAAAGAAATAATGGCGGGGGTTCAAATGGAATAGGTGGGTGGCCACCAATATCCACCTGGATCATTAATGCCCCAAAATGGCTTCGGGCGTGCAGGACCCGAAAACCTTCTAAAAATAGTAAGCTGCTTGAAGTGAAAAGCTGCAAGAATTGATGTTGCGGGTCCAAATGGAATAGGTGGGCGGCCACCGATATCCACCTGGATCATCATTACTCTCAAATATAGAATATATGGCCAAACAAGATTTTATGGGTCCTTCATTTGAGTCCTTTTGGCCTTTCTATTATTGGAACTCTTTAGCGATAATAATTTCATTCCCACTCCTCCTCCAAGGGTTCTCCTCTTCCTTTGAACTTGACCTTTGATCAATAATTCTCAAATTATATATCATTTTCAAAACTTATCTCCCTGAGCACCCAAAGGTTTCCTCCCAAATTCCTTATGGTTTTGGTACTTACTATCCTAATAGTGTACTAATTAACCTCAAAGCGAGACTATATAACCCCTACAACGAATTTCAATGTGCATTAAGACAAGATTCAAACATACTAATCCAGATGAGAAAAACCCACTATGTGGAAAACCCTTTCAAATTATTCTTCATATTAGATTTTCATTGAATGATTCAGCAAAAGAGAGTATAATGATCCATATCATCAACCATAATACTATATAGCATATTCAACTAAGAAATATCCATGAGATGAACCCAATAATGCTAATAATCCAAAACCTTCAAAATCATATGATAAACTATCAATATCTACGGTCAATTGGCGAAATTTGTGGTCAACTAACGGAATCTTCTGTTAACTGAAAACTCAAACCCTAGGTCTCAACCGCACGGAGAGAGTGTCGTGCGTGCATTTGAAACCCTTCAACCACGTGCATAGGCCTGCATGCTTGCAGTTATAGCTGAAATATTCTTCTGACAATTCTAGGGTTGTGACCCAAAACACTTGACACGTGTGTGAGCTTCGAACACTACAATTTTGGATGTGTGTGAGAAAATCTCTGCAAACTGCCTCAGACCTGTGTGAGCCAAAACCAAAGAAGAGAATAAAAGAATGATTCATGATCATGTTCAAATGAGTTTGGGGTCATTTGTGTTTATATAATTCCAAGAGTGTCCAAATTTCTTTAGGTTTAGCCTGATCAAATGTGCACATGTGCGCTTTAATTCAAAACTACACTTTCCCTTGACCAAATTGAGCGCTTCAATAGTAAAAATTGGTCCTCTCGAAAAGAGGAATCTTTTCCCATGGTTGGAATTTGTCACCGAGTTGTAAAATTAACACCCCCTAATATCTAGGGTTAAATTCCAACTATATCATGTAATCATCACAAGTATCCTGTCCTCAGATCATATCCTATCATCAAATGTCATCACTGTTCATATAGGATCATATTTGATTATTCTTGCTTATCCCTTGATTGTCCCTGCTCATATGTTGAACATTCTCAAACATAAAAGAAGAGGAATTTGATATTGGAGGGGATCCTAAGTTACCACCCTCTATTAATCAGGGAGCCACTACTACCACCCAAAATCACTACTAGCGGGGAGCCTAATGCTACCATCTAGGAAACATCAGAGAGATTATCATCAGGGACCATATCTCAACTTGGAACCCATTAGGGTGCTTAGTTTCAACCCAAAATTATAATGAGGAAGGTCATACAGGACACTCTCACCTCATGTCCATGATTGTGGGGAAGGTCTTATTGGAAACTCTCACCCCAAGTCATCTCATAAGGGATCAAACATCCTCCACCCTATGTTTATCCATAGGATTCATTTCATAGGGGAGAAAATATCAACCCATCCTATTCCCCATTAATATTCCCAATAATAACCCTCAAGAGTCATGTGGTAGAATTAATACATCATAATGAGCTTGGGGTGTACACCTCCAAGAACTCTCTCAAATCATTGGCCAGATGGGGAGCGGTATTCCCAACAAGCCTAGCTTGTGGGTATGATTTCAACTGGGGTATACTCTGCATATACCAAGATAGGGGAGTTGTCATCTCCAATGCTATGGGTGATATATAAGGTAGCAACATTGATGAACCTATTGTCTAGAGATCCCTCAACCCCATGAATGCTCTATCTCAATTCCTCACCCTCCCAGCTCAGACGGGGGGAAGAGTTGGCTCAATGTTCTCGATCAGGCATGATCTCTATAGATTAGAAACATATCATCATGCTCATATCTGGTATTAGCTTGAATGGCTCACTTAATATTTCAATCATCATGTGTTAATAGAAGCAGTCTCTTGTTCATACGGGACATCAAATCAAATATTATATTAGAAAAAAATATATATATCACAAAAATGATACCTTATTTATCCTCCCTCTCATGGAGGCAACAACCATAAGCCTAAGATTGTCTCGTACAGTAGCACCAACTCAATATATCTTAGTCCCAAGTTTATATGGGATTCTGTGCCAATCATATCCCACTCTTTGTCATCCCAATGTATCCCTGTCATATCTAGAACCTTCTCAAGCAGCTCTCCACATATCTTCCTCAACCAAGTTGCTCCACAACTAGCCATGCTAGCAACTATGTACTCAACCTTAGTCGCACTTAAGGCTACGAAATTCTATTCCATACTCATTAAAATTTCATGGCATATATCATACCAAAGCAACACCTGGATGTCCTCATGGCATATATCATACCAAAGCAACACCTGGATGTCCTCATGCCATTACACTAGTACAAAATGGCTAATTAGTTACTAAAAAAACAACTAAAATTTACATATAAATGACCATTTTTCAGTCAGTGACCAATAGCAGCTAATTTACCTTATTACGCGACCAAATTTTAATCATTTTTAGCTTAGTCATTAATTGGTTGTCTCAATTTTATTGTCTAGTAGTATATTTAGTCATAAATTGTGTCATTAATTTAGTCATTGATTTAGTCATTAATTGCCACAATTAGTGACCAAATATACAAAAAAAATATTACTATATGATTGCATGAGAAAACCAATTAATGACTAGATAAATATGACCAAAATGTTGGTCGTGTTATAAGATATTGTAAATTAGCTACTAATAGTCATATATATGAAAAATATTAGTCATCGTTTGAAACCAATTGATGGCCAAGAAAATATGACTAAATTATGGTCATGTTATAAGATATTGTAAATTAGTTACTAATAGTCATATATATGCAAAATTTTGTTGTCATTTGTAATCACAAATTGATCATATACAATAGTAATTTATCTTTTTTTGGTAGTTTCATATTCATTATATAAACGACTAATTTAGTAGTATATATTAATTTCATTTACTTTCATTAATAATCATTATAAATGACTAATTTAGTCGTATATTAATTTTATTTATGTACACCATTAACCAATATAAAATACTAATTTAGTAGTTTTATATTTATTTTATGTGTTCATTATTAATCAACAAAAATTAATGTCGTAGTCTAACTAGACTGCTTTTTTACCCTGAAAATGATGGAAATTCTGAAAATGTTTTAATAAAATCCAGTAGGGATTTTTGTAAATCCAGGTTATAGCTATCAAACATCAATATTTTGAGTGCCCTTGAGGTTTTTGATGGTGCTGAATCCATTTATACCATCAAAAACATGATTTAAACATTCCTAATGCAAGATTTCTTTAAAAAAAATTGCCCAAATTCTGGTCACTTTTGACCGTCCGAGTAATTCCTCCGCCTCCATAAACAACTCCAAAATTAATTAGTATAAAATTGTGACTAAATTAAAATAATGTCATATAATGTGCATGTTCATATAATATGAAAACACAAAGTTACATATGTTAATTACAATACTAAAAACTATCAAAGTGAAACTATAAATAATTTCAACCACATATACTATGTTATATGAAATGTCAAGTATTACAATATGAGCTTCCAAATTAATATTGGTTGGAGTACAATTTACACATGAAATGTTGTTTCATCACTTCAAACCATTATCATTGTGTTGCCAAGGCATTGCAAGTGAATTCACCAACTCTGAAAACTTTACCACCACTCTCTTTATGTGTGTCTTATGTGGGATATTGACTCTAAACATATCACTACACTATTACAAAATGAGAGATTAATGACTACACAACTAAAAAATTTAGTCACCACAATTATTTCAAGTGAATTACTACTAAATTTGAGCAATTTTAAGTGACCCAACTAAAAACGACTAAATTAAATGACTAATTTAGTCTAGGGATAAAATATATGACTAGATAATAAACGGCCCAAATGATCCAGGTGGCTCCAGACACATTCAGAAGTACAAGAGGGCTCATAATAGGTCAAACTTCAAAGTGGTCAAATTTCTCTCAAACCATATTCAAATTGAAGTGCTCGTCTCCCTGATTCGAACGATGTGAACGACACTCCAATTCGAGCTCGTATGGAGAAGTTCGAGCTGGTAAAAGTTTTGTCAAATTGGGTTGTGTGCTAGGTTTAAGGGTTCTACATATTGGTCGGGACTGGTGCACGAAATTTGACTCCTGAGAGCAGATGAATTTGTTGCCAAGTTAATTTTCCCAATGACCCTTATTTTCGACCAAGTTAAAAAAGGCCACTTTTTTGTATAAAAATGAAAAAAAAATATTAAAATTGAGGGGTGGGCTGCCACCCCCGCCACCCTCGGTCAACATTGTAATCTATATTAAAAAGGGGTGGCAGGTGGCCAAACCGCGCCACCCCCAGACCGATCCACATTATAATTAAAAGTTGGTTGGGGTAAGCGGGCCATCCCCGGTGGACTTGGCCAAACCCTGGTGGATCATATCAAATGTCGTGTAATGTGGAGTCAGCGGGAGTCGAACCCACCCTCCCCACGTGGGCCGACCCCCAACGGGTGGCCCCATATAAGCCAAATGGCCAACCATTTAATACTCAACAATTATGCCACCAAAAAATTCGTCAACATCAAACTGTTAAGATATGCCATGAATATTTTTTAAAATATGTGATAACACACACCACCGGATTAGAGGTGATCGTCGCAGTTTGTTGCAACGTGTGTTAAACCATTTGCCAATTAAAAAAATTATTCAAACGTCGGTTTGAAATGGAGTGGGTGGGATTTGAACCCGATGCATCTCCAACCTATTCTTGGAATTTACCAACTAAGCCAACGACTTACACACTGTTTTATCCTCCCAAAAATTATATATAAACACCAATCATTTGCCAAACCAAGAAGGAGGAACAGATTTGGAGAGTGCTGGTATGGAAAAACTCGGAGGCCAAGCAGCAGAATGCTGAGCCCAAACCAGGGGCAGAACCATGAGTGAATCCATAGAGGTTGTACCATTCTGGCATGTTGTTCGAGATGGCATCTTGTAGGGTATCTTTTTAGACGCTAAAAAGATTCCACGAGAGGTAAAAATTCACTTGGTCATAATGATATCAAATTTATAGTCAAATTTCAAGAAATGTCGCAAGGAGCACAATTGTGAAGTCAGATTTGCCATATGAGCAGCAGATTTTTAGGCGCCCCAAAGTGAAGTATCTTCAAAGAATCATGGGGGATCTAAAAGATTCCCTAAGGCCTAGATTTTGACGGTGTCAAAATTTGACGAATGGATAGTCAATTTTACACTACTCGACGCCAAAAATTCAGTGGTGCGGTTAGTTTTTACAGATGAGCCTTTATTTTTTTGTCCATATTCAGAAGTGAAGGTACATGAAGCAATCATGTTATGTTTCTTTTCATTATTTCTGAGATGATGTATTATTCTTGAGATCCATGTTTGTGACTATGTCGAGGGATCATTATTGCCACATTATGTGAGATGTCATTAGCTTGTCATGTTATGTATTTTTGTTAAGATCCCTGTGTAAATATGTTGTGGGGATACTCACTGTCACATTATGTGAGATCTTCTTAGTTTGTCATGTTTAAGGAAGGCCTTCTTAAGTGAGAATTCCTATAAGCAGAACATCTAATGGAGAGACAAGCCACTCTGTTTGAGGATGTATGACCTTGTGTTTTTCTAATCAACAACCCCCATTATTTTAGTGATAATTACCTTAGAAAATAATGGGGACTCTTATTAAATTTTATATTTAAAACAAATAAGACCCTTAGAGTAATTCATTAGATAGAAATAGGGATCAAAAAGTGATAAAACCTTAAAATTTGGTCTTGAAAGCACTTAAGTGAAGAAATATCACATTATCGCTATTGCAAAACTACAATGAAGAATATATAACTCCTAAAAGGTCACTTAAAAAATATTTTGATCTGATGTGTATAAGAAAAAGCAATTTTATAAAGGAAAAAACCATTTTCAAAGAAAATTCTATAAAGAAAGCTTGTTGGACCCACTTCCGCCACGTAAGCCATCACATATCGCATTTCACATTTCGCAAATCCAACCTCGACGGTCTTATTGTCACCTCCCTCATTTCCCCGATGTGATTTACTCCATTGCATCGCATTCCCGCAAAAATAATCACTCTTCTTCCCTCGACCATGTTCACCGATGCAATATAGTCTATCGCAAATCACACATCGCAATTTTGTCAACTTAAACACTTTGAACTCCATCTATTTCGCCGATATTGCGATTGTGATATCACAATCAGTAGAAAACTAAGATGGTCGATATCAAATGAATATTTTCACACGAGAAATGTTGTGATGCGTCAGATCTGGTTTTAATGCGGAAATGATTGTATGGGCACAATAACCCATATCAACCATTAATGTCATAAATTAATGGTTTTTTTGCCCATACCTCCATAATCATTTTAGTGTAAGAAGCATTCAATTCATATCTTATCAGCATGCCAAGTCTCATCTGTTTAAACGTTTCTATTACTATGGTACTTGTGCATTTGTAAAACCAAAAGTTCCCTCTTTCCGCTTATCCTTTCTCATGTATTTGAAGGCGATCCTGAATAAGCAGAATTCTCTGAAGATGTCTAAAGCTCTCAAGAAAGCTAAGAAGCATATGAAACCCCTAAACCCTACACCTGCTACAACCAAGAGAACAAACATGCTTCCTCTGTTTATAGATACTACGTGTGGACCACAACGCAGATCCTCCTCGTGTGAATCCATGTACAAGCTGCTCAAGGATGAAAAACCTCACAAAGTTTAAAGAAAAGAAATTGTTGATGCTCCCAATTCCTCTGAAGCTACAATTGAATAAGTAGCTAATTATTTATTACATCGAATTGCTACGCAACCTAAAATATTACCATACACTGATATGGTAAGATAGATCATTGATAATTGTTGAGCCTCAAAATTGTGCTTTCTTTCATCTTACTTCACCTCATTTTCCTTTGTCCATTGCTATCCTAGACCCAATTGATCAATGAATTTAGTTAAAATTACTTTTAGAATGATTAACATGACTGACTTGCTAAAGTTTTGTGATTTTTTCCATTGTAATGCATTTTGACCAGAACTAGCTGCAGAATGCAGACATTCCGTAGCTAACCGGCGATTCTGCAGCTGTCTTCACGTTTGGGTATGTTCTAGGTGGCCTCTCAAGAAAAACCGCATATGGGCATATTCCACGTCATGTCTACATGGTTTGTTGCTCATCATGAAGGAAGAAACGAATTCTGGGTATGGTTTTGATACGTGGGAACACATTTAGGAAGGCAGACTTCTATTAGGACTATCTCAGTCCAGATGTCCTTTTCCTTGTCACGCAGTCACTTCAAGAGTCCTAATGTGATTCTGATAAGGAAAGACAATGTTCCTGAAATTGTTTCAAGTCTTGTTATTTACATTTGTTATATAAACACTTGGGAAACCGAGAGCTAGGCTAGATTTTATCCCAGATTTTGCTTAGATTCTGTGCTACATTTTTGAAGACGCAGATTGCTCTGTTCAAGTTATTTCATCTTTAATGAAGTAGACAGACAGTATTGTTTTGAAAGCGTTGATTTGATTCGGAGTTAGATTCCGTCAGGTGGTAGAGGGCCCCTGCCTCTTGCACGGATTTATTTGCGTAATTTAGATAAGTATTCTAGTTGCCCTTACGTTTTTGAAGTTGAATTTGTAGTTGTTTTTATTAGTTACTGTAGTTATACTCATTCTAACTCTTCCAAAAGAAGAAGCTCTTCCAAAAGATTATAATGATGAATGGGAAATGGCTATAGTATTGTAGGATTTGATTGTAATCTCTTTTATTCACCATCACAGTTATACTTATGCTAATTACTCTTCCAAAAGAAGAAACTCTTCCAAGAAATCCTTATATTTCCTTAAGCATGATTGTGATCTTGAACGTTTTAGTTGTGTGTTTTCACTAAGTACCATAGTTGTTCTTGCTCTTAAACGCTTGTCCAACATATCATAATGACGAGTAGGAGATGGCTATGATATCTTAGTTTTTCATTGCTTTCAGTTTTCATGTTTGCATTTGCACTCAATTACATAATCGGGATTGCTCCAAAAACTCTTCCAAAAGAAGGAACTCTTCCAAAATACTGATTATGATGGACAAACAGACTGTGTAATTCCATAGAATAATGCATGATAGCTTAGTTAGGATGCTCCGGAGTTTAATTGAACTTAACTCATGCTCAGTTGTTCTGTTTTAAGTTTGATAATGACTTGTAGTTCAGCATTGTTTTAGATTAGTAACATCTTAAGTTCATTTTAGCTTAACTCATTGCATTTGCACTCCATATTCAACTGTCATTCACTACATACTAGATTACTTCAGTTGTTACATTTAACAAAACAACCTTCATTATTTACAAACATCTTCTTGTTCTAAAATCTATAATTGCTTCATAACCATAGGAACAGAAGACAATATCATTTTAAAGGCCTGAAGTATTTCTGCAATTTCCTTATCATTTCATAAACATAGCCCTTCCTCAAAAAGACTACTTTGAAAAAAATCAATAACTCTTGAGTAAGGTTTTGTGACATTAAACTAAATTGCAGAATAGAGTTAGGAACTAGTCCTAGAATAGAAGATCTTATGATGGTATAAATGTTTTATTCCAAATTTACTTCAACAAATATCTAATCAAGGATGAAATGTTGCATCATTATAAGTTAGTTGTTTAAACTGTTTAGTTAGGAGGATTTGCATACTTAGTTGACCATGTTTCAAGCTCTCTCTCAAATGCCTTTGATGAAAGAATTTGACAAGCTTAGTTTGTGTTTTGAATCATTTGCTTAAGAGTCATTATCAAGCTTTGCTTTTGCTTAGTCATAGTTTAGATTTGATTCTGTTTTCAGTGTTTGCAATTGCATTTGTCATTTATCATCAACCAATTAGGTTTCACTCTGTTTTTAATCATTAGCTCCTTTTCATTAGCTTTCTAGTCATCTTTCTTGTGAACATAAAACCACCAAAAGATCAAAAACATCATAAATCATCACAAAAGACCAAAAACATCACAAAACACCACATACAACGCATTAAGAAACAAGCACCTAGGTACATACAGTACACTTCACTTCAGCAGTTTACCAACCTTGGTTGACAATTAAATGAGCTCAGTTTAGGAGACTAGATTGAGACCAAACAATAATCTCAATATCGAGGATGGGACATTTCTTACTTGCAGAGGAACGATGATTGGTTCCTTCAAAGCCAGAGACCTAAAGATGATGTACCATATCCTAGACCCCAAAAAGGTCTATGATAAAGAATTTCTTGCATATTTTTCCAAGGAAAATGAGCTCAAATCAAATCCAGTCAAGCAATCGAGAAGAAATCCCAATAAGCACAAGAATGACTAAAAGGGTATATACTCTACCAACTTCCTCGCTAGCCCCTATTGTTATGTTCTGCGATGATGTCTAGGATTTTTAGTTAGCTTCACACTACTCGATTTTTAGTAGAATGACTCCCTCTCATGGAAGCAGCAATAGGTTCCTATGTTATGGATTGGGGAAATATTCTACCTAATAATATTGCCACACAGATTTTAGAATATAGGAAAAATCGCTCCATTTATTCCAAATCCCTCTCCCCCCCCCCCCGCCCCCGCCCCCCCCTTCTATATGAGCACCTATATCATGGATGTTATGTTTTTTACCTCTGATTTTCCAGCCATGGGCTGGAAATGGACTACCCAAGGCCCTTTACCTATTCATATATTTCATAGTATGTTGTGGGAATCTAAGTATGAGAACCGTTTTTACAAAAATTTCCATCGAGTCATTCTCCCTCTATTTCAAGCTATTTTTAATGAGAAAGCCCCCAGACTGTCAAAAGAGGCCCAAGATGATTTTTACTCTATAGGAAAATAGTTTGGTGAAGATTTTTTCACCTATGTCCGATTATTTGGGAGCTTAGCTCGACCACACATTTTGCCCCTGTATGTTCGTGACAAGCTTCTCACAAGAGATGTTCCATATTAGACTGTTGGAAATGGCCTAACCAGGTTTCTGAAAGAGGCCAAAAAGAATCATGGCCTTCTTTTCCAATTAATTGTGGTGTTAATGGTCTGGACAATTACAAGCATGCCGTTGTAAAAATTGGTCAGATTGAATGTTTTAAGTTATTCACAATTCTAAATAAACAGTATGGCCCAATTAAATTTGCCAATAATTTCACTACCCAAGTGAAGATTAGGACTTTTTTACATGAAGATGATGATTTTGATGACATATTTGAGTCTGTCAATAATTATTCTGCAGTTCAAAGGTTGACAGCCTTACGCCTCCATCCACAATAATTACTAAAGTTTAAGCAATATAGGAATAAGAGATTGGAAGAAATTCCATTGAAAATGATGGATGTATCACAACCATTATCTCAAAAGGAAAAGGAAAGTGAATCAACATCTAAGGATACTAAAGTTCTTAGTAAAACAAACCAAGATAAATCATCCGAAGTTCAAACTATGGATTTGGATTTCCCAAGAAATCTAAATGATGTTTGGAAGGAGTTTGATCTAAAACTCCAGGAAGACCAAGGAACTATAGTTATTAATCAACAACATATCATGCATACTCGTCAAACTAAAAGTCAGGACTACTTCACTGTTGAGCCCTCTGACACATTAGTAAACATAGAAAGAGTGGAATTCATATTGACCTTCCCCACTACTGAAATTATTCTTAACATTGAGGAAATTCCTCCTTTGGACATTTTCTACAGTCCTAAACACAAGGTGGTTATGAGTAGACAGAAGAAAATAAGAAGATCAAATCAATCCCAACCCCTTGTCCAAGGAGATGTATCAATGGATGTTTTTTGGAAAGACACACAAGCAGATCCTTTAGAGGATCAAACTCAGCTAACTCAGTTCATAGGTTATGCCTCTACAACCATTGACAAAGACTCATAATTTCAACAATTGATGAAACGAAAGGATGAGAAAATCATCCAACTTGAGCTAGAGCTACAAGAGGAAAAACAAAGTGTCAATCAACAGTTACAGATAGTTATCACTCAGCTCCATGAGAACATGGACCAATTAAAGATTTAGCATCAGAATGAGATTAGTTCCAAGGAAACTGTAATTCACCAATTGCAGCTCTCTATTGAGCAAGTAAAAGATAACCCAAAGATTGATGAATTCAAAAAAGAGGCCTTAGAGCTAAACACTTTATTGGCACAAAAACAGGTTGTTTTTTCTCATAAATTATCAAGTATTATTTAATTGTGTGAACAGAGGGATTCACCTGTGAATCACATTTAAGATATGAGGACTAGTTTTGATGAGATAAATGATAAGGTTTCCCAGTTTGTTAACTAACAGGATTCTGCTGATGGTCGAAAGGATAACCTGCCCACGATCGAGGATTCAAAGAAAGAAATATTATTTACAGACTGAGATATACAGTTTAAGCATGCAGAAAGAGCTATTTGCAGAGAAAAGGATGTTGCTACTAACATTGTGGAAACTGTAATTCAAAATCTCATTGCAACAACCTTATTGACAAATGTCCTCTTGGTGCATTTCCTATAGTGAAAGACTTGATCAGAAAGTGGCAAGAAGTGTTAAAGGTAAAATAATAACATATCAAGAAGCTGGAAAAGTTGGATTGGGAGAAATATTGGAGATATTTAGTAAAGCCTCGCAGCTAGTGGCTTATGCTGCGTTGTCTCACAGATACATCCTCCTACATGATTCCTCCACTTTATGATGTTGTTTTCATTGGGCAGCTGCGCATTAGTCCAAACCAACCTCTAGAGGTTAATCCTATGCTTAACATCCTTTAGCTGAAGGAACAAATGGCAAAGGAGACAACAGGACAATCATCGAGCAAGTCACCCCTTCAACTTATATTTCTATTTAAATTCCACTTAATTTAAGGAGGGTTGTTTTAAACCTCCTCAATGTTTTATTGTAATAGCTATTTTAAGACTTTATTTCTATATTTAAACTTCATGTCTTTGAAGAAGTGGTCCTAAAATTTTGAAAGGAAGACTTTACAGATGTTGCACTTTTATACTCTTGAAGTTTTATGAATAGAAAATACTAGACCAAGTACTTTTTCTCAAATGATCAGAGTGAACATATACATGGTACTTTTATCCTGTGTTATAGTTTTTCTTAAAATGATAAATATTTATTTATCTTATGATTTTTTGTTTCATGTATCTGTTTGAATACAATTTGACATTAACTCACTTCTGAACATGTTATACTGTTATCATTTGATACATATGCAATAAAAGCATTTAAAAGTTGCGATATAAGATTTATTCAATTGATTTAATTAACTATTTACTTAAATCAATTATCTCAAACATTTTCATATCTTTAATTGAATGTATGATCTTTATTTGCATCCACTGAAAGGTCATTTTTGTAGATCGCACAAAGAATAGATTGCATCCTAGGATACATAGTATATAGGCATATTATTTATTGAAAATTTGTTAATATTTCCATCTACAAAGTTACACATAGTGATAAACCCATCCATTCACCCCAATTATATTAAGCTAGGAAATTGGTCCCACAAATCCAGTGAGAGCCACCATTCCAAACGGAAAAGGGACAATTTTTAAATCCTCGACTGGGTGGTTTCCCTGATGTTTTTGCACTGAATTTTTGGGCCTCAACATTTTTGGTAATAGAAGGAGGGCCATATGACTATGAATAGCACCAAAGTTTAATCGAAAAATAAAAGACCATCAGAAGAGTCATTCTCCCTCCAAGTCCACAACTTCTAGTCCCGGTTCAAGGTCTCCTACTCATAAATCATAAGTTTTCAAAGCTCCCACCAAATATCCTAGTTCCATTCATAAAGAAATATCTTTAGAATATACTCCATAAACACCTAAAGTAGAGACATTGATAAAGAAATCCGAAGGAATTTCAATTTCAGCAGAGAAACCTATACATTCTAAAGCCTCTGAAGGAATTGATACTTCAATATTTGAAGGCACTGGTATATTAACCCATTCTAGAAGTGAAAAGCTCAAAGTAATCCTTTTTTAATTTCCTCTTCATTCTCATCGTAGGAAAACTCCTATATCCAAAACTCAATGATCAACTAGTGATATTCAATCCTCTTCTACCCCTCAAACACCATCAATTTTTCCTCCTTATTTTACATATTCTAAATCAATTTATTCATCGATTCATATTTCTTCTTCTTCTCAGTCTACAACTATTGCTTCAAGCAGTATTAGTTCCATAGTTGTTTCTTCTTCACCTTCAACCACTATTATAACTACTACTTCTACTCCAAATCCTCCTCCAGTACAAACTAATCCTCCACTTCACATAATGGCAACCAGACCTTGGAAAAATCATGGCGTTGTTCAATTACTGGTCCTCTTCATCCTTTACCTAAGCATACTGAAATATGGTTGCCTAAGTATAATCTAGATGATGGATTACCTGCAAAAGAGCATCTCCATAACTTTATGCTTGCCATAAATATTAATGAAGTTACTGAGGAAGATTGTGTAGTTAGATTATTTCCCTATACTTTTCAAGGATCAACTGGATCATGGTATTTTTCACTACCATTAGGCACTATTACTAGCTGGGATATTTTTGAAGAAAAATTCCTTACTAAATTTGGTGATGATCGCATTACTGCCACCCTTATCAATGATCTTTCCAATCTTAAAGAAATCATAGGGGAAAATATCAAAGACTTTAACTCCAGATTTAATAAAATGCTCAACAAGATCCCAACCACATCTAAGCCTAGAGTAGACTTACAAATAGAATGGTACATATCCTCTCTTCCTTCTAATATTTCTATTTTTGTAGATAGAGCCAATAAGGCTACATTGGTAGAGAATATGAAAGATGCTCTTTCTATTGAAAAAATAATACTTGCTTTAGAGAAGAAAACTGCACATGAAGATAGAAAAACTAAGAAGGTTTCATTTAAGGATTAACCCAAAAAGAAAACATCTAAAGATCCTTATGATATTGAGGGATTACAAAAGGTCCTCAAAACCATGTCAAATGATTAGCTTGAGATAAAGAAACAAGTAGTTGAGTCTTCTTCGAAGAAGACTTTTATATCTTTTAAGAAAAACCAAGTTTCCCAACCTCCAAATGTAATCTTGAATGTTGAATCAAATCAAGACGAAGGTCATGATGAAACAATATCATCCACAGAAGAATCTCAAGAAGAAGAATTGGTTGAAGTCCATGGAATATGGGACTTTGTCCTTCCAACGTTTGATGATGAAAATGAACATGAGGTACTTCCAGTTAACACTAGAAGTAAAAACTCCACTGACCTAACTCAGTCACCTCAAAAGAAAAAATCTTCATCCTTTGCTGCTAAGGACAAAGTAATTAATAAAAAGGCTTCTTCTGCTCAATCAAATCCAACTTCTTCTACTCTTCCATCTACATGTAAGACATTAGTAGTCTCTGTGACCCAGGTGGATATTGGTGGCCACCCACCTATTCCACTTGGGGCCCCACCATTGTCTCTTTCAGTTTTTTAGTTTCGGCACAACTTACTATTTTTGACATTTTTTTGGGTCTTGAACTTCTGGAGCCATTTTGAGGCCCTAAACAATGTTTTTTGGGAAAACCAAGAGCAACCAAGCTAGATATTTCTAATGAGCTATTCAGCATGTCAAACAGAGAGCGTATGCCAAAGCTACGTCCCTGGGAAGTTGAAACACCAATTTACCTAAATGGGGCCCATAGTTTTGGCACTTCATCTCCTAGGGTTAGGATTTTGGATGTTTGGAGTTTTCCATTGTTTCTCAATAATAAATATTCCCTCGAGCCTCATTGTAAGACAATTCAGAGGTCTGTAGCCACCACATCTCTTCTCAGAGATATGCTACCAGCACCCTAGCTATTTTATTTCCATTATGTCTGTAAGCATATTTCAGTCATTTGATTTAAATAAAATGAAGTATTGTTTTCACTGCATCTTTGTGTTTATGTCTATTTTTGTATTTTATTGTGTTCCTGCATAATTCTGGATCAATGGCATCAAAGCGGTCTGCTCTTTCTCTATTTTTCTTTGCATGTCCCCAACATGGTCAAGGTATAAGGAGTTAGGGCTTGATCTGGTTGAACCCTTGCAAGATCAGCCTCGCAAACCCCGACGACCTCCCATGGTGGAAGAAAATAAAGACGAGGGAGCAGGATATCCTATCAAAATATTGCTCGAGGAGGCCCTCGAGAAAAAAAGGAACATGATGATGGATAACTTTGCTCAGATCCTTCAACGACTGCCCACCTACGGTGCATCTACATCCAATAGCCACTTTGGAGGTGCTAATCCCTACAAGGTATAGGTTAACTTTGACATTCCTATATTTGAAGGCTAGATAGATGTAGACGTTGTAGATAGATGGTCAAATTTGCGGGAAGGGTATTTCTTGGTCCATGATTTGTGTGATCGAGAAAATATTATTTTTGTACTCCTCAAAGCCACCCCCCATGTCAAAGACTGGTGGGAAACCTATTGTGAGCAAGAGGACGAAGGGGAACCCTCTCTGTTCTCGGCTACACTGACTTGGAATTCGTTCTGAGATGGCATCAAGGAACAATATTACCCCGTGGGGAGATATGATGACAAATACATCTAATGGACCACGTTGCAGCAACAAAGGGATCAAGATGTGCACAAACCGATGAATTTGTTCCATACCCGACGCACAAATTTGGGTATTAAATATTAAGAGAGACATTTGGTGCTCAAGTACCGCGGTTGTCTGCATAAACATATTCAGGAGGAAATGGAGTTCCTCGACATTAAAACGCTTGGCACGACATATCGCTATGCCGCCAAGATCGAGCATAAATTTAAGCAGAAGAAGCGAGACTTTGGATATACAAATCCGAATCCAGGGAAAGGTGCCCCTGAACCGAAGAACAAGTGGCAAGGCCAAAGCGGTATGACTCAAAAAACACCACAAATCCAAAGAAGGAAATGGGGAATTGGTGTGAATTTCATAAAAACCCCACTCATAGCACAAATGAGTGTCGGGCCAAACAGTCGTTGGTGGCCGAATGTAATATTCCTAATTAGCCCAAGATAAGAGGAATATTTCATTTTGTTTTGATTTTCTTAATTGACGAATAAAATGTAAAGGAGGACATGTAAACTCCTGAAAACATCAAAATAAATCAATGCCTAATATGAATAGAGGAAAATCAGGGCTGTCTTAATAAAATCCACTTGTGTGTGAAACAGGATTGAGCCATTTGACTGGGTCAACAAGACCAAATCACAACGCAGTCCAGATGCATTGAACCTCCTGGATGATCAGTGCAGTTCTAGAAGGAGGTTCTCCATGCGAAAGGGGTTAAATTAATGAAGGTGGTTTAGGGTTTTGCAAACCATAATCTTATAAAAGGAAGGAGAGGGCATCCTAAGGAGGTTGTTTATTATTAATTATATTTTAGAGGATTATGTCTACTTAGACAAATCCAAACTCTCTTGGCTGTTTAGCAGAGAATTGTGAGTGTTTCCTGTGTAGGAATTCCCTTCCCCTTCATTGAGTAGCTCTTGGAGGAGATTTGTCCTTCTTTGTCCACTATCTGGCATATGGCCAAGCTCCATCTCTCTTAGGAAGCATAAATCCTGTTGGGATTTACTTGTTTCAGTGAGCTGGAGCAAGTGGAGACTAGATCTACTCAGATCTAGCTTGTATTGGTGGCTCTTCTCAGTGAGTGTGTCATTTAACCTCCTGGAAGAGTGCATTTGTTGTTTGGGCTTCAGTTTTTGATCTTGGCCTCAGGCCAAATTATTCTACATCACCATCAGCGCAGTTCCCTAGAGAGACTGCATCCTCTTTGCAGAGCAAAGTTGTAGAGGGTTTGGAAATTCTCTTAGAGGAGAGATCTCTAGTGAAAAGGATCCTTCCTTTCATTGAGATGATCCATGGATTGGCCAACCAATCCATGTACCCTTCAGATATGATCTATTACTATTTTATATACTACAGAATTCCTAAATAATGCTGCAAAACTGACTTAAATCTCATATCTACTCACAGTGATTCATCATTTGCTGAGATCCCCAAGGGGAGTGTAAATAAGGGCCTCTTTGGCTTACAGATCTGTAATAGATATATATTTTTATATGCAAATCTATCTTAGATCTGAAATGTAATAAAATATTGCTTCAGCCTCCTAAAATTTACACTGTTAAGCTTTCATGTTCTAATCCATTGTTGCAGCACCTCAATCTGAGGCATTCTTCATGTAGATTCTTTGTTTTTCTCTTAATGATTGTTTGATCCATATCCTTGATCAACTTTACTAATTTTAAGACCCTATTACAGTTAACACCTTCAGAAAATCATGCTGTCTATGCTTTAGTAAACTCTGCATACTCTAAGTCATGGGAAATCAGGGTTTTTAAGCCATTTCGGGAGTGAGAGATCTGTTTAAACTAGCTAGAGTCATTTTTTTAGGCTGAAATTTGTATGGGAGTCCCATATGACCTAAGCTAACAGATCTAACCGTCACTTTCCTCTTTTGTTACGCATATTTCTGAAAATGACCTTTTTAGGGCTTAAATCACTCTCTTTCCCCACTTTTGGTTGAAGGGATAGATCACTTTCCTTGCTGCTGCATATATTACTGTTAGTAAAGTGTTTATTAAAATATCCAATGCATTATTAGCCTGCTACTACTCCAATACAATGTTTATATATTGCTGCAGTCCCTCGTTGGACACTTATCAAGCCATACTAGGTGTGGGAGGCCTGTTTGCCTCACCTAGTTTGTTTGGTTTCTGATCTCCTCTTAGAATTGGGTCTTATATAATCATATGTAAGGAATCCAAGGGCTGATCTTGGTTGCTGAAGCACACATCCCTGAAAAATGCATTTTTCAGGCCTGTTTTGCTGAGCAGTCCCTTTTGGGATATTATATTGGTGTCAAAGCATGATCTCTGGCTCAGCCTGCGAGATCCAGCTATCAGAAGAATAAAAAGAAGAAGTAGAGAACATAATGATGGAGAGGATGAGATTAATCTCATCAATTTTTAGATCTAAGAAGAGCATCTCCAAGGAGGTTCAACATATGAAAGAAGAAAGATGCAATGAAACTCCAAGAGGGTTTCAAGAAGGAGAAAGCTGCAGTGAGACCTCTATAAGGTTTCAAGAGGAAGAAGAAGACCCATGCACTTCCTATTCTCATATAGGGAGTGAAGAGCAAGAAGACCACTTAGAACATGAGATCCTGAGTGGGTATTTGGCAGAGTAAAAGTGCCAACCTTGGGCTTTCAAAGGGACCCTAGATCTTTCTCAGTTTATCCAACTAAGAGAAGAAAGAAGGCCATGCATCAATAGGATGATAAGGGGCAATAGATTCCTATTGTCAACTTTTGATGGGAAATCTACAGCCCAAGCTTGGGCAAGAAGGCTCAATTCCTTTTTCCTACTACATCCAGTGGTAGAGAGAGAAGCAGTGAAGATTGCAGCACTGCACCTTGAGGGGGTAGCAAGCAAATGGTTGTCCAGCAATGTGAGACAAGAAAAAGTTTCTTCTTTTGCAGATTTCACTCAAAGGGTGATTAAGAGATTTGATGAAGAGAGATCAGAGGAAGAGAAGTCCTCACCATCTCTTGAGAGGACTTGTATTAGCCCCATCACAACCTTGGAGGAGAAGCCTTCAACATCATCAGTTGAGGGAGTCAACAAAGTGGAAGAAAGAACTCTTGCAGCCATGCAAGGTGTTCCCAAAGGCCAACAAGGTATGATTGTATTTCCATTTCCTCTTATTGCAGCAAATCTTTTAGAGGGCTGTGGAAACTTGCTGTTGCATGATCCAGAACCATCACTTACTACTAATCTAGAGTAGCAGAGTTGCACTGCGCTGTCCAAGAGCAGCAGTGAAGAAAGGAGGACCCATTCCTCATGTGAACATTCAGGAAGCCATGGAGGAAGAGATGTCAAAGGGTAGACATCTTGAGATGAGAAAATCTTTCTCCTCTCTAGGTGTCACTCTCTCAATGAGCATGCCACAACTCAAAGAGAGACTTCTACTTGCAAAAAATCCAAGGCCTATTTTGTTGGGTATGTGTTATATTCTTTCCACGATTAGCCCCACGCGCTATATGTTGCGTCGGGCGTAGCTGGGGGGTCACGAGGGGCGAAGCAGTCCCCACCGTTGGGGTCCGGGGCAGCGCCCCGGCCAAAATTGGTTTTGTTGCGACCACCCATAAAGTGACCCGCCATGGTTTTGTGCATGGTTTTTCACATGGTTTTGGGGTTCGATGGTTTTCGGCCCCTGGTATTTTTGTAGATCCGGTCAAGGGAACTACGGTTATGTTCTAATCCAGGGTTAATGGATTGGGGTTTTATGTATGCTCCGGCATGTATATATATGTGTTGTAACACTAAAAGGAATATAATGAAAAATCAAGCTGGTCGTCCCGATTTGGGATCCAGGGAAAAATCTCTGTGTTTATCTGTTTTATGTTTTATGCTCTCGCTATTGTTTATTTTCTGTTATAAGATTCGTGTGTAGATAATTTATGTTCAGGGTTAAAACCTACATTTGGTATCGAAGTTGTTTCGGCTTCAAGGGGACGCCTTTGCTGCTGAGGGTTTCTCCTGCCTCAGACCCTCAGGCAAAGGGGAGATCTCATGTGGATCGATTCTTGGCGTGGAAAGAAGATGGCGAGCTGCTGAAAGATAGAGATCGAGAAATTTAATAGTCGAAGCCGAGTTAAGCCAGATGGAGGATTCATTGTGGATAAAATTCAAGGCAGGCTAGCGGTAGATCCGTACTAAACCAATGGCAATGTCGATGAACAGATCTACGACTGGATCGAGACAAGAGCATAATACTTCTAAGTTGTGTGTGTCAGATTCAGTATTGTTGAATGTATCTGGGGAAGCTACGACGAAGAATTTGTGGGAAAAACTTGGGACTTTGTACCAATCTAAGTCTCTCGTGAATAAGTTGTTCCTGTGGAAAAAGCTGTATAACCTGAGGATGAAGGATGGAGACTCGGTGACAGAGCATCTGAACGCCTTCAATACTGTGGTAAGTCAGCTGTCGTTTGTTGATATTAAAATCTCAGATGAAGATAAGTGCATCAGTTTGTTGTGCTCTCTACCAGACTCGTGGGACAGTCTGGTTATTGCAATAGGTAGCAACACAACTACCTTGAATTTTGATGACATTGTCTCATCCTTGCTGTCGGAGGAAATGAGACGGAGAAATTGGAGGGTCAAAATGGAGATGCCTTATCTATACGAGGAAGGTCCCAAAATAGAAATAAGAATAAGGTTTCGAGTGTGAGATCTAAATCTAGAGGGAGATCTAAATCTCCTGGAAAGTTTGTAAAGGTGTGCTGGAAATGCGGAAAGGAAGGACACTACAAAAAGGAATGTAGATCTAAAGCTCCTAAGAAAGGAAAGGGATCTAATGAAGCTCCTTCTGCAGAGGCAAAAACCACCTCGGATGAAGGTGGGGATATGTATTTGGCTTCTTCTTCAAATACACATGTAGATCATGAGTCATGGTTGATTGACTCAGGTGCATCCTTTCACTTCACTCCCCATAGGGAGTGGTTCTGCGAGTATGAGAAATATGATGGTGATGTCTTCCTAGGGGATGATAGGAAGGCCAAAATCTTCGGACGTGGAAAGGTAAAGCTGAAGCTACAAGGTGGAAGGATTAGAACACTTCCTGGTGTTTTGCATATTCCTGCATTGGCCAGAAATCTGATTTCTGTAAGCAAGATGGATGATGCAGGTGTAAAAACAGTGTTCGAGAAAGGTGCCTGCAAGATGGTTCGGGGAGCACTGGTATTAATGCGGGGGGTTCGGACTGGAACTCTATACAAGCTACAAGGTAGCACTGTTATTGATGGTTGTAACAGTTCTATGGTTCCTGAAAGTGGGGCGGAAAGCCTAGCTATCTCTGGAGAAAAGACCATGCTATGGCATCAAAGGCTTGGACATATTGGAGAAAAGGGCCTTCAGATACTGCACAGAAATGGTATGGTAGAAGGTATGTCTAATTGCTCTCTGGATTTCGATTTCTGTGAACATTGTGTATATGGGAAGCAGAATCGGGTGAGTTTTCCTTCTGGTGCTAAGAGGGCAAACAAGATATTAGAACTTATGCACAGTGATGTGTTTGGGCCTGTGTTAGTTCCATCACTGGGAAAGTCTGTGTACTATGTTTCATTCATAGATGACTTCTCAAGGAATACATGGATATATTTCTTGAGGAAGAAATCTGAAGTCTTTGACAAATTTAAAGAATTTAAGGCTCTGGTGGAAAACCAGACAGAGAAGAAGATAAAGGTGTCGAGGACAGATAATGGTGGGGAGTTCTGCAAGAAGGAATTTGAAGAGTTCTGTAAGAAGTGTGGTATAGCACGATAGAAGACTACTCCATACACACCTCAGCAAAATGGAGTTGCAAAAAGAATGAACAGAACACTGATGGAAAAGGCAAGAAGCATGCTCAGTGGTACCGGTTTAGGACAAGAATTCTGGGCAGAGGCAGTGGAGACTGCATGCTATCTGGTTAACAGATCACCTTCATCAGTGTTGGAGGATAAGACTCCACATGAGGTATGGACTGGTAAGAAACCCTCTCTTTCACATCTAAGGGTATTTGGATGTGATGCATATGTACATGTTCCAAAGGAGAAAGGACCAAGTTGGATAATAAATCTGAAAGGTGCATCTTTATTGGGTATAAGGATGGTTTAAAGGGTTACAAGCTTTGGAACCCAGAAACAAGGAAGGTTGTGTACAGCCGTGATGTGGTGTTTAGAGAGGTAAAATATGTTGTTACACATGAAGTCATACCAAAGGAACCTGAGAAGATAGAGTTTGAGCTAAAGGAGGATGAACCAGACTCTACAACAGAAGAAGACTCAGAAGATGAAGAGCCACAAACTCCAGCTTTGAGAAGATCGGTTCGAGAAAGAAGGCAACCAGAAAGGTATAGTCCATCTGCTTTTTGTTCAGGTTTTGCCTTAACTATAATTGATGATGAACCCAGAACTGTCAGGGAGGCAGTAGATTCAGAGGATGGAAAACTCTGGAAGGAGGCCATGGTTGATGAAATGGCATCCTTGCACAAAAACGATGCATGGGATCTGGTGGAGTTGCCGGCTGGAAGGAATCCCATTGGGAGCAAATGGGTGTTTAAAAAGAAGATGAATGTAGAAGGCAAGGTGGAGAAATACAAAGCTCGATTGGTAGCGAAAGGTTATTCCCAGGTGCCGGGAATTGATTTTGGTGATATTTTTTCTCCTGTTGCCAAAGTTACTTCTATTAGATTAATTTTATATGTTGCTGCTGCATTTGATTTTGAGATAGAATAGATGGATGTGAAGACAACATTTCTTCACGGGATCTAGAAGAAGAGATCTACATGAAGCAACCTGAAGGCTTTATGGTGAAGGGTAAGAAAGAACTGGTATGCAGGTTGAAGAAGTCTCTGTATGGGTTAAAACAGTCACCAAGGATGTGGTATCAGAAATTTGATACCCATATACGGGGACTTGGCTTCACCAGAAGCAAGGAGGATCACTGTGTTTATTTTAAATTAATTGGTGACCGTGTTATTTATTTGGTCTTGTATGTGGATGATATGTTGTTGATTGGAAATGACAAAGAAATTATCCAAGATTTGAAGACCCAACTGTTTTCCAAATTCGACATGAAGGATCTGGGTGCTGCAAACTATATTTTGGGCATGGAAATTAAGAGAGATCGGGCAAAGAGGAAGCTCTGGTTAAACCAGAGGAAGTATGTCGAGACTATATTGCAGAGGTTCAATATGCAGGATAGTAAACCGGTGAAGGTTCCTATTGCTGTAGGTGTAAAGCTGTTTGCTGAACAGTGTCCTAAGACACAAGAAGAAGAAGAGTATATGTCCCGTGTTCCATATGCAAGTGCAGTGGGTAGTCTGATGTATGCAATGGTCTGTACTAGACCAGACATTGCACATGTAGTGGGAGTATTGAGCAGGTTTATGTCAAACCCAGGGAAGGAGCATTGGACAACAGTGAAGCGGTTTTTCAGATATTTACGTGGCACTAGTGATTATGGCTTGTGCTACCAGGGAAGACCAGGATTGGAAAGAATGTTGGACATTCGTGGTTTTGTTGATGCAGATTGGGCTGGAGATCTGGACCAAATAAGATCTACAAGTGGGTATGTGTTTAGCCTATTTGGAGGCGCAGTCAGTTGGATGAGTAAAAGACAGTCTGTAGTGGCTCTTTCAACTACAGAGGCAAAATACATAGCAACCACTCATGCAAGCAAGGAAGCAGTTTGGTTGCAGAGATTGTGTTCGAGTATGGGGTTGGTACAGCAAGCTATAAGGATAGACTGTGATAGCCAAAGTGCAATTTTCTTGGCTAAGAACCCTGCTTACCATTCAAAGACAAAACACATTGATGTTCAATATCACTTTGTTAGAGATATGGTTGAGGCAAAAAGGGTGTTGCTGGTAAAGGTGGACACTTTGAAGAATGTTGCAGATGTATTGACGAAGTCTGTGAGCACTCAGAAGTTCTCTTGGTGTAGAGAAACAATGGGTGTTGAAGAATTGGCCCAATGACTAAGCTCTCCTGTGACCCACTGTGGAAAGAAAACAACAAGTGGGAGAATGTTGGGTATGTGTTATATTCTTTCCACGATTAGCCCCACGCGCTGTATGTTGCGTCGGGCGTAGCTGGGGGGTCACGAGGGGCGAAGCAGTCCCCACCGTTGGGGTCCAGGGCAGCGCCCCGGCCAAAATTGGTTTTTGTGCGGACCCACTCATAGGCGGATCCGCCCATGGTTTTGTGCATGGTTTTGCACATGGTTTTGGGGTTTGATGGTTTTCGGCCCCTGGTATTTTGTAGATCCGGTCAAGGGAACTACGGTTATGTTCTAATCCAGGGTTAATGGATTGGGGTTTATGTATGCTTCGGCATGTATATATATATGTTGTAACACTAAAAGGAATATAATGAAAAATCAAGCTGGTCGTCCCGATTTGGGATCCAGGGGAAAATCTCTGTGTTTATCTGTTTTATGTTTTATGCTCTTGCTATTGTTTATTTTCTATTATAAGAATCGTGTGTAGATATTTCTGTTCAGGGTTAAAACCTACATATTTGGTTTTGGAAGGCCATGCATGGGGAGGGGGTCTCATCAAGAGATCCCATTGGAGGTGTACTTCAGAATTTCATGAAGTGCAAAGATATTCAAAGGTGTGGAGAAATTGGTGTCCTACTATGGGAGATGTTTGAAGATCAAGGCACAATTCATGACCTACATGTGCCATTGATAAGGAGGTGTAGAACCATGGAGACACAAGGAGGAGATGGGGAAGAAAGTCAACCTCATCCCTATCCATGGCAAGAGGGTGATGCACCTAAGAAGGTGATTGGATTGCGCAATGGAAGCATGGAGAGTTTTTTCCATTCATATATTCAGTCATCTCTTGTTAAGGATGTCTCACTACATGAAGATATTTCACCAAGGATACCATTGGATCAACAAAGGAGGATGGATGCTTCAAATTTTGAGGCATCATTCATTGATGATAGAGGAGTGGAGACCTTGGGAGAGTTTGGCACAACACTAGGAGTCTTGGGTAGACCCAAGGAGGAGAGAAGCATTCTCTCCACATTATCTATACCCACTCTCATTTCAGATTCTGCGTTGTGGCAGAAGAAACATGGGAATTGCAACTTTCCAGATGACACCTTTGGCATGGAAGAAGTAAAAAAGGGGGAGTTCTATTTCAGCCAACCCTTTTCTATGAGGCTCAACAAAATCAACTTGAGTAGCTATTGTTGTGGGGGCTTTGAAAGAGAGCTACATCATCATTGTCAAAGATGCATGAAAAATTTAAAGATGGATCAACCACATGACTCTAAGGGAGAGTTAGATCAATCCTCTCTTCCTTCTGTTAAGGGAGAGAATAGATCCTTGCACCACTCCCTGGATAGGAGAAGGATTATTGGTGAAGTACATGATCATGTTACACATGCTTTATGTTCTGATGTCAAGCATTCTTACACCATGTTTTTGCAGGACATGGCTCCAAGAAGGAGTGTTATATCATATGAGCTTCTTGGCCAACATTGGGCCCCAATAATTTCCGAATTAGGCCACTCCCTTGAGAGAAAAAGGGAGATTTTGCAACATGATGGGTGCTTCCCCAAAGCACCAAACATATATCACATTTCCAGCCATGGTGATATGGTGTGGGCAGCAAGTAAGTGGTGGGAGAACCACTTACCATATCTATATTTGATGCAAGCAGGGGATGCCTTGCATTGGTTCCACATGTGGGACTATGACCCACCTCCATATGTACAATTTTCTGTTTTCATGTACATTATTTTGATTTCCTATCTTGATGATGTACTTATACTTTTTATGGGAATGTATGGAGGAAGGGAGGAAGGATGGAATGTGCCTCATGGGATGACCACTCTCCATGTATTTTATATTTCATAGTTCAGAAAGAGCATTGTGCAAACCATGTTTGTTTCATATGATTTACTGTCTCCTTATGGGATGAGCTATTTACATCTCATGAGAACTTTGGAGGAGAAAGACATGGATAGATGGATGGGTGAAAATTTGGCATATTAGGGGAGCTTATCTCATGTTGGTGTCACCAAAGAAGGAAGAGAAGTGTTGCAGCACTCACCTTATCAGTTGCTTGAGGACAAACAACATTTTGGAGGGGAGGACTGTAATTTTCCTAATTAGCCCAAGCTAATAGGAATATTTCATTTTGTTTTGATTTTCTTAATTGATAAATAAAATGTAAAGGAGGACATGTAAACTCCTGAAAACATCAAAATAAATCAATGCCCAATGTGAACAGAGGCAAATCAGTGCTGTCTTAATAAAATCCACTTGTGTGTGAAACAAGATTGAGCCATTTGACTGGGTCAACAGGACCAAATCACAACACAGTCCTGATGCATTGAACCTCCAGGCTGATCAATGCAGTTCTAGAAGGAGGTCCTCCATGTGAAAGGGGTTAAATGAAAGAAGGTGGTTTAGGGTTTCGCAAACCCTAATCTTATAAAAGGAATGTTATAGCATCATTTTTCACCCTCATGTGATTTATGATTGTCTCTATGGCCTTGGGCACCCATTCCCACAGACTTGGAAAAAGTTCATAAAAAATAGTGTTAAAAATCCCATACGCGGGTATGCCCAGACTTTTCCGCGTATGCCATTAAAATTATTAAAAAATATATAAAAATTCCCTATTTTCAGGCTGGGTTGATGGTTACTCTAGTAGTTCAACCACCCCAGCACGTGGCCAACTGTTTCGAACTGATTGAAACTACTTTGAGGGAGTATAAAAGCACCTCACATGTATGGCCTAAGGGAGAGAGAGAAATTATTGATGTTATACTCTGTTGGAATCCCAATACAAGTCTGATTTCCCATGCCTCCTGCACTTCCCAGTTTATTACAGGAAACCCTTGTTTCCTGGAGATGTTCATCCTTCTATATGTCATATTGTGTGCACTGATTGAGGAAGAATCTTAGCGAGGCAAGGGCGGGACGGATCTGGACGACGGTCTGTTCGAAGATCGTGGAAGGATTCAGGTGATCTCTCCACTTTTTATTTCTGTACATGCTGTTCATAATATAGAAGAACCATCTTGTTCCTGAAATAACGTGTCAATATCTGCTTGCATATGTGAAAAGATTGTTATTTAAGCATTTATTATTGTTTATATAATGTTTCACGTGGATTTCACTAACTTTTAGAGTAGATATATACTGTACAACCAGGTTCTCGTGCGTGTTTCTTCTTGATTTTCAGGTTAAGACGGAAGAAGGGTTGCAGGGGGTTTGGACCCCGCGGGATCTACTGCAAACATAGGACCTACGGGTAAGTTCTACGATCTTTTCTATCTAGTTTTTGTGTTCAAGCATGGTTGTGTGAGTCCTTCTTGAATAGCATGCCATGATCTGTGGAGGTTTCAACCCAACAAACCTCTAGGGAGTTATTTCCTGAAACAAGGAAGGAGAGGGCAGCCTAAGGAGGTTGTTGATTATTATCTGATTTTAGAGGATTGTGTCTGCTTAGACAAATCCAAATTCTCTTGGTTGTTTAACAGAGAATTGTGAGGGTTTCTTGTGTAGGAATTCCCTTCCCCTTCATTGAGTAGCTCTTGGAGGAGATTTGTCTTGCTTTGTCCACTATCTGGCATATGGCCAAGCTCCATCTCTCTTAGGCAACGTAAATCCTGTTGGGATTTACTTTTTTCAGTGAGCTGCAGCAAGTGGAGACTAGATCTACTCAGATCTAGATTGTATTGGTGGCTCTTCTTAGTGAGTGTGTCATTTAACCTCCTGGAACAGTGCATCTGTTGTTTGGGCTTCAGTTTTTTATCTTGGCATCAGGCCAAAGTATTCTACATCACCATCAACGCAATTCCTTGGAGAGATTGCGTCCTCTTTGCAGAGCAGAGTTGTAGAAGGTTTGGAAATTCTCCAGGAGGAGAGATCTCTAATGAAAAAGATCCTTCCTTTCACTGAGGTGATCCATGGATTGGCCAACCGAAACTCAAATTAAGGTAGTCAAACAACTGTCTAAGATTGACCGGGAAACTTATTGGCAGTTTCTGGTGAAACCATACAGTCAATGGATAGCTCTGTGTTCTCTAACAAATTCCACACAAAAGATGGTGAAACCACTATGTGATGTCGTGTTTACGGGAAAATTAAGATCTAAAATCGGCCAGCCGCCCTAGGTGAAATCAGTCATAGGTATATGTGAACTCAAGGGATCAATGGCTAATAAGGACCATTCAATCCAAGGAAGCACGTCATCATTTTATTTTTTATTTTTTTTCTTTTTCGTAGTTTGAGGAAGGTTTTTTGAAACCTCCTCAGCTTTTTATGTAATAATCTATTTTTGATACATATTTTGTATTATTTAAACCTCTCATTCATTTAGAGAAGGGTCTAGAATTTTATCAAAAACACTTTGCAAAAGATTGCACTTCTGTAATATCCCAAATCTGGAACAACACAACAAGCCTGCTGAAATAACACTCTTTTGGGAGATTTATGCATAGGAATGAGTTTGCAGCCCTTGGATCCCTCAGATCAGAAGATCTAGAGTCTAAATCCAAAAGGGGAGCAAAAAATAATCAAACTAGGTGTGGTAAACAGATCTCCCACCACCTAGTCTAGCTGAAAAACACCCTACAAGAGGGGCTACAACTATGCACAACAAACTGCTTCAGAAATAATGCAGTCTTGAAAAGTATGGGTAGGAGGCCATCAAATATGATTAAATTATGAGTGTGTAGCAGAAAATCAGAATTATAATGAATCTCTTTCAATATATAGTAGAATGCAGGAGACTAGAGAGCAAGAAATCTTCAGAAAAGAAGGCTGCAACACATGTATAAACTGTAAAATGGCTCAACAGTATTATTTTAAGGAGCTGCAACAGCTGAAAATTACATCTTAGATCTAGGACAAATCCGTGGAAAAAACATCAGATCCATTTCAGATCTGGAAACTATAAAGTCTTATTTACAAGATCCCCTTAGGGTTTTGACCAAATTATGCTTTACAAAGAGTAGATCTGAGTTTTAAGTTGCAGATCTACAAAATGCTTCAAACATTTCTGAATATTAATACATTAAAATAGATTAGATCTAAACATAACATGGATCAACAAGCTAATCCATGGATCACCAAAGTGAAAGGCAAAGCCCAACACCAGAGATCTCTCACCAGAAATGGGGTCAAAACACCCTCCAAAGTCTCCACTGAAAATAATGCCGTTCCTCCAAGGAAACCTGCACTATAGCTTGATAGAGAGAGTTGGCCTTATGCCAAGATACAATTTTGGAGCTCAAACAATGGATGCACTCTTCCAGGAGGTTAAATGACACACTCATTGAGAAGAGCCATCAATACAAGCTAGATCTAAGTAGATCTAGAATCCCACTTGCTGCAGCTTACAAAAGCATACAAACCCTCACTGGATCTGCGTTGCAGTTGGAAGTAGAGCTTGGCCCAAGCTTGATAGTGGATCAAATAAGCAAATAATCCTCCAAGAATCCTCAATGGAAGAGGTGAAATCCATGCATAGGAACTCCAAGTGCTAAGCAGCACAATTCTCCACTAAATAGTAGAGAATAGTATTTGTCTAAATAGACAAGATACTTAGAAATATAATCAATCAACAACCTTCTCTTGCTGCCTTCCCCTTCCTTTTATAAGATGAAAGACTTTGCAAACCCTAAACCACCTTGATGAGTTAGCTCCTTTCACATGAGGGGCCTCCTTCTAGAACTGCTTTGTCCCTTCATGAGGTACATTCAATCTAGACAACGCTGTAGATTTGGTCAAGGTTGACCCAGTCTCACAACTCAAACCCCTTTCACACCTACAAGTGATTTATTTACATGGCCCTGATTTATCCTTGTTCACATGGGCATTGATTTATTCATTCTTTTCAGGAGTTTCGCATGTCCTCCTTTATTCATTTATTCATGCAACATAAAGTAAAACAAAATTGCATATTCCTCTTAGCTCAGGCTAAGTAGGAATATTACAATCCTCCCCTCCAAAATGTTGCTTGTCTTCAAGCAACTAATAAGGTGAGAGTTGCAGTCCTTCCCCTCCTCCATTTATGACATCATCAATGATAAAGTCCTCATCATAAGCCAAATGCTCATCAAACCAATACATCAGGAATTGTTCCTCCAAGGTCAACATAATATGTGCATAGTCCATCCTACAAGGAGTGAAAAATTCAACATAAATAAACATGGCTAGAGCTATGCTTTCTCTAAAACATGTGGCATGAGGCACATAGAGAAGTTCCAAACCATGTGGTACATACAAACTGTCCATAATTCCTCCATACAGTCCCAAAAATAGTACAACTATGTCATCCAAGTATGGAAGCAAAACTACATATATGCAAACAAAAATTTGACCTTGAAGAGGTGGGTCAAAGTCCCACATGTGATGCCAGAGCAGTGCACCTCCTACCTACATTAGATCAAGGTGTGGCAAGTGGCATTTCCCCCACACATTTGATGAATAAGTCATCTCAACATAGTTGGAGATATCAGATATGTTTGGTGCCTTTGGGAGACACCCATCATGAAAATGAATCTCCCTTTGTTCAATAAGGGAGTGGCCAAGTTCAGAATTTCTATTGGCCCTCAAAAAACCATGACATCCACATGATCTCTCACTCCCTTTAGGAGTCATAACCTGAAAAAACATGGCAAAGGAATGTGATAAATCAGAAAATACAACTTGCTTGGCATGATCAGATCCCTTACCATCATAGTCCTTCATACACATGGAGTTGTGCATGAGAATTTCCTTCCTCTCAAACAAAGGAAGAGCTGGATGAGATGACTCTTGCAAAGAGTCCATTGGCTGCCCCAATCCTCCATAGCTAAGGCACTGTTGAAAGTGCCGATGTAATTCCTCTCTCATGCCTTCCCAATCAAAGCTCCTTGTGATCAGGGTATAGATCTTTATTGAATGCATATGGCTGAGGAAGAATTCTTCATGTGCCCCTTGTAGTATCTTCTACTTGAGCTTGGAAGCTCTAGCCAAGAAGACCTTACCATGATAATAGATGACTCCCCCTTGGACTAAGTATCCCTCCTCTTGCTGCAGGTCATCTAGTATCATACTTGTGTGGAGATCCTTGGAATACTCTACAGGCAGTTGAGATTTCCAATATATATCCACACTGCTTAACAATGACAGCGATGTTGATGCATCCATGGAAGTGCTTGTCATGTTGTTGATCTCCTTTTTTACATTTCTCATGCCAAATTTGTTTGTTGGAAGGTTGATCTTCCCATTCTTCTCCTCCCATAGCGCAAATTCAGAAAAGAGAGAGGGTGATAGTGATGCAAGAAGAAGATCCCCCTCATTCTTGAGTTGTCCCAAGCCCTCCAACGCTGTAACTTGGTCTCTCATTGCTCCAATCCCTCCTGGATCTAGATTTGGAGCACTACTCTGAGAGGCCTTCCCCGCAAGATCTGAATCTGGTGGCATTCCAGGTGGCTTGCCAGTAGATATGAATGTCCCTTGCAGCATTCTCATGAACATGAGAGAAGGGACTGTGAGATCCTTGCTTCCACTGCGCAAATCCATCTCCGTTTTTTGTGTGGAAGTACTAGGTGAGGGATAAGTGTGCATGCCTTGAATAATTTTTGGTTTCCCACTCTTCAAGTCCACCCACTCCATCTGCAAAGCTTTCCAATCAGTGGTCACCTTCCCCAAAGTAATCTACCATTAGACACCCAGAATGATATTGGTGTCTGGTATGTAAACTACAAAAAAGTGATCCACCAGAGTGTAGGATCCCATAGTGACTGAGAGTGAGGGGACATATTGCATGCATTACATGGTTCTATCTCCTGGGACCAAACCAAAGAATCCCTCAAAAGTGTCAGTGGGGATTGCTCTCCTTTTCACAAGATGAGCATCAATAAAGTTGTGGGTTGCCCCACTGTCAATCAACACAGATACTTTTTGATTCATGATTGAACCTTGTACTCTTAGGGTCAAGTACTTAGGCACTCCTCTCAAAGATGCAAGAGTTCCACTTATTGGAGCAGATGCTCCATCCCCATCTCCGGATGGTGTTGGATCTTCCTCATCATCCTCAGCGCTGTGACCCCTCCTAGGCTCATCATCTCCATCTTCCTCCTCAAGATTTAAGAAGACTTCTATGTAGTGTGCTTTCCCAGCAGCACATCTATGTCCCTGTGCCCATGAATCTTGGCAAGTGAAACACAGTTTCTTCTTTCTCAACTCCCTCCTAAGATCAATGTCAAGAGGCTTCTTGAATGAGCTCTCCTTGGAAGGAGCAACTTTTTGTCCCTTCCCTTTAGAAAGGTGAGGACCTTGCTCTAGAAAGTTTCCTTTGCTTTTGGCAAGGCATATTGAAGGTCTCTTGCCCTCTCAATGGCATCCTCCAAAGTGATGGGCTTGGTAGATTTAACCAACCCATGAAAAGGTTCATCCAAGCCATCGATGAACATATACACCCTCCTTGCTGCAGACAGATCTGGGACCATGACAGATAATCTCATAAACTCAGAGATATAAGTTTCTGCACTCCCTGATTGCTTTAACTTTGCAAGGCTCATGAAAGGTGCTTCTGGATCCTTTTTTTCAAACCTCTCCACCACTCTTCTAGTAAATTCAGAATAGGAAGTCACATTGGCATGGCCCAATGTAGACAACCCATGGAACCACCAATTGTGTGCTTCGCCATCAAAGTGCAGCGCTACAATCTTGATGGCTTCATTCTCGGGGACTTTGTTCAGCTGAAAGTAGATATCCAACTTTTCTACCCATGCCTTGGAATAACTAGTGGATGACCCATCAAACTTGGGCAAAAAGAATCTTCCCATAGAGTGGTGTTTATCCTGATTATGGAAGAACCCACGATCTCTATACTGTTGCCTTGGTCTTCTTCTGTCCTTGAGGTGACAAAACTCTTGGAAACTCAAGTGGTCTCTGAATCTCTGATTCTGAGATTCATATTCCACAAAGTAGTCTTCAAGAGATGGTTTCTCTTGTGGTCCTTCATTCTCCACAGCCAAGAAGGTAGGCATAGTGGAGCTTGTGGAGCTAGGGGCTGGTTCAATGGTTGACCAATCTAATGATGAGATATGCCAGAGCTTTCCCCAGGATGAAATCTCCCAAGAGATTCCCTCATCCTATCTACCCTCATCTCTTTGATCTCTCTAGCAAGATCTTGCATGGCCACCAAAAGAGTTCTTGCAAACTCTTCTCCTTCTTTATCATTTGTAGTTTCAGGGGCTTTACACTTGTCTTGACCCTTGTCAGGATCATCAGTGGTGTACTGAATCTTCTTGTGAATTCTGTTCTGATACCTCTTCTACCTCTTAGTAAGAGGCTCATCTTCTTCTGAATGCAACATGGTTGTGGTTCTCCAATGAAATCACATGCTGTGCCAAGAAAGGAGCTCCGATACCACTGTAATATCCCAAATCTGGAACAACACAACAAGCCTGCTGAAATAACACAGTTCTGGGAGATTTATGCACAGGAATGAGTTTGCAGCCTTTTGATCTCTTGGATCAAAAGATCTAGAGTCTAAATCCAAAAGGGGAGCAAAAACAAATCAAACTAGGTGTGGTAAACAAATCTCCCACCACCTAGTCTAGCTGGAAAACACTCTCCAAGAGGGGCTGCAGCTATGCACAACAAACTACTTCAGAAATAACGCAGTCTTGGATAATATGGGAAGGAGGCCATCAAATATGATTAAATTATGAGAGTACAACAACAAATCATAATTATAATGAAGCTCTTTCAATATACAGTAGAATATAGGAGACTAGAGAGCAAGAAATCTTCAGAAAAGAAGGCTGAAACACATGTATAAACTGTAAAATGGCTCAACAGCGTTATTTTAAGGGGTTGCAGCAGCTGAAAATTACATCTCACATCTAGGAAAGATTTGTGGACAAAACATTAGATCCATTTCAGATCTGGAAACTAGAAAGTATTATTTACAAGATCCCCTTGGGTTTTGACCAAATCATGCTTTACAAAGAGTAGATCTGAGTTTTAAGTTGCAAATCTGCAGAATGCTTCAAAAATTTCTGAAGATGACTTTACATTAAAATAGATCAGATCTAAATAGAACATGGATCAACAAGCTAATCCATGGATCACCAAAGTGAAAGGCAAAGCCCAGCACCAGAGATATCTCACCAGAAATGGGGTCAAAACACCCTCCAAAGTCTCCACTGAAATAACGTAGTTCCTCCAAGGAAACTGCGCTATAGCTTGATAGATAGAGTTGGCCTTATGCCAAGATAAAATTTTGGAGCTCAAACAATAGATGCACTCTTCCAGGAGGTTAAATGGCACACTCACTGAGAAGAGCCATCAATACAAGCTAGATCTAAGTAGATCTAGAATCCCACTCATTGCAGCTTACAAAAGCAGACAAACCCTCACTGAATCTGCGTTGCAGTTGGAAGTAGAGCTTGGCCCAAGCCTAATAGTGGATCAAATAAGCAAATACTCCTCCAATAATCCTCAATGGAAGAGGTGAAATCCGTGCATAGGAACTCTAAGTGCTAAGAAGCACAATTTTCCACTAAACAATAGAGAATAGTATTTTTCTAAACAGACAAGATACTCAAAAATATAATCAATCAACAACCTTCTCTTGCTGCCTTCCCCTTCCTTTTATAAGATGAAAGCCTTTACAAGCCCTAAACCACCTTGATGAGTTAGCTCCTTTCACACGAGGGGCCTCCTTCTAGAACTGCGCTGTCCCTTCATGAGGTACATTCAATCTAGAAAATGCTGTAGATTTGGTCAAGGTTAACCAAGTCTCACAACTCAAACCCCTTTCACACCTACAAGTGATTTATTTACATGGCCCTGATTTATCCTTGTTCACATGGGCATTGATTTATTCATTCTTTTCAAGAGTTTCACATGTCCTCCTTTATTCATTTATTCATGCAACATAAAGTAAAACAAAATTGCATATTCCTGTTAGCTCAGGCTAAGTAGGAATATTACAGCTTCTGTACTTTTGTGACTTTTTGATGAGATACTTGGAACAAGATCTTGAATTTCTTGGAGATTGAAGCATACTCTACTAAATTTGCATTTTTGTAATCTTAGAGTACATTTAATTGAAAAGAAGCAAATCAACATTGTTGATTTCGTGATTAGGAACTTTCATATCTGGTACTTCTATCTTTGTGATTGAGTTTTGTTTATGAATTAGCATTAATCTTTCTTATATTGTATTGTGTATGAAATCTGAGTTACAGTTTTTCATTAAAGCACTTTTGTATAATGTTTCAGCTGTAATTACTTATTGAGTACATAAGCAATCGATATATGCGATATAGTTTTCACAATTGTTTTGCCTAACTAATTAGTCAAGATAATTATCGTTAATAATTTCATCTCTTATAGAAATTGAATGATATTTATTACCTGTTTCTCTAAGATATCTTTGTGGATCGCATGATTTAAGTTATTCCCGGTTATATATTAAGATAAATATATGCATGTGTTTGTTGTTTAAATAGATCATTTATTTTAGTTAAATAATTTTCCATTACACCTTATATCAAACCAACATCATCAGCATATCAATTCTTGCTGGGAAACTGGTCCCCTTATCCCTATTCAGAGCCACCATACCAAACGGAAAAGGAGTTGTTTCCAAGGTCTGGATCGGGTGGTTATCCCCTATGTTGTTGCAACGGAATTCCAAGGCTTAAAAATTTTGGCGCTAGAAGGAGGGCCTGAAATATTAATGGAAAAGAGAACTGATCATAACTAAAAAGCCATCCTAATAGTTGTTCTCCCTCTAGATCTCCTCCAACTTCTGGACCCCCATCTAGAACTACAATTTTAAGATCAGAAGTTGAACAAGCCTCTCCCAAATATCCTAGTAAATCTCAGAGAATACTTTCTTCAAACTACAATCCCGAATCACCATAAGTTTAGACTTTGATAGAGAAGTTAGAGCAAATCTATATGTCAGCTGAAAAGCATGTAACATCTCAGTCATCTCAAGGACATGTTTCCTCTGTTCTACAACCAAGACGAATCTTGACTCGTTCTCAAAGTGAGAAGATTGGAATTCATCCTTTGGAATTTCCCATTACTTCTTTTCGAAAGAATACTAAGAAATATAAATCATAGAAATCTACTAGCGAAGTTTTATCCAATACTCCATCTGAAACCCATTCATTCCCTCCAATCATTTCAACAACTTCCATTGCAACTATTGGTGCTAGTTCTTCTAGTCCAAGCACCCAACTTGCCTCTTCTTCAACTCAAACTCCACTCATATCCTCGTCCACTCATACTCCTATCATTTCATCCACTCAAAATATAATGGAAGGATAACATCCAACACCCCAAGTACAACCATGGAATAATCTTGGTGTTGTAGCAATGACATATCCTCTTCACCCTCTTCCTAAACATCTTGAAATATGGTTGTCCAAATTTAATCTTGATGATGATCTACCGGCGGAAGAACATCTCCACAAATATATGTTGGCCATCAATTTAAATGAAGTTGCTGAAGAAGACTGTGTTGTCATATTATTCCCATATACCCTTACAGGATCTGCAAGATCCTGGTACTTATCATTTTCCCACTTGCTCCATAACTAGATGGGATATGTTCGAACAACAATTCTTAGCTAATTTTGGACAATATAGAACCATTGCATCGCTCATCAATGAATTGTCCAATCTAAACGCTAAAACGGGAGAAAATATCAAAGCTTTCAACTCCAGGTTCAACAAACTACTCATAAAATTCTAGCTGCGTCGGCCCTTGGTGTTGATGTTCAAATTGAGTGGTGCATATCTTCTCTTCCCTCCAATATATCCATTTTTGTAGATAGAGTGAATTTTCCCACGTTAGCCGATAACATGAAGGAAGCCTTATCTGTAGAGAAATGCATAATTTCTCTTGAAAAGAAAAGCTCTCAGGAAGATAGAAAATCTAAGAAAGTCACTTTCAAATATGATTCTAAAAGGAAAGCCCTGAAAGATCCTTTTGATCTTGAAGGCCTTTAGAAAGTACTAAAAACCATGTCTAACGGAATCGTTGAAATGAAGAAACAAGTTGCTGAATCCTCTCCTACTAAAAAACCTTTCAGATCTTGTAAGAGGAATTAGTCTTCTAGTTCTCATCCACCAAATAGCATATCTAATGTTGAGTTTGAATTAGAAGAAGAGGAAGAAGAAACTGAAGACGAAGAAATTAGAGAAGAGGAAATAGTCAAACTAATGGGATGTGAGACTTTATCCTTCCAAATGAAGAAGAACAAGAAGATTTTCCCGTTAGCAGCAAAAGAAAAGGGCCTACTGATAGAACTCATTCAAATCAAAAGCACAAAACTCGAAATCCTACTGCTAAGGAAAAAGAAATTAGTAAAAATTCCTCTCCTAAGACTTCACAGCCAAATCCATATCCATCAAATATTCCATCTACATCAAAGACCCTGGTAGTTACTGATACCATGGAGTATAATATTTTGAAAGATATGAATAAAACTAGGGCCAATATTTCATTACATGAACTTTTCAAATTGAAGCAACAACAAAAAATACTACTTATAGAACTAAATCTAGTTCCTTTTTCACCCTTACCTACTGTTGTTGTATCCCAAGCTGCTAAAGGCATGGGTAAACCCCCAACTTCTTCAAAAAAAGTTGAGCCTACGGATGTCATCCTAATTGGTGATAGGTGTAATTCACACACCCACCCTTTCCTCTTATCTTGTGAAATTTTCAATAAAAACCTTCATAATTGTTTGATTGACATAGGAGCCTCTTCTAATATAATGCCAACAACAATTTGTGCTAAGTTAAATGTAACTCAAAATTTTTCCGTTCACATAGTACAAGTTAACAGAACTAAGGCAGAGGTATTAGGGGAAATAAAATCAGTTAGCATTCGACTTTGATCAAATCCCAAAGTTTGTCAAATAATAGATATATTGGTTGTTGATATTCCTGAATTCTACGGTCTAATTATATGTAGAGACTGGTCTGAAAAACTCCATGGATATTTTTCTATAGACTGGTCTCACTTGTGTCTCCCTTATAATGGGAAGCCAAATCAAATTTGAGTTGACCGAGAGAAACACCTCAAACATATAGTGACTGAATTTGAAGGTGATAACGAGCCAGTAGCATTCAAAAATAACATTATTGGGAATTATTCGACTGAATATTTTTTATGGAACTTCAACGCACAAAAGTATCCCTTTCTCGATAATCTTGTCAACTCATAGATTGAAAATTTCTCACAAACAGATGCTTCCAAGTGAAAATGTTTTGTAAATAAACCAATAGTGAAAACTTTATTTTGTATTTTGTACTTTGATGGTTCCAAATCTAGTGATTGTACAGGATCTCGTTGCATTTTAATCAGCACAAAAGGAGAAAAAACCATGTTACCTTGCGTATTAGAATTAAAATGTACAAATAATACCGCAGAATACGAGGCATTGGTACAAGGATTATACAAAGCAAATGACCTCAACACCAAATATCTACAGGTTATGGTGACTCATAAATTATCAATAAACATGTAAGAAATACTATTCACTTCCTTTCTGGACATATTAAACATTATCAATCATTAGTCCAAAATATTACATCTAATTTTTTGGCATTTAATATTTCTCATGTACCTAGACTGCAAAATGCTAGTGTCGATCTGTTAGCTAATGTTGCATTAAAAATCATACCATCTGAGGATTTTAGTCTTGATAAATTTTCCATTGAATTAATTTTTATAACATCCATTCCTAACAATGTCACTAATTGTTGAGTATTTAGCGATGATTATGATATTATAGATTTTATAACATCAGAAGGGTCATACAGTGACCAAATCATATATCAAAGTGAGCATGGCATTCAATTAAAGAAGAACTTTGATGAAAATCCAATACCCAAATATATAGTAAAATTGGAAGATCTTTATGATCTCAAAGATAGATTTAAAAAGGTAACTAATGCCCAAATCCAAAGCTCGACCTTGAAATTTGAATTAGTGAACCTTTGAACTGATAACAAGCCTCATAATATCAATTTAGGTCTCGGTCTATCCTTTGATGAAAGACCATCATTCATTTGATTGTTAAATAAATACAAAGGTATCTTTGCTTGGGATTATTCTGATCTCAAAACTTATGATACCTCTATCGTACAATGCACCATACCTATGATCTCCAATGATAAATCGGTGTAGCAAAAACTAAGGAAAATTCACCAAAACCTCGAGAATCAAATCAAATCAGAGCTAAATAAACTCCTTAAGGCCAAAATCATATTTCTTGTTAGGAATTCAAAATGGGTGTCCAATTTAGTGCGTGTTAGGAAAAAGAATGGTGGCGTTAGTATATGTATAGATTTTAGAAATTTAAATGAAGCATGTCAGAAAGATAACTTTCCACTACCGACCATGGAACAAGTGTTGCAGTCAGTAGCTGGTTCTGAGCTCATGTATTTTCTTTATGGATTTTCAGGATATAACCAAATCCCAGTCCATCTAGATGATAGATTGAAAACCACGTTCAAAAATAAATGGGGAACATATGCTTATCAAAAAATTCCCTTCGATTTGATTAATGCAGGTGCCACATTCCAAAGAGCTATGGATATAGCCTTTAAAGGACTCATTAAAAAAATAATTGTTATTTTCTTGGATGATATCATTGTATATTCCAAGAAGAGAAGTAGCCATTTAAATGACCTTAAGAAGATCTTTGAATGATGTATGAAGTATGGGATCTCGCTGAATCCAAAAAAGTCTTATTTTGCCTTAAGCGAAGGTAAGCTTTTAGGATTTATGGTATCAAAAAAGGGTATTTATATTGATCCAGAAAGGATGTAATATTCCAAAAATTTAGCCTTCAGCTAAAAGGAATATTATAGTTTGTTTTATCACTAGGTAGGTGAATAAATGGGTAGGAAGGCCCATAAGTTTCCTAAGAAGAAATAAAAACACTTCAAGTGTGAAAGGAGACCTTCTTAGCAACAAAATAAAGAACCTCCAAGTATGAACAGGGGTTGGATCATGTTGATCCAGTCAACTTTGACCAAGTCAATAGTGCTGTCATGGAGGAGTGGAGATTAATTGAAGAATAACGCAGTTTTGGAGGGAGATGGATCTCATGAAGGAAATGACCTAATTGAGTGGGGCCAAGGGAAAGAAAGCTCATATTGTATTTAAGGAAGAGGTTGGTAGCCATATGGATTCATGTTTTTGGATTATTATTTTGATATTGGTCTGCTTAGACTTTTTCTTCCTCTTGCTGTTTAGCAGGGTTACAATGTTTTTTAGCACCGGGTGTTCCCGAGCGGGAATCCCACCTCTTCCCTTGAGATGCCTCTTGGAATAGTATTGCATTCATTTCCACATTCAGGTTTTTCAGGCCAAGCTACAACTTTCTTCATCAGCGCAGTTTCTGCGGGTCATTATGCTTTGTTGCAGGGTGCAGTAGTGGAGGGGTTAGAATCCCACTTTTTGAGCTAGTTTCCCATAGGAGGAGGGTTTCCTTCTCTTGGGAGATCTGTTTGGAGAGTTCTTGAGAATATTTCAGACCTTTGGCATCAGGCCATATATTTCCCATCATTTCCAGCACTGTTCCAGTTGGGAATTGTGTTATTTTGGAGGGCAGCTTCAGTGGAATATCTTGTGGTTCCTTTGTAGTGTTTTCTTGTGATTGAGGGGTTTATCCTTTCTTGGGAAGAGACCTTTGAAGGGATATGCGTAATATCTGTTATATTTCAGCCTTCTATACTCTTGTTCTTTAGTTTGTAGAGAATCTTCAGCCATTGGGTCTTTAGATCCCATCTTCTATACGGTGTATTTTTGAAAACCCTTTCTAGGTTCTTGTAGGAGTTTGTATTGAGCCTAGATCTGTATTGGGCATATCTTCTGAGTCATATAACAAACCTACACCTTTTGTACATTATTTTTCTGTAGCGGTGTGTTTATAACTGCACTGTAGCAGTCTCGAGCATTCTTGTATTGTGACAACAGCTCATTTGTGGAGTGATTTATTATGGGAGGCTTGTTCCTTTATTGTATATGATTCATGCCTCACTATTATGTATTGATTTGTTGGTATAATACATGATTTTATATCTCCATATTGGTTTCCCATGTTGATTAGTTGACTTACACTGCTATTTCCAGAATTGTGTTTATGTATTGTTGCATCCCCATTTTTGGATACTATAGTGGTATCGGAGCATAACCTTGGCTCAGCCTGTGCATTCAGCCAATATGTCACCATGAGGAGAAGCTCTTCACCAGAAGAGGAGATGTACAGAAAAGACAAAGAGAAGACTCCATTATTTGGGAGAAGGAAGGAAGAGAGGCTCTCATAGCTTCTTTTTCAATCTATACAAAGCATTAAAGGTGATCTCAAGAAGATGAGAAGAGAGAGAGAATCTCCAAAAGAGTTTGGATCTAAAGCCAACTCTATATTTTCACATGATTTTTGTGATCATGTAGCTACACACTATGATTCACAGCGCAGTCATATGCCTAGATCTACTATGTGGGAGCTGAAAGAAGAAGAAATGCCTAGGAGGGAAGCTCTTATTGATTATATGCAAGAATATGAATCTCAAACTAAGAAGTTTAGAGATCATTTCACTTTCCAAGTGTTTTGCAAGATCAAGGTGGAGAGGAACAAGCAGCATGACATGAGTATATTTTTTTTATCTATTTTTGATGGATCACCAACATGTTCAGCTAGAGCTTGGGTGGAGGAGTTACACACCTATTTGCAGCAGCACCAAGTTTTTGAAGATGAAGCCATCAAAGTTGCAGCGCTGCATTTTGAAGGGAAGGCCTATGCTTGGTGGATATTTGAGTCTTTTTCATTAAGAAATGAAATTTTTTCTTCATATGCAAAGTTCACTAAGAGATTAGTGGAACGGTTTGATGGAAAACATTATGAAACATCATTGGTGGAACCAAACAAACCAAAGCAAACAAAACCTTTGCATATGATGGAGGAACCTATAAACTAAAATCCACTTCAGAAAACTATTGAAGAGGCTCACATCTTGCATAATACTTTGCTAGAGGCAAGAACTCTGTCCCATGATCTTGAACAAGAGGGCATGAAGATCCCTTTTCTAAAAAAGGATCCTCTTATTGAGAAGGTGACTCACATTCATATTGAAGAAGAAAAGAATGATGGGGGCAACAACGCTGTCATATCTAGAGCACATCTAGCACCTCATGCAAAGGTAGATGGAGCACTTTCTCCAATAAGAGGGATTCTTGTATAATTGCAAGAAATTCCCCAGTATCTCATATATGGAGGTCAAGGCACAATCAATGAACAACATGATTGTGAAACATTGCAGGTGGAAGGAGAAGGTAGGGAGGAAGGTTAGCATCACATGATGAGGAGCACACACCCCTATCTATTTTAGAGAGTTAAGGCAAAGAAGAGGTAGAGTGATTTGCGCTGTGAGTGCAGGGACAAAATTTTCCATCCATATGTACAGTCTACTCTTGACATTGATGTCTCATTACATGGAGACATTCCACTGGGGAGACAACCAGATCAGGAGATGATGAGGAATGCTTCAAATTGGATATCACCACTCTTAGATCTCGGAAGGGTGGATGCTTTAGAGGGGTCTATTACAGCACAAATTTTTTGGTATAGACTCAAGGAGGAAGGAGACATTCTCCTTTCTCAGCATTACCCACTCTCACTACACATACTGCACTAATAGAAATTGTTGCAATGATGGAGGATGGCACCTTCATGGTGCAAGGGAGTTGCTCCATGAATTTGGAGAAATAGAGGGTACTTCCTTTGATGAAGGAATCCTCCATACTTTGGAGTAGATGGAGGCTACGCATGCTTACATTGGCCAAGATCACGATATTCTTTTTGGATGGGAGCTTCTCATGGGAGGCCAACTTCCAAAGTTCATCACTTTTATTTGAGCATGAGCAGATGCATGATGGGCATGGAAGCATTTTGGAGGATGAATTTGGAATGGGGGATGTCAAAGGAGAAGACAACAGCATGTGGGGAGCTTCACATTTCAGATCTTCAACGCTGTCTCTTAGAAGGATTGATCCATATTGGAGGTCTCAACTCTTGGTAGAGTACTCCAAGGATCTTGGTGCTTGCATGATTCTTGATGAATCGGATGGAGATGATAGATATATGGTGGATGATGTGGTCATCTATTCTTATGGCAGAGTCTTCCTGAATAAAGCTTCTGAGCTCAAGGAGAAGTTGCTACATGTAGCACATGAGGACTTCCTTTCTATGCACCTTGATGCATATCATTCTTTGGTTGAGGAGTGTTGATGTATAAAAGGTATATTTTTAACACCTATTTATCTCACATTAATTATCAATCTAGGAACGACTTTTTGTTTCAAGAGTGTACTCTGTTTGAGACTGCAATTGAGCTAACAGTAATGCTATGAAAGATGTAGTACAATGTTCTAAATACAAGATTAAATGGATGCTTGAAAAAGAAATATAATTACAATAACATGAACTCAAATGCTCTTAAAATCTATCTATTCACTCAACAACCATCAATCGAGGATACAGTAGCAATAACTCATTTCTCTAGAAATTGATGCAATTGAAATCAAACTGAAACAAGACAATCAATCTGGGAACGTGGAAGCAATAACCAATATTCTCTATAGTTCATAGTCCTGCGTTAAAGCAATTAAGGAGAAATAGCAATTGAACTAAAGCTGCTATTGAAAGTAAACTAAGAAAGATCTTCAAAAGAAAACTCTTCGTAATCTGTTAACTAATGAATTGGAAATGAACAGCACACTGAAATCGAACAACAATGTAAATGAATAACCAATTGAAACTAGAAGAATCAAACAACAAATATTAACTAATGAATCTAAAGAGCATATCTTTAACTTAATAAAATCAAACAACAATTCCATTAAACACAAAAACGCCATCGACAACAAACGTTAAATAATAATCGACATGAACAACAATCCAACGGAACAACAATTAATTGGAACAGGACATCTAATGCTAAACAACAATGCTCTGTAAGGTTTAACAAGATGATTAATACAGGAATTAAAGTCCTTACTGAAACGGAACAACAATGCGATTCATTAACATAACGAAATCAATCAATAATTCAACGAAAAACTAATTAACTTGCAAATGTAATGAGAACAACCACAAACTATCACACGAAAATAATTGAAAGGTAATGATACAACCAACAGATCGATCCACCAGGGCCGGGCCCTCAACCACCAGTGAAACGACGTTGGGCTTTACTCCATTGTTAAGAAATTAAACGGCAACGAACTCTTGTATTAATCAGGCATGAATAACATTTACAAATATTTCGTACTCTCTTAACAAGAGTCGATGCACAATTCTGAAAATTACAACAAGGAAAGTCTCCCTAATGGCAATACATGCTTCTCCTTTTATAATCAGAAAGAGGAGAAATTAAATAGTAAATATGATCTCTCATAACAAAATTGGATTGTCCCTAACCGATTGATCAACAAAAAAATATATTTCCATCAATCTTTCAACAAGAGCAAGTCGAATTTGGATTTACAGCTGAGATAATTTGGAGGACAACCGCAACAGTAAATCTGAGAAAATCGTGCTCAAATAACCTTGCGTTTCTCTCAATACAGGCCAAATTTTGGCAAACCATTCTCTAATTAAAGTTAATTTGGTCCGTTTTGGACAAAACCCATGTTCCGGATTTTCCAAATTCTTCTCCATTTGCCCATAATCTCAACCGCAAAACTGTCACTTCTCATTCCAGCGAATTTCTGAGTTGGAATATTTGATGATGATCCGGAGATCAAATCTACAATTTGGAAAATATCTTGGAGGTTAAAATGGTGAGTGATGTTACAAAATATATTAATAAACCATCATTGATAAAATTATGCATAATAATTATCAATTTATTAAAAATAAAGGATAAGAAATAATATTTATCCAAAAAAGCATAAATAATTATAAAATGGATTTATATGATAAATTATGATAAATTACATGATAAAGAAGAGTAGAAATGGATAAAATAAGTGTTAAAAAGTGGTCATATTTGCGGCTCAACATACCCCCAAACTGAATATATTGCATGTCCTCATGCAACCCAGAACTGAATATATTGCATGTCCTCATGCAACCCAAAAACAAAACCCATTTGTTAACCAAGCAAAGAAATTTTTTTCATCCCAACTCATGAAATGGATGGAACAAATGAATTTTTCCTCAAATAATGAATATTCAAGTTTAGCAATCTTAATGAAGGCATAACAATTTTTACAGTTGACGTTCAACTATATGTATATGAAGTTGCAGAAAAATGTGACATAAGTAACAACAACTTTCATTAATCATTTTATAAAAAATCAGATCGTTTTGATACACGGATCATGAGATATAAACAAAATGGTTGTAGGTGATAGTGCATAATTTTGAAATTTTATGAACTAATTTGGCGTGAAATTATTTGGTTTTGTGTATTTTAATGATGTTATCTAGAAAGCACAAGAATTCAGTTCATTGTTTTAAAGATATATGCAAATCAATTTATGCACTCTATAAAAATGAAATTGTATGCCTTAAACGAGAAAGAGAGTAGAAAACATCCATCATGTGTAGCAATTTCCCCCCCAAACTGAAGAATTAGCATGTCCTCATGCGATGCTAGAAAACAAAGAGAGGTGGTTGCTACAGTCTGTTGAAATCTATGCTTGGTGTAAAACAACATGGAATAAGGGAGGTGTGAGAATGAATAAGAATATCAATGGATGATAAAGAATATTACTGACATGGTCACAAGAAAGAAATGAAGGAAAACATCACTCCCCCAAACTGGAAGATGAGATGTCTCTTAAAAATGGGAAGTAGTAAAGATGTGGAATGAATTATGATAAATAATGCTCAATGGATTTTCATGAAATTATTCTAAATTCGTAATAAATCAGAAAATTATGCTATTTTACCTCAAGTGTTACCTCCAAAAAAAATGTGGAATGACATGTAGGAACTGGCATTTGTTGAAGCTGATATAGGCTGAACGGATACTAAAAGTGATGCAAAAGGTGGAAGCCATGCAAGCACATCATGTCTGAAGAATTGTACGCGTTCGCGAGCCTTTACTGTTATTTGCAATAGTGTGGTTGTGCTGCGAATAGAATTGTCCCCCATACTTGTTGTTTTCCTATAAACAAATCATGATTCTGTATGCAATTTTCTTGAATCCACAGTTTTAGTTTTGATTGGCAACAGATGCATGCAAAAAATTTTAAGCAGAAAAACTTCTGTAGAAATGCACTATGAATATTGTGGCAAATAAAAGAGCAGCGTACTGCACAACAATTGTACAACATGGAAAGGCAAAACAAATTATCGCATTACTGAAATCAATGCATATTTTGAAATCATGAGTAGATATGGAAATGTTTATGTAATGATTCGAAAATAAGGGAAAATGACAGCTGATGTGAAAAAAATACTTATGCGGTCATTATCCACATAAACCATTATGATCGATTTATATATGAATTTCATGCATAAGCAGTTCCGAACAAAGGGTTTAGGGGCATACTCTCCTTTGATAAAAGATATAAGAAAAGGGTTTATCATTACTATTGATTTGTGAAAAATACGACTTCAATACCATCAGCAAAGCTCTGTTTCCCACAGGTGTCTATAACCTTGACAAAGTTGCTTTCTCACCCTTGGAACCATTATCCTTTATTTATGCCTCGGGAAGTGCTGTGTGATGTCATGATGGAGGCCACTGTGCTGGCTTGGGAACTAGATGAATCACAATGCCATTCACCAGGAAGGAGTGAAAGGTGGGCAGGTCGGCTCGTGATGAGACCTTCTATTCCAAGGACTTTTTATTTTTATGAGTTTTCCATTGGATCATATCCCTGGTGTGGTGGCCATAATGGGAATGCCACTTCACTTCTCCCTTATGATCATGGTAGGCTGGCTCTTGATGAGACCCCCTATCCTCCACCTGCCATATCATAGAATTGTTAGTAATTATATAGGGATTTTTCTTTTCTTTTCTTTTACATATAGCACTTCCCTATTTATATATAAAGGGTGGCTCAACACTCCTTAAGAGGAGGGATGGTGGAAGAAGTCTGAACATCTCAATAGAGAAAATATGCCCTTATTCTTATTTAATAAAAATAAAAAAGAGTTATGAGAATGTAGGGAAGAACCAACATGATAAAGATAATCGATCATATTAGTTTTAATGAAAATAAAGACAACAAAGTGATATAGATGGTTGTGTCATTTCCTTTTTCTTATCACTACAAACAATTTCTTAAAAATGACAATTTCTCTAGATTTGCTGATTCCAGTAACCTCTAATTTGTGTATCCTTGCATAAATTGTGTGTTTGCCTTTAAAAGAGTCATGAAGAATTCACAAAAATCCTCAAAAAGTTGTTCACAAACAAGAAAAATACACTCAAAAAGTGTTGTTCCTTTGGAAAGGAACAACAAAAACAATCTGCGAAAATGTTGTTCCTTTCGAAAGGAACAGCAAAAACACGCAGCAAAAGTGATGTTCCTTCTAAAAGGAACATCAAAACTGTTGTTCCTTTTGAAAGGAACAGCAAAAAAGTGCAACAAAAGTGTTGTTCCTTTCAAAAGGAACAACAAAACTGATGTTCCTTTTGAAAGGAATAGCAAAAACACGCAGCAAAAATGCTGTTCTTTTTCAAAGGAACAACAAAACTAATCAACGCAAATGTTGTTCATTTTGGAAGGAACAACAAAAACAAACAGACAAACTCACTGATTCTTAAGAGGAACGGTTGTTGTTCCTTAAGAGGAACGGTTGTTGTTCCTTAAGAGGAACAACATGAAAAATAAAGACACAAAAAAAAAGAGAACAACAAAGAAAATGCGCGCAGAAATTACTGAAGGGAACAACAAAGGGAAAAAAATAGAGGAAAGAACAAAGCTAATGTGCAATCCATTGTCAAGCAAATCCAATCAAATAGAAAGGAAAAGTTATGTATAGGTTTCAAGAAAAAATAATTTTTTACAAAATTAGTGCTACCGAAGAATTGCCTTCTGCAATTGAAACTTGCATGGTGGGGTCCTTATTGTTCAATTGTTGTTAGGTAAACTTGACTCGGGATAGAGTCAATGTTGACTAGGGTAAAATAGTAGTGGTTTTGGGGCACATGGTATTGTGCACCCATGGTTTTCAGCCCATAGTATTGCATGTAATGGAGCCTATAAAAGGCTGGGAAGACTTCATTGTAATGTAGGCCTGGAGGTGAGTGGTGAAGGCTCACTTGGGCGGATTGGCCAGGGTTTTGGCCAATGATTAATAAAATTTCCTTGGTTGGGTTTTGCCTCGGATTTGGGGTTTTCCCGGATAAACATCTGTGTTTATGTTTATGATTTGTTGCTGGTATTTTATGTTTATTTCTCTAGGTAAATTCTTTATTATTTCTGCCATAATTTCTAACAACTAGTATCAGAGTTGGTTGAAAATTAATCTGATTGGGGCTAGTTGTCCAAGTGCAATGCAATCAAATGGATGAGATCATGAGAATCAAATCTGGGGATGATTTGATCGATCAGAGCCACGATCCAATTCCTAAGTTCTTGATGGTGTTAGACAGGTCATACAGGGTCGCATGAGCTCCAGTGGGAGTCGATGCCAAGATGCGGAAGGGAATCCTCTATCGCTACCAGATTCGAGTAACAATATGGAAACCAGGAACAATATCATTTTGGATTCAAGGTTTTATTTGTTGAACAAGGATCACTCCACAATTTCGTAGTCTGTACCTGTGAAAATTTGCAAGAATTTCTTTGAGAATTCATTCAATATTTTTGAGGGCAGAGTTCGTTTACACTTGTTTTGGAAGTTGTGCATGACGAGGTATATCTACTCGATGCTTGAATGGTGGAGGTAGTGTCATTGTGGAGAAGGCATTGGTACTAGTGTTCGTGGATGTGGCGAAAAGAAAACTGACCGTGGATTTGCAGGATGTGTTTCTTCATTATACATTTGATAATAATTGCAGTGTCATTTTTAGGAAAAAAATCTCGAGTACCTTACTATGGCATGCCGCATATTTTTTTTGCCAAAACCTCGGATAACTGCCAAACAGGAGGAGGAGAATCATCATGGGGAATGAGGGCAGTCCTGGATAAGGAGATCAAGATCAAGGGCGCAGAATCATATTGTTGTGATCTATGTTATTTGTGCCGTGAGGGTTTTTTCTAGCTCACGAGGGTCATGGTACACAAAGATGTGGAGAGTGATTTGAGAAAAGGGTAGCAGCTGTAGTAGTGGAGGATCCGTCATTGATGGTGTTTTGTTGTGAACGAGCTGTGGTTGGGACCATGGGGCATATTCTGGTCATGAAAGTTTGTTGCGGTATAAAAATTCGAGCCAAGGAGAGGTGGTTGCAGCACATGGTTCGGGAGAGCCCAAAAGGCCATCGAAGGCGTAGCCCAATCCATGGAGCAATGTCTCTCCATCCAGAGTGGTCCAATGATGTTCACAATTTATGATTCCATGGCATAGTTTTGGGTTGCAACCTGTTGTTGTCCACTGAATTTTGTAGCGGTGATGATTAGAAAGCGCAGGGGCAGTCTGTGGATGCCCAACAGAAGGTGGCTATGAACACCATTGACACATTCTTGGGGTATGGCTGTGTGATAAATCACATCGGTGATGAAACCTGATCGTGCAACGTTGAACAATACTACAGTGGTCTGGATATCAGCCATCGAGAACAACGTCCGAGCCCAAATAATGATGGTGGCACTGTGGCGGAGCATGGAGAGTCACAACATTGCAGGATCCACAGAGGGATGAATTGATGGAGGTTATCGGTTGTGTGAAGTAACTGCAAATTAAATGTCTGGTTCAATTAAATGGTCTTGAAGCATGGAGAGCTGCAATGATGTGAGGGGATGGGCGTCAACTACGCTCACAAGTGTTTGGAAGAATTCATCTAAGAGATGACTAAGGTAGAATTGGTTGTAGAAGTCTAAATGTAAGCGACGAGCAGATTCATGTATGATTTCCTCTTTGGAGAGGACATCATGAAAGTATAGAATGCTCATACAAAGAATAGCAACAATGAACAAAAAAAAATTATTATAATAGAGTTAATTTTTTACATGTAAATGGGCATACTGCTGTAAGACCTGGTATGGCATGCTTACCCCTGGGTAATCACTGGTAAAGTCTGGGTTAGGCCTAGGTGATAGGGGGGATGTCAAGTTATCAATTACCTTGGGTAAAAAATTTGAGGGGGGAGGAGCTAGAGTGAGCGGGGTTGTCTCACTTAGCAATTTTGGCTGGATTTAGTCAAGAAACCCCAAGTCAAGTTTAAGCGGGGAATTGTTAGGTAAACTTGACTCGGGATAGAGTCAATGTTGACTAGGGTAAAATAGTAGTGGTTTTGGGGCACATGATATTGTGCACCCATGGTTTTCAGCCCATGGTATTGCATGTAATGGAGCCTATAAAAGGTTGGGAAGACTTCATTGTAATGTAGGCCTGGAGGTGAGCGGTGAAGGCTCACTTGGGCGGATTGGCCAGGGGTTTGGCCAATGCTTAATAAAATTTCATTGGTTGGGTTTTGCCCCGGATTTGGGGTTTTCCTGGATAAACATCTGTGTTTATGTTTATGATTTGTTGCTGGTATTTTATGTTTATTTATCTAGGTAAATTCTTTATTATTTCTTCCATAATTTCTAACAATTTCCACTGGAGCGGAAACTACAATTTGAAGGGATCAACATCTGAAACACAAAAACATAAAAGAAATCAGAAAAGAAACAACACTTTATTAAGTTACAACTGCTATGATGTTATTTCCTATGGGAATATCAATCTGTTAATGAAAAAAAATGATCTTTTTGAACAATGTTTTGGTAGCAGTGACATGAATCTTGAAATGTAAACCAATTCTTCATTTCTTCTTGTTATGAATTTGTTAGGTAATGAACTGGATGGAATGCCCTTGTTTCACTAAAATTTCTTTCAAGAATCGTTCGACCATAAATTAACCTTCTTTGTTCTCCTAAGACCTGCAAAAAAATGAGTGTCTACCTGCAATAAAACATTAAATCATGGAGAAAGAGAGATGTACGGGCTCCCTTAATCCAATAATTATGCAAAAAACTAGGAAGTAGTTACTTTGTAGAACAAATCCATGGACAAAGTAAAATTAATTTATTACCTACGAGAGAGCAGTGGCCAATCATGCTAACCTGCAGCGTTTCAATCATAACTTATTTGTTTTTCGTCCGATTTGAGTGATTGCAAAGCCAAATGAGAGCTAATTCAAAGGTTTATCTCCAATAGAAACATGTTTTAAAAATTCAATGCTATGATATGTCAAATTTTCTTAGAACAACCTGTATAATAGAGTCATTTTTGTTTTTCCATCTTAGACCAATAGTTGATATTTCAAGCATAAATTTTTCGTTTAATGGTGGATTGAACCGATTCAAATTGGAGATTAAAGTAGATTCATTTATTGATCTCCAATAGAAATAGGTTTTGAAGACCAGAAGAATTGATGGGTCAAGCTAGTGAACAACCGAGAAAATAGAGTTTCAAGAGTGCTGATTTATGATAGGCAGTCAGTATTTTGGTCATAAATTCCTCATACGATATCAAAATTGAGTGATTAAAATTGAGTTTTAAACTATATTCATAGAGGAATATACCATAGAAACATGTTTTAAAAATATAGTCATTTAGGTCTCCAAAAACTGACTGTCCCAACTTTGTTCTTGAGCTGCCTACTACCCTGTCAATGTTTTGGTTCTAACTTTTTCGTTTCAAATCCAAATGGAGTGATTCAAATTGGGATGGAAAGTAGACATCAAGGGATACTTAGGATAGAAACATTTTTTAAAAATATTCAATTTTGGTCCCTCAAAACATGACTGTCCCAACTTTGTTTTCAAAAATTTGATTAAGCCTGCAAGCCAAAAAAAATGATATTCAAGCAATTTTTCCATATTGATAATAAAAATGAATATAAGTGTTTGTAGAATTGTTATTTGAAATATAATTCATCTACATACACAAATAAATTAGAATATTTATCATCAATATTGATTTCCATAGCGTGTTGCAACAAAAAAAAACAACTATTTTTACAAAAATAAAAAAAATGTGTTTATTTTATTTCCTTATTTATTTTATTTTCTACACTAGCCTACTCTAAATTGGAAAATGAATATTATTACGTATAAGAGTATTTATAGTGGAGCAATTTCCAAAATAAGTCTTCTAGTATGTACATACCCAAATTTGAAAAATGTATGTTAATAAAAATTAGGGTATGTGAAGCCAACTTCACTTGAAAAGATGGTGCCAAAAATTGTTGAAGCATGGAGTGATGTTGCAAACAAATGATGGAGTGAAACCAATCTTCAATGTATCCCTTACTTTCTTGATTTCCCATAGCCATCGTATCATGAAGTTTTTGAGCTTTTAAAATGGTTTGTTGGTGCAAACTAGAAGAAACCTCATTTTCTTTCATAACTTCTACAATTTTTGGATTTGATACATTCTGAGTCTCAGTGTAAGTTTTTTCCAATAGTGCATGTGAGATAGAATGGGTGGGAAGGGTGGGTAAATTTTGCAGTTCAACACTGTAAGCATGTTGTACTGGTTTATTATGGTGAGGGTGTGGAATGAGTTGAGCAGGAAATTGTGTAGGGAATGGAGCCTCTTGATGATGTAGTTGATTGGGTTGAGTGGATGATTTTGATAGGCAAGCAAGATGTTGTGGAAGAGCTGGAATATGTGTTTGTGCTACAAGATGAGGGAGAGTAGTCATGCAATCATAAGGTGAACCATGCCAAGCTTGTAGACAAGATTGGTGGTGGTTATATTGAGATTGGCATGGCTGCCCTAACATATGAGTATTCCATAATGGATTATGCAAGTAAGAGAATGGAGAGGAAGTGTTTTGAACCATACCTGTTGACCTTGTTGTAGCTTCCCCATCTCTTTGATATGCCACTTCCAAATTAGATAAGGAAGAACAACTATCTATGGGATGCTCCTTTCGGTGATGAGGGCAAAACACTTCATCAAATTCTTGATTTTTCCGAACTTACAAAACATTCAATTGTGAATTTAGAAAGCTAATAAAATAATATTTAAAATTTCCAAATAAAACATTGATTTCAGCTCTTATGTCTCTTGTTCTTGTAGTAAATTGGAAAAGAAAGAAGAAACTTCTCTAGAATTTTTACCAGCCTTGGAAATTCCTCTTGAATACCTTATGCACAACTCACAAACATCATCATATGATAATTGAAAAACATCACCTTTTCCTATCAGATTTAAGAGTTCTAAAAATTCATCTTTGATTCCCTTACGAAGGAGTGTTTTCAAGATCTCTTTTTCCAAATGTTTATGCTTTGATTTTTGAAGGTTATATCGAAATTGCTCTGCATAGTCCTCCAAGCTTTCATCTTCCCCTTGTATCATACCAAAAATATCTTCATTGGAATTGCAGTAGTCTTGGTACTTCTTCAAGAATATGTTCTTCATGTCCTCCCATGTTTGGATGCAGTTCCCTCCTAGGCTCATGAACCATCGGAGAGCTTCTCCTTTTAGAGTAAGAGGAAACACTTTCAACCTTTTATCATTAGTACAATAATCATATCCTCTACAAAGTATTTCAAACTCAAATAAGAATATATCTATATTTTAATTTGTCAAACCATGAAAATTTGGTAGAGACAATGGGGGAATTATGTGCATTTGTGTCACTCCTCCTAGATCTTTGATAGGGAATTCAAAAGTTGCAATGTGAGCCATTTCTTACCATAATAGAAGATGTCCTTCATGTGTTTCTTTGAGGATCCTCCTTCAAATGTTCCTATCAATTGGTTAGTGAAATGGGTGGTGCTTACATCACCACTCGAGTGGAATTACAAGATTTTTTCAAAAATTCTACCTCTAAAATTCAAAAAAACGCAAGCATTCATTCCTACCTTAAGCTTTCACTCAATCTTGCTATGAAGCGGGCCAGTGAACAAGTGTGTTTCTTGCTCGGTGCACAGGTTCTTACCTTCCGTCTTTAATACCCAATTCTTCCCAAGCAGAAAAAATTAAATATGCATCAGTCTTCCTAAATGGCATACACTCTCCCCGGCAACAACGCCAAAATGTTGAGGTATAAAATGTATCTTTTTAACACCTATTTATCTCACATTAATTATCAATCCAGGAACAACTTTTTGTTTCAAGAGTGTACTCTGTTTGAGACTGCAATTGAGCTAAGAGTAATGTTATGAAATATGTAGTACAGTGTTCTAAATACAAGATTAAACAGATGCTTGAAAAAGAAATCTAATTACAATAACATGAACTGAAATGCTCTTAAAATCTATCTATTCAATCAATAAGCATCAATCGAGGATACAGTAGAAATAACTCATTCCTCTAGAAATTGATGCAATTGAAATCAAATTGAAACAAGACAATCAATCTAGGAACATGGAAGCAATAACCAATATTCTCTACAGTTGACAGTCCTGCGTTAAAGAAATTAAGGAGAAATAGCAATTGAACCAAAGCTGCTATTGAAAGTAAACTAAGAAAGCTCTTCGAAAGAAAACTCTTCGCAATCTGTTAACTAATGAATTGGAAATGAACAGCACATTGAAATCGAACAACAATGTAAATGAATAACCAACTGAAACTAGAAGAATCGAACATCAAATATTAACTAATGAATCTGAACAGCAGATCTTTAACTTAATGAAATCAAACAGCAATTCTATTAAACACCAAAACCCCGTCGACAGCAAACGTTGTTAAATAATAATCGACATGAACATAAATCCAACGAAACAATAATTAATTGGAACAGGACATCTAATGCTGAACAACAATGCTCTGTAAGGTTTAACAGGATGATTAATACAGGAATTAAAGTCCTTACTAAAACGGAACAGCAATGCGATTCATTAACATAACGAAATCAATCAATAATTCAACGACAAACTAATTAACATGCAAATATAATGAGAACAACCACAAACTATCACAAAAAAATAATTGAAAGGTAATGATACAACCAGTAGATCGATCCACTAGGGCTGGGCCCTCAACCACCAGTGAAACGCAGATGGGCTTTACTCCAGTGTTAAGAAATTAAACGGCAACGAACTCTTGTATTAATCAGGCATCAATAATGTTTACAAACAGTTCATACTCTCTTAATGTTGGGTATGTGTTATATTCTTTCCACGACTAGCCCCACGCACTGTATGTTGTGCCGGGCGTAGCAAGGGGGCAATAGGGGGGCGGCAGCGCCCCGGCAAATTTTTTTTTGGTATGCGGTCCCACTCATAGGTGGACCCACCCATGTTTTGTGCATGAGTTTGCACATGGTTTTGGGGTACGATGGTTTTCGGCCCCTGGTATTTTGTAGATCCGGTCAAGGGAACTACAGTTATGTTCTAATCCGGGGTTTATGGATTGGGGTTTATGTATGCTTCGGCATGTATATATATGTGTTGTACCACTAAAAGGAATATAATGAAAAATCAGGCTGGTCGTCCCGATTTGGGATCCAGGGGAAAATCTTCGTGTTTATCTGTTTTATGTTTTATGCTCTCGTTATTGTTTATTTTTTGTTATAAGATTCGTGTGTAGATAATTTCTGTTCAGGGTTAAAACCTACACTTAACAAGAGTCGATGCACAATTCTAAAAATTACAACAAGGAAAGTCTCCCTAATGGCAATACATGCTTCTACTTTTATAATTAGAAAGAGGAGAAATTAAATAGTAAATATAATCTCCCATAACAATCTTGGATTGTTTCCAACAAATTGATCAACCAGAAAATACATTTCCAACAGTCTTTCAACAAGAGCAGGGCGAATTTGGCTTTGCAGCTGAGATTTGGAGGAGGGTCACAACAACAGAACTGAGAAAATCGTTCTTAAAGAACCCTGCGTATCTCTCGAAATGCAGTAGAATTTGGGCAAGCCGTTCTTGAAATTAAGATTAAATTTGGTCCGTTCTAGACAAAACCCATGTTCCGTATTTTCCATATTCTTCTCCATTTGCCCAGAATCTCAACCGCAAAATTCACTTCTTATTTTAGTGAATTTCTGAGTTGGAATATTTGATGATGATCTAGAGATCAAATCTACAATCTGACAAATATCTTGGAGGCTAAAATGGTGAGTGATGTTACAAAATATATTAATAAACCATCATTGATAAAATTATGCATAATAATCATCAATTTATTAAAAATAAAGGAGAAGAAATAATATTTATTCATAAGAGCATAAATAATTATAAAATGGATTTATATGATAAATTATGATAAATTACATGATAAAGAAGAGTAGAAATGGATGAAATAAGTGTTAAAAAGTGGTCGTATTCGCGGCCCAACAAGGAGTTCACTTGGGAGGGCATCCAACATGATATATTTCAGCATATGGAGAGATGCATGAATGCTGATGGAGAGGTTGGCACAACCACTTCCCTACTCATTGAGAGTGAGGGAGAACTTTCAGATGAGCCATTTCAACTCAATGACCAAAGTACATAGTAGAGAAGGTACATTTTTGCATTATTGTTTGCACTTCTTTACTTTATATGAGCAACATGTTTTATTAAGGAGGGTCATTCCTTCTTATAAATTATATTATGATGTACTTGAGGCCAAATGTAGCATTGAGATTGGCTATCCTATTGGTCGTTTGTGGGGGAAGCCACATGATTCTTGGTGTGCACCATTGACACCACATTTTACCTTCATGATCCTATCTTATAGGATGATTGTGGCAAAAAAAAAGTGGCTGGAAGAGCACTTTTTATTCTTTAATTTGAGGTAGGAAGGGGATGCACTGCGTTGGTTCCATGTGTGGAACTATGATCCACTTTCTGGTTGTCATATGGCAACTTGTTTTCATTGGCTTTTTCTTCCATATATTGCTGACATTCTTATGTTCATGGGAAGCTTTGTTTGGAGAGTGGGACAAGAGTTGGAGGTGCCCATTGGGAGTATGATTCTCCCTACTTTACATGTTGTATGTTCCAGGAGAAACAATGGGAAAACCATGATTGCCATACTACATCTCTTTTCTTCATGTGGGTGGAGCCATTTGAAGAACTTGAATTATTGGAGGAGGCATTTCATGGCCGATTTGTTTGGTGGGGTAACTTGGGCCATTCTTGGAGGCCATGTCATTTCAGCCCGAGGTCAGTAGCAGCCCCATACATAGCATAAATGGATAGAGAAACAACTTGAGTGGAAGAATCTAATCTCTCCATGCAGCCCCAATACATTGCATGAACCAGGGGTTGAGGATCCTTTTGATGAGCTACCTAGAATGGCTCATTTCATTTGGATGATAGCATGGGTTTGGGAGTTTCTCATTGGGAATGAGATCCCCTATGCTTTTCATCACTTATACTTTTGGAAGGCCATTGGATAGAAAGAAGGTTTCCACTTACACCTTCCAGCTTTTCATGATGTGAGCCATTTGGTTTTTCATACTTGGGAGGAAACATTGGAGGGCAGATTTGTTGTAGATTATTTTGAGTAGTGGTGGGGACTATTGATGAGGAGGCCACAAGAGGAGGAGGGGAGGAATTTTTCTTTCCTTATACAGTTGCTTGAGGACAAGCAACATCTTAGAGGGTAGGATTGTAATATTCCAAAAATTTATCCTTCAGCTAAAAGGAATATTATAGTTTGTTTTATCACTAGGTAGGTGAATAAATGGGTAGGAAGGCCCATAAGTTTCCTAAGCAGCAATAAAAACACTTCAAGTGTGAAAGGAGACTTTTTTAGCAACAAAATAAAGCACCTCCAAGTATGAACAGGGGTTGGATCATGTTGATTTAGTCAACTTTGACCAAGTCAACAACATTGTCATGGAGGAGTGGAGATTAAATGAAGAATAATGCAGTTTTGGAGGGTGATGGATCTCATGAAGGAAATGACCTAATTGAGTGGGGCCAAGGGAAAGAAAGCTCATATTCTATTTAAGGAAGAGGTTGGCAGCCATATGGATTCATGTTTTTGGATTATTATTTTGATATTGGTCTGCTTAGACTTTTGCTTCCTCTTGCTGTTTAGCAAGGTTGCAGTGTTGATTAGCACCGGGTGTTCCCGAGTGGGAATCCCACCTCTTCCCTTGAGAGGCCTCTTGGAACAGTATTGCATTCATTTCCACATTTAGGTTTTCAGGCCAAGCTATAGCTTTCTTCATCAACGCAGTTTCTATAGGTCATTGTGCTGTGTTGTAGGGTGCAGCAGTGGAGGGGTTAGAATCCCACTTTCTGAGCTAGTTTATCATAGGAGGAGGGTTTCCTTCTCTTGGGAGACCAGTTTGGAGATTTCTTGAGCATATTTCAGATCTTTGGCATCAGGCCATATATTTCCCATCATTTCCAGCGTTGTTCCAGCTGGGAATTGCATTATTTTGGAGGGCAGCTTCAGTGGAAGATCTTGTGGTTCCTTTGCAGTGTTTTCTTGTGATTGAGGGGTTTATCCTTTCATGGGAAGAGACCTTTGAAGGGATCTGCATTAGATCTGTTATATTTCAGTGTTTTACACTCTTGTTCTTTAGTTTGCAGAGAATCTTCAGCCATTGGGGCTTTAGATCCCATCTTCTATAGGGTGTATTTATGAAAACCCTTTTCAGGTTCTTGTAGGAGTTTATATTGAGCCTAGATCTATATTGGGCATATCTTCTGAGTCATATAATAGCCCTACATCTTTTGCACATTATTTTGCTGTAGCAGTGTGTTTATAACTGCGTTGTTGCAGTCTCCGACATTCTTGTATTGTGACAACAGCTCATTTGTGGAGTGATTTCTTATGGGAGGCTTGTTCCTTTATTATATATGATTCATGCCTCACTATTATGTATTGATTTGCTAGTACAATACATGATTTTATATCTCCATATTGGTTTCCCATGTTTATGAGTTGATTTACACTGATATTTCCAGAATTATGTTTATGTATTGCTGCATCCCCATTTTGGGATACTACAAAGGATTAAGGAAATTGACAAAATCCCCTTACACCATAATAAGAAATCAATGCAGTCTTTCCTTGGTCAAATAAATTTTCTAAAGAGATTTGTCCCTGAATTTTCACAAATATTTTTACCTTTACAATCTATGAAAAAGAAAAATTCGGTTTTCAAATGGGATCACAATGAAAGAGAAGCATTTGATCTAATCAAACATGCTATTATCAACGCTCTATCCCTGGCAAACCCCAATTTTTCCAATCATTTTTTTTTATACACATTTGCGTCAGAAACATCATATGATGTCATTTTGACACAACTCAATGATCAACAGATACAAGCACCCATATCATTCTTTAGTTCAAATATACAAGGTGTCGAATTAAATTACTTCGATGTGGAAAAGAAGCATTTTCTGTCTTTAAATCAATAAAGCATTTCAGACCATTTCTCATTAAAACTCACACAAAATCCATAGCTCCATTCTCAGTAGTAAGGAAATTACTTATGCAAAGTGAAGTAGGCGAAAAAAGGGACAATTGGGTAACCTCACTGCAATAATACGATGTTGAAATTAGACCAATTAAAACTGTTAGGGGTCAAGGTTTTTGCAAAATGTTAGCTGGATCATCCAACTTACCAGAAAAATAAAATTCAGGTGATGATATACAAATATCTCAGGTAAGCCTCAACGATACCAAATCTCAATATGGTGATCTCATTTTTTATTTAAAAAATGGACATGCCCCTATGCAACTCATTTACAAAAGAAAAATAGCATTGAGATTGAAAGCAAAGAAATACCAAATAGTCAATGATGTTTTATTTAGAAAAAAATATGACTCTATTTTTCTAAGGTGTCTTGAAAAATCTGAGGTAGAAAAGGTTTTGCAGGAACTCCATGATGGACTGGCCAGTGGACATTTTGGAGGAAACACAACAACACATAAAATCCTGCATGTTGGCTATTACTAGCCAACCTTGTTTAAAGACGCTCACGAATATGTAAGGAAGTGAAAAATGTGTCAAACTGTTGCTGGAAGACAAAGGAATCCTGCATTTCCATTACAACCAGTCAACATTAAACAATCATTTGAGCAATGGGGACTGGACATAAAAGGTGAGATTGTTCCTCACTCTTCAAAGCAACATAGAAACATCCTTACAACAACTGATTACTTTACTAAATGGGTGGAAGAAATTCCACTAAAAGTAACCAATTCTGAGAACATTATTGAATTTATTGATCAAGTTATCATTACCATATTTGGTCTACCAACTGCCCTAATTTTTGACAATGCATCTTATTTCATAGGCAACACTATGAATTTTTTTTTCTCAAAAGAGGTTTCAAACTTAAGTATTTTGCTAACTGTTATCCCGAGGGAAATGGTTTAGCATAATCAACCAATAAAAACCTCGTTAGGATAATTAAACGAACTATTGATCAAAGTCAATGAAACTGGCATAAATCTTTAACATTTTCTCTATGGGCAGATCAAATCACACAGAAGGCCTCAAAAGGCACTTCTCCATTTAATCTGGTCTATGGGAAAGAAGTTGTTCTTCCTACAAATATAACTATTCCCTCCTTAGCCCTTGTTCAATTTATTGAAGAAACTCCTTCTTCTTATTTTCAATTAAGGAAATCACAAATCCTAAAACTTGAAGAAGAGAGAGAGAAATCAAAAATCACACACGCCCATCATCAACAGTTAGTTAAATCTTCCCTTGATGCAAATTTTGTTAGCACAAAATAATTTCAATATTAGGTCCCTATATTACTAGTATAGTCCCTTATTGTTGTTAGTGTAACCCCCTTATTATTATTATTGTACCCTTGTAACCCACATATTGTTATTATTGTGCCCTTAAATTATTATTGTTAGGTCAACTAGGATTACATTGTGGCCACATGGACTCCTACATATAGAAAGAAGGTTTTGTAATTTGTATCATCCAAGAATTGTTCATTCATGTAATGTATTGGAGGTTGCCCCCTTGAAATGGTTTATTTATAAGGCGTTGATATCTCTTTTTCTTCTATTTTTGGAGCTGGTTTCACAACATTTGGTATCAGAGCTTTGGATTCTAGGGTTTTGCTGCTCCAAACAGGTCATCGTGGCATTTTCGCTAGAAATTTTTTTCTACGAAGTTTCAGAAGCTGAAATGTTTAGGGTGCGAAACCGAAATCCTGAGGAACATCGTCGCAAAATTTCAGAGCTTGGTTCTCAATATTTTCGGAGATATGATCTATGGAAGTTAGGTCTTTTTGCATGCTCCTGAATTTAATCTAAACAGGTCATTGTGGAATTTGCACTATAAATTTTGTTCTACGAAGGTTCAAAATCTGAAATTTTTAGGGCGCGAAGCTGAAATCCCGAGGAAACTCTTCTCAAAATTTCAGAGCTTGGTTCACAATATTTTCGGAGATATGATTTGTGGAAGGTAGTGCTATTTCAGGCTCTTGAATTTCATCTCAAAGAGGTGATCGTGAGAAAATTTTCATAACTCTCTCTGAGCACCGGATTGGAGTGCCGTAAAAAGTGGCCATAAGTACACAGACTATAATTGATTTTCTATCAATTTAAGAGCTAAAATATGAAACAGTGACATGTGGCAAGTCGTCCAAGTTCAAACTACTGAAACAGTCCATAATTAGGTCATTGTGGGAGATTGGACATAACTTTCCTGTGAAGAATCCAATTTAGCTCAGACCCGTGGCATTCAAAGGATGATTCAGAAGGCTACCTCAATGCCAAATTTTAGATATTTAAGAGCTATAACCACAAGGACAATCCAATTTAAATATCGAGCTCTTCAAAAGAAAGAAAAATGTGTGTAATTTGTTTCCAAATTGCATAAGTCTTGTTTGAAGAATCAATTTGAATGGATTCCAAGTGAATATTGTAGAATAGATATCAATATTGGGTTCTAAAAAATGCCCCGTAAAAATAATTCAACACCCGCTAAGCCTTTAGAATGTTCTACTTTGACTCATGGAGATGAAGAATTGCAACATGATCTGTCAAAATTACAAGAGCAAGTGCACCAAATTTCACTCTCGCAAAGAGTAGCAAAAAATGAAATGGAAGTCTTGAAGAAAGGCGTGGAAGCGAATATGGATGGTGTGAAGAATAATATGGATGGTTTGAAGAAAGGTGTGGAATCTAAGATAGATGGCATTGAAGCTAGCATGGAATCTAAGATGGATGAAATGGAAGCTAAAATGGAAAACATGAAGAATGATATAAAAGCAGACATGGAAGGTTTGACAAAGTTGATGTAAGAAATGTTTTTTAATGGTGAAAAGATAGTAGAGGTAACTCATGATGAGAAAAAAATAAATGTTAATCTTGATTTCATAAACTCTAATGTTGGCGGGAAGAACCACCATATTCCAAAAATGGATATGAGGAAGTTTGATGGAAATGATCTTGTAACATGGATATTACAGATGGAGCAATATTTTGATCTCCATAATGTGAAAAACACACAAAAGGTATGCCTTGCAACTTTAAATTTAGAAAAAAATACATTTGTATGGTATCGATGGATTTGCTCCCATAAAAAAATTGTCACTTGGTCAATTTTTACGGAGGAAATGATAGCACATTAAGAGGATACAAAGAGCAACACCTTCTTTAGCCAGTTGATAAATCTCAAACAAAAGGGTTTAATGGGGCAGCACATTGAGGACTTCCAAAAATTGAATATAAGGGTAACTGATATTCCAGAGGAACACATGATTGATCTCTTCATAGATACTTTAAAGGATAATATCCAACATGAAGTTCATGTTTTGGAACCTGATTCATGGTGAAGGCATTTAGGTTGGCAAGAAAAATTGAATGTAAAATTATGGCGACAAGGAAGCCTACCACTCACTTCTATAAAGAAGGAAGTGTTGCTACGCCTAGATTTCCACAACCTACAAGGTTGACACCACAAAAATTGGAAGAAAAAAGAGCAAAAGGGCTTAACTACAGTTGTGATAGAAAATACACTAAAGGTCATAAGTGTGCTGAGAAGAAATTATTTTACATAGATTGTAAAGAGGAAGAAGAAAATGAACAAGAAGAGGATATACACCAAGAACCAACCCTATAAGAGGAAGAAATGAGTCTGACCATATCGTGTAATGCATTGGCAGGAATTACCACTCCTCAAACTCTCAAGATAGAAGGACATATCAAGAAGAAAAAGGTAATAGTGTTGATTGATTCGGGTAGCACCCATAATTTTATTCATTGTAAGGTAGCCAAGGAATTGAATTGTTTCCTATACCCAGCACCAGAATGTCAAGTGATGGTTGTAAATGGAGGAACTATAAATTTCTCTGGAAAATGCCATAATATCAAGCTAACCATGGGGGAATATGTATTGACTAGTCCAATGCTTTCCATTCCTATGGGAGGTGCTGATGTTGTACTAGGAGTACAATGGTTACAATCTTTGGGTACGGTAGCTTTTAATTTTCAAGAACTTTTCTTGAAATTTTTTTCAGAAGGAAAGGAAGTCAAATTACGGGGTATTGCAGGGAAGCCGGGAAAGATAATAAGCTCTAATGTCATGACAAAGCTTCTAAAGAAATAACAATGAGGTGTAATTGCACAATTATGCTCACTAGAAGTTCCAACATCAAAATCATCTATTTCTATAGATCTCCAACAAGTCTTGGACAATTATTCCAAGGTGTTTGAAACTCCCAAAGGACTCCCACCTATTCGTGATCATGATCATGTTATTCATTTGATTCCAAGAAGTGTTCCTCCAAACATCAGGCCTTATAGATATCCTTATGTCCAAAAGAGCAAAATTGAATGTATGATTGCAGAAATGTTAAAGGCGAGTATAATTCAAACTAGCCAAAGTTCTTTCTCTGCTCTTGTAGTATTTGTGCACAAGAAGGATGGATCATGGCGCATGTGTTCGGATCTTAGGGATCTCAATAAGCTCACCATTAAATATAAGTTTCCCATTCCTATGATTGATGAATTATTGGATGAATTACATGGAGAAATTTATTTTACCAAGCTGGATCTTCGTTCAGGATATCATCAAATTAGAATGAAGACTAAAGATATTCCAAAAACAACATTTTGAACTCATGAGGGTCATTATGAATTTTTGGTCATGCCTTTTGGCCTTACCAATGCACCTTCTAAATTTCAAGGTTGATGAATTCCATTTTCAAACCCTTCATTAGAAAATTTGTGCTAGTATTTTTTGATGATATACTAATCTACAGCAGGTCTTGGAAGGATCATGTTGAACATGTTGACAGGGTGCTCAAACTATTGCAAGAGAATCAATTATATGCAAAAAAATCCAAATGTTTCTTTGGAGTACAAGAGGTGGAATATTTGGGTCATATTGTATCTCACGAGGGTGTTAAGGTAGACCCTAACAAAATTAAAGCCATTAAGGAATGGAAAGTCCCCACAACCATAAAGCAGTTGTGAGGATTTCTCGAGTTAACAGGTATTATCGCAAGTTTGTTAAGAATTATGGGAGAATAGCAGCACCTCTAACAACATTATTGAAGAAAGATGCATTTTCATGGACTCCTGAAGCAACTAAGGCCTTTGAACATCTTAAAGAGGTAATGTGCCTAGCACCGGTCTTAGCTACGCCAGACTTCACAAAAACCTTTATTGTGGAATGTGATGCCTCAAGAAATGGAATTGGTGTTGTTTTAATGCAGGAAGGAAGACCCATTGCTTTTGAAAGTCGTCCAATCAAAGGAAAGTATTTACAGAAACCTATTTATGAGAAGGAAACATTAGCAATATTTCATGCACTAAAGAAATGGCGAACTTACCTAATGGGAAGACACTTCAAGGTAAAAACTAATCATGATAGTCTTAAACACTTTTTGGAACAAAGACTATCTTCAGAAGAGCAGCAAAAATGGGTCACAAAGATGTTGGGCTATGACTTTGAAATAATCTACAAAAAAGGAAAGCTTAATGTTGTTGCAGATGCACTCTCAAGAAAGAATGAAGAGGTGGAAGCATTGCTTTGTGCCATTTCTATTATCCAACCAGATTGGATAACTCAAGCAAGAGATGAATGGAAGAAGGAAAAAGATGTATGGACACTCATTCAAAAGTTGCAGCAAGATCCTAGTACATCTGATACATTTAGTTGGAAAAATGATTCCTTATGGTACAAAGATCGCTTATATCTTTGTAAGAATTCCCAACTAAAACAAAAAATTCTTTTGGAATTGCACACTTCTCCTTTAGGAGGACACTCAGGATTTTTAAAAACTTACCACAGGGTGAAGAAAGAATTTTTTTGGGATGGCCTTAAATCTGATATTCAAAAGTTTGTGGTGGAATGTTTGGTTTGCCAGCAGAATAAAGTGGAAACAATTAAGACCCTGGGACTTCTATAACCTTTATCCATTCCAAGTCAACGTTGGGAGGAGATTTCAATGGATTTTATCACAGGTTTACCTAAGTCCGAAGGAAAGAGTGTCATCATGGTGGTAGTTGATGGACTTACCAAGTATGCACACTTTTGTGCATTATCTCATCCATTTAAAGCAAGTACAGTTGCTACTACATTTATGGACACAATTCAAAAGCTACATGGAAACCCAAGGGTTATTGTGAGCGACAGAGATCCCATTTTTACTGGAAAATTTTGGACGGAGTTATTTTCTTGTTTGGGTACTCAATTAGCTCATAGCTTATCTTATCATCCTCAATCTGATGGTCAAACTGAGATAGTAAATAAATGTTTGGAAGGATATCTTCGTTGTTTTGTATCTGATAAACAAACACAATGGGTCAAGTGGTTACTTCTCGCTGAATGGTGGTATAACACTTCCTTCCATACTGCAGCAAAAATGACCCCATTTATGGCACTTTATGGATATCATCCACCATCAATCACATCATATTTAAGGGAAAATTCGAAGGTTCAAGCAGTGGAAGATCACATCGAGCATCAGCAAGAAGTTCTCCAACTCTTAAAGGATAACCTGAATTTGGCACAAAATCGAATGAAACAACAGGCACATCAACATCGCAGCGAGAGAAGTTTTGATGTAGGAGATTGGGTATTTTTACTACTACAACCATACAAACAAATTTCCCTCAAGCAAGCTAAGAAGGATAATAAATTATCGCCAAAGTACTATGGTCCTTACAAGGTGTTGCAAAAGATTGGTACTATGGCATACAAATTGGAGCTTCCTGCTTCTTCGCGAGTACATCCAGTATTCCATGTTTCATGCTTAAAGAAGGTTATAGGTGAAAATCTTCCAGTTCAAACAATATTTCCAGAACTTGATGAGGAAGGAAAAATCATATTGGAACCTGAAGTGGTCACGGAAACAAGAACTCGATAGCTATGGAATCGATCAATTTCAGAGTATCTCATCAAGTGGAAGAACTTACCCACTGAAGATTCTACATGGGAGGATGAGAATTTTATACAGAAGCACCCAGAGCTACTCAAGCGTTGAGGACAACACTTTTTTGAAGGAGAGGGGCATGTTAGGTCCCTATATTACTAGTATAGTCCCTTATTGTTGCTAGTGTAACCCCCTTATTGTTATTATTGTACCCCTGTAACCCCCATATTGTTATTATTTTGCCCTTAAATTATTATTGTTAGGTCAGCTAGGATTACATTGTGGCCCACTAGGATTACATTATGGCCACATTGACTCCTATATATAGAAAGGAGGTATTGTAATTTGTATCATCCAAGAATTTTTCATTCATGTAATGTATTGGAGGTTGCCCCCTCGAAGTGGCTTAGTTCTAAGGCGTTGATATCTCTTTTCTTCTATTTTTGGAGCTGGTTTCACAACATTCAACTTGGAGACCTTGTATTGAAATGGGATAAAGCACATGAGGAAAATGGTAAGCATACCAAATTCCAAAGAATGTGGCTTGGGCCATTTCAGATTGCAGAACAAATCGACCTATCAACGTTTCTATTGCAAGATTTACCACGCAAGAAATATTCTTTGCCTGTGAATGGGCAGATTTTGAAAAAATATTTTTCATAAGAGATAACTTCTTATATCCCCTGTACATTATCGCCTTTACTTTTCCTAGGAAAATAAAAGTTAAATAATATAATTGTTGGCCTTGCAATAAAATACCTTGAAATATTTTGATTTTTCGCTTTTATAAATAAAGATTGTTAAGGAAATTATTATGACACTTGAAAATTAACTAGGTTCTATATCTCTAAAGTTTTCTTGTTTCTATCAAAATTATTTATTCTTTGAGAAACTCAAACTTTATAAAAAACTTTTGTTCTACTATCAGTCAAGAAAAATATCTTTAACCAAGTAGAATATTCTTTGCAGATAAGCATCTTTGACTCTATAATTGTCATCCAAAACTCTTAATGAGGCAATGATTCTGCCCATCCAACAAGATTTTCTCTTTTTAGATTGTAATTCTAAAAAATATACTAAAACTTAAAAGATAAGCGGTCTCATCAAGAGCCTTCTTACCATATTCATAGGGAAATAATAGACTAACATTACCAATACTGCATACCAAAACAGGGTAATGACTTGAGATTATTTTAGTCGAAAGACAAGGGGTCTCATCACGAGCCAAATTGTTCAGTTGAATCACAACCATTGAATGAAATTTTCACTATTTGGCCACCAAACCAAGACAATTACCATTAAGAATTTTTTTATTTTTTTTATTTTTTATTTTTTGCAAAAAATAAAATTTGAGAAAAAATGAGAATGAGTATATGATTTTGGATTTATCTCTAAAAACAACACTCTTATCTAGATGGGACAAAAAATCATTTTTGGTTAAAAGTTAACCCTGTCGAGGCTATGGACGCCTACTGGCAGCAGAGGCTCTACCTGTGAAAAATGAGTACATTTAAAATTTCACCTACAAAAGCCGGCTACTTTATCTTTAAATTAAGTAATGACTGATATAGACAAAGGGATTTTCATCTTGAAGAGGATATAAAATGAATTTCTATTTTCTAAACTATTTTTATTTTGAAAGTTTAGAAATTTCAAAATGATCAGAGATAACTTGTTCTTCCAGTGAATCGCCAATTGTTGTACTATTCAACAACCCCCCCATTTATTTTTATAATAGTTAAGATTGTAGTAATAAATGGGGACCCTTAAAAAATTTCTCCAAAAGAATTAGCAAATAAGAGTTTTCCTTTTGAAACCATTTATAATAAAACCTTATATAATCTTAAGATATCGATCCAAGTCACTTAGGAACAAGAATTCTCGCTTTATCGCTAATCGCATAATCCAAAAATAACAAAGAGTAGTTGTGAGTCGGAATCCGCGAAATGCGATAAAAGAAACCCCTTTAGAAGACCGAACGTAGTATTAAACTGTTCGACACCTAATCCTCAATGGGTAGGTGTGGAAGGCGAATGGACAAAAGGAGTCCAAGAGACCACTTGGAATGTGAAACCAAGGGTCACCTAATGTATTATATATATGCATCTTTATGAATTATAATGCAACTCATGTCTTATCTTCCTCATGTCTTCTATGTCTCGTGTGTCATGTCCTGGAATTTTCAAATTATTCCAGCCCCATTTTTAGTTGTTATGTACATTTTGCAGAAATGACACATTGATCCATTGCTCCAATCTCCCTGGGTTGGTTCGACTCTTCCCATAAGGGGCCCTTAGCACTGGCTTCTTGAAACTTGCATTCCATGTTCATACATAGGTGGATTACGATCATAATTTAAGGTTTCAACCATAATTTGTTGTTTGGATTGTAAGTTTGTTTTTCTTTGTTAACCAAGTCCTACTAGTCGTGAGCTTCAAGATTCATGTTATTATGAGGAGGCGGAAGAGTGAATATTTTCGGGAGATGTAGAATTTTCCCGGTGATTTTCTGCAGAGCAGAAATAAATTAAGCTTCGTAGGTCGCTGCATGGGCTTGTTCGCTATACTAGAGCTGGTTCTTACATTCCAACCGAGACGCTTATTGATGTCTCCATGTTGCTTCTCTACTAAATATGTCTTTCTCTCTTTTTTCTAATGTATCTATACCTTTGTGGAGCCAGGCTTCTTTCCTATCCACGAATTTCTTCATCTGTGTGTCGAAATACATATTCATATGCGATTTCCAACTCTTCTGTTTCCTTTTTCCTTGGATAATTATGTGATTCTCCTATATATTGTAATTGTACTCTTCATCTGAAAAAGAATCTGAAGAAAAACTAAAATCATCATCGTTGTGGTGAGCTACTAGACATACAAATACGACTACGCCTACACTGCCCATAATGCCCAAACTACAATCCTTCCAGGGCATACAACTACGATAATGCCCTAAGTTTCCCATGCTTCCCACACTGCATACAACTACGACTATGACCTCCACAACATACGTTTTCCCCTCCTCATCTCCTCGAATGACCATAATGGCATTACATTTGTTTTCATGTTCGCAACGTTCCACTATGGCCTCGACCCTCCCTCTCTCCCATGCTACCACCTCCGCAGCCCCTCACTCCCGTCGCTTCCCCTCCCCTGCCCTCCTCCCACTTCTGCTTCCTGCATCTCCCTCCACTTGTGCTGCTACCTCACCCTCCCCTCCCCTACTCCCAGTCTCGCTCACCCGCATGTCCTCCGTCGACCTGCCGGCTTCCCCTCCATCTGCTGTCAGCCCACGCAGGCCCTTGTTGCGTGCTCCTCCCCCTTGCAGCATGCCTCCTCTCGCAACCTTGCTCCGTCGTTGGTTCTCCCTCCACGCAGCCTCACAGTGCCTCTCCCACCACACCCTCCATGAAACCTTGTCAAAAGGAATTTTGAAGTGTCGGAATGAGGTAGAACATGAAATCAAGGCCCTGCATTCTGATCACTGACATTTATAGACCATGAGGCCACCTGTTAGATTCTGCTTGAGGAGGAAGAAGCCAAAGGTTCAATTTGATGTAGAAAAAATACTCCATCGAGAAAAAAATTTGATGTCAAAGGAAGAGAAAAGTCCATTGGATTTGGTTTAACTCGATCAAGCACTTGCTCCTCTTGTTTTGAAATTGGCTGAATTGGTGAAATCTCTGCAATATGGAAGTGAATATTGATTTGTTCGCAATTCCTCTTTTAGCTTCTAGGCATGTGCAAAAATTGCTCCACGCACTGCGTATTCACATTTCAAAACCTTGGTATTGATAGTCTCAAGGGTAAGCAGGGAAGAAAGATATACCTTGAGATATCACTTGCTAGCATTAGAAGACGAAGAAAAGTTGTTAGCCATTTCTTGGGTTGCAATCCTCCTAAATCTATCAACCACAAATCTCCACATATTGACAATGTGAAGGTAAATGCTAAAAAAAAACTGGTCACCATTTTCAGAATAGCAGTGGAATCATAGATTTATTAATATTTTCACCACAAAAAGATTCGTTTTTGAAATTTCCCTTGGTCGTTATTGTGAGGCAATATAGCCAGCTCAAGAGCATTTACTCGTCATTTTTTACCACCTTGGTAAGAACCATTGATAGTGAAGCATCCAAGATTTTGAATATTTTTTGCTAAACTTGAGTGGTTGATAAAATGGCTAATAATTATAATTTATAAGAGTTATTGAGAACTCTAATGGCATCTATCACTGAAAGTACAGTTAAAATAAATAAGGACACCCTTTCTGATATTCAGATCTGTCTACAAAATGCACTAGAAAAAATGAATTTTTGCAGCTTGAGTCAGAGGTTTAACAAGATGAGCTTCAACAAAAGAGTTGTGATTATGAACTTGTCTTTGTTTATAACATGGAGACAAACTCTCATTAGCAACAAGAAACTATTCAGATCATTGAGCCCGGTACAAGAGCAGATTTGCATGTAGAAGCAAACATCCAACCTACACTTTCCAAGCCCAACATCAAACCTTGGGAAGATCTTGTCCATAACAAGCACAGAACAGGTCTTGGATATGAAAAGTAGTTTTCCTTTCATATTCTAAACTACTCCAAGCCCATAAAATTTCACAGTGCTAAATTTCTTCATGATAGCTCACCCTCATCTGTTCTAGATTCTGCTCCGCTTCCACAGCAGCAATAACAGATTGCAAAATGCCAACAATGTGATCGATTTGGCCACATGAAAGATCACTATTTAGATATTCACCCTTGAAATAACTGTGGTCGACACACCCATTTTTCACACAGATGCTTTAGAAACAAGCCTCCTGCAAGAACACAAATTCATCTTGGATGGATCGCTTCTTGGAAATGGGCATCAACAGCCAAGAAGATGTTTAAGTCATATGTCAGAACTTGTTCTAGAATATTGAACAATCTTGCAGTTGAGTTTTCGTGATCATCTTAGCTTGTATATGACAGGGGGGAAAATGATGGTCATCTACAAGCTTCGAAGCCACATCAAGCAAGTCTGAGCCACAACCTGTCATTCCAGATTCAGAGTTGTAGCCAAGGAC